>CM061919.1:219747635-219892966 GCA_031002005.1 Vandiemenella viatica | reverse complement strand
TGGCATAAATCAACAAAATAATGCGCCATGTCACAAGGCCAGGAGTGTTATGGAGTGGTTGGAGCAACACTTTGGCAAGCTGAAGTTGCAGTTGATGTGTCGGCCCCCTAACTCGCCAGATCTGAACCCGATCGAGTACATGTGGGATGTGATTGAACGTGGCGTCAGAGCTCATCGCCCCCCCTCCCCGGAATTTACGTGAACTAGGTGACTTGTGTGTGCAGATCGGGCCCCTCCTATCCCACTTCGCACCGGGCTGCCGACCGGAGCGGACCTACCTACAGCGAGGAGCAACAGCAGCAGCGCGACTACAGCCTCGACAAGTGGAGTCCCTTGGGTACTGGGGGCGAAGTGGTGGACTATTCGCAAAAAAGCAATCGTCATCAATGTCCACCATTCTCGTCTTCGGTGCTAGGGACTTCCAGTGCCAACACTAAGAAGATGGAGCGTCGGCTTGGTGCTGTGGTCTGATGTCGGAGGGGAGGCCTGGCTGTTCGTGGGCCGGCCGCTGCCGCATGGTACTCCGGTGTCTGCCTCGGGATGTACATTGGCGACTCTCTGGGATGCTCACGGAAACATCAAGGTGGGGCGCTAGTGACCCGCGGCGGATTGAACGCCGGCCACCGCCCTTGCGTGATAGCTGGTATGCACTGCTCAACCTCCGCATACCGGGAACCGTGCAGTGCACGGCTGCAGCTGTAGCAACCACCGAATCCAGGGAACCGCTACAGTGTGCGGCGCAAGTGGAAGCGCTAGGGTGACGGACCTCGGGCTGGTCTATTTCTGCTGCGTGGTTGCTGGCAAACTGCTGCGGTGCAGAAGTGAGTTAACCGCCAACGGGTACGCTGGGGGCACTGCCGGTGTATGGCGCTGGGGGAAGTGCGGCGGCGTGTTAGGCTGCGGGCTGCCGGGGCACTGGCCGCCGGATGGCTGCTGCGTCGAGCGGCGTAACCAACCGCACAGAAGAAGAGGGCACCAGGAAGAAGATGGTGCGCCGGCTCGGTGCGGCGGCGTGATGTTGGCGGAGCGGGCTGGCGGTGGGGCTGGCCGCCTGCTTCCGGGCGGATACCGGTGTCTGCCTCGGTGCGGACGTCGGTGTATGTCTGCGGCGGGAACGCTGGCGGAAACACCAAGGCGGGGCGCTAGCGGCCTGCGGTGGATCGAATGCCGGCCACCGCCCTGGCGTGAAAGCTGGTATGCACTGCACAACCTCCGTATACCGGGAACCGTGCAGTGCACAGCCACAGCTGTACCAACCACCGAATACCGGGAACCGTAACAGTGTGTGGCGCCGGCGGAAGCACTGGGGTGGCCATCTTGGCTGGTTGATTTCTAGTGCGTGGCCGTGGGCGCGCCCTTGCGGTGCAGACACGGGCACGCCGGTGGCGCGCTGCGGCGTGATGCTGGGGGAAGCGCAGCGGTGTGCGGGCCGGCCGGCCGCCGGTTCGCTCTGCCGGCTGACCTCTGCTGTGTGGAGCGGCGAGTCAAGCCGGACGGATGAAGATCACCGCATCCCTGGCATGTACGCCGGCGACAGCGCGGCGACGCAGAACCCAGCGAGCTACCTGCAGCGGGCGCTGCGGACCTGCTGCTGTGCGTGATCTGGCAAACCTGCATGGCGAGGATGTCGGTGGAAGCGCTATGAGGCTGGCGCCGTCGGCCCGTCGCGGCTGGGATGCCATTGCATAAGCGGTAACCGGCGTACCGCCTGGTGGGGACACTGGAGCTCCGTCACGGCGAGGACACTGGAATTATGGGACTGCCACTGAAATCGCTGCGGCGCAAGCCGGTGAAACAACTTCGGCTATGTAGCCGGTGGATGATCCACCTACCCCTCGTGGCTGAACAGTCGAGTCGTGGTCGGCGGTCTTTGGTCTTGGCACGCGGATGCCGAGGAGTCGTCCTGCCGGGGATCTGGTGGCGGTGACGTCGTACACGCTGGACCTCTGCTTGGGGGAACCGTCGCAGCCTGACGCCGGGACCCGTGCTGCCACAGGGGACTACACTGACGCGGCGGCTGCAAGGACACCGCGCCAGGCACAACACGCTATCCACACGGACATCCACACCGGGAGACGGGGTAAGTAACTGCATGACACCCTAACAAATTAACAATATCTCCCACATCATCCTCACCTGTAGTATAGAATCTGTCGCGGTACTGGCAGTATCTTAGCCAGCCGCCCTTATATCCCACCTTAACTATCGCAGAGGTTTTTTTCCCGGGGGTAAAACCCCGGCACTTTTTTCCCTCTGTCCTGTCTCTTCTTTCAAAAGTTTCTGTCTATCTTATCCGATGGACCCATATAAACGGGCGGACGCCTGGACGCCTGGACGCATGGAATACATCACAATCCCGTTCCTGTGATCACCTATAGAAACACTAACTTAATGCATGTGCAGAGGCGAGCAGTAGATAACAGGAAGGCCGCCATGCTTGGAGGAGCGGGTTTTGTAATCAACTCCCTTCAGTTTTTGTTTTTCGAAAAATCTGTGAGATTCATGCAAAGAAACATATTTCAAACCACTGTTGTACTTGCTCAGGATTGAAGTAGTGACATATGAAGCATATATTGTTGCTTATTAGATGGCAGCACTGCGGTATCCTGCTGTCGGTGGCTAATTATTTAGGGTGCTGTGATGGGTCTGCAGTAACAACAATTAATACTTGACAAGGAGCGAAGGAGCAGAATCCGCTTTACCTCCACCGCCTCCACCACGGCTTGTTAGCAGCTTGTGTAAAGCCTCTCGGCACATCGACCTGGTTAGGAGATAATGCTGCATCTGCACCAACTTCTTGCCGAAACGTAAACTCGTTTACGCGCTGTTCGCATAGGCAAATACAAAAATGTTGATCGAAAGTACTAGATATTTTCATCGATATGGGTTTATCAGTAGTTACTTCCCAAGCTTTTACTCTCAGGTCAAGTTCAATAAAATACAAACAACTGAATATTTCATCTAAATATGTAAGGTAATTCTTGCTAAATAAGATTTTGCAAAATCCTTGTTGTTACTGCATGAATTTCGGGTTAGAGACTGGTTTAACTGATATTAATCAGTAGCACGAAGCTATAACTTCCGGTGATCCAAAGATTTCTACACTGTCTCTTACTTCCTTGATCAAAACTAATAGTCTGGTTTCTCTTACCTATATTTAAATATCGTAGTTCCGAAATAAGTCATTTAACAGTGAAAATATACTAAACGAAAGAAAACTCATTCGCTATGAAACAAAGTATCAACAGTTAAGAAAATACCTTCTCCCGTCTATCTTCTATGATGGTATTTTGCCTAGTGTATTACTGAGCACGACGATTAAAATTTTCGAAGTGGCAAGCCATAAAGTATAGTGTATTCTAAGTGTTTCACATTTCAGCTAACCTGTTATTAATAGTAAATAGAATAAGATGCCAAAGACGAAAATGTATTTTTGATGCTCGTCATATTAAAAGCATTAAATCAGTGCTTTTTAAAACCACTCAGTCACACATAAGTTGTACCATAATCCTTTGACACTAACCCGTCTAACACCATTGTTAAGAAAAATTTGTTTAAATGCAAGCATAAACAATACTCATTGTAGTGACTACCGTTACAGATAAAAAAAATCTTATTGTATATATTGAGAACGACATTTCTGTTAGCTAAACGTAGAATGAATTCATATATTTCTTAACGTGTTTCAAGCTTCTGCTATAGCTAGATATATAGCTTAATGAGATGCGAACCAAAGATCGTTCAGAGGAGCACTGCGAAAGTTAATGACAGGTTAGCGAGCTTAACAAATTCTGCAGTGAGAGGGATTCTAACTTCTGACATACAGATTCTTTACAGAATTATTACAGTCTTATAAAATCAGCTGATAAATATTAACTCTAAATTAATTTAGTTTTGCTTTTAATTTCGGTTCACGTTCTCTGTTTTCGTAAAAATATTGAAGCAGAGCTAGACTCCAGAATTTCGATTGTGGGATTTCTAAATAATAATGTTCATCTTTTATGATTTCAGGAACAATTTTTGTCTACTTCTGAATGTTGAAAAGTTTATTCTCCACAAAACTGTAAAAAAGGTTATCAAATTTGATTGACTTTTCGTATTTTTTTGCAACAAAGTTATTTTTTATTTTATTTAAATTATTACTGAACAAAGTATTAAAACAAACATTTGAACTGTGAAATTAAAGTAAATTGAGTAGAATTGTCCGACCTCATAGTAATTCTAATTAACTGCAGCAGGAAACTTTAACTTCACTCTGCTGTCAGATCTATTCCTGACTGTCTTATGCATCCAGTAATAAAGATTTTCACATTTGTTTATAAGATTTTTGCGAGGTTACCCAAAGTATAATATAACTTAAACGAATACAGACAGAGACAACAAAAATGTGAAACTGATTTCCATGTTTCCTGTAATACGTACAACAGTAATTTACCTAGCGTTTTCACCAAAATATGTCAAGAAGTAGATAATGATATCGCATCGACATGTCAAATAATTAAATCTTAAAATAGTGACATTGTATTACTTTCCGTACATTATTTTCCATTTATTAAACGGTATAAAAAAGTTGTAATAAAACATAAAACGTAACAGCGTTAATTCAAAATATTTAAGCCACCTGTTGTATCATTTCTAACATTTGGCTTAAGATTCGTTGACGTCGGTTTTTTTACTAAGACAGATAACAGGTGTGAGTGTAGAATGGGCGTTTCCAGTCACCTAATTTACAGGAAATGCTATCCCAACATAAAAGGTTCTGTTCTAGGAATTTATTTAAAAAAACCATCTTTAACATATTACAAGTGGTCCATAGAGTATGAAAGAGCCTGGTGTGGGAATGGTAACACTCAGACATACCTTGCGGGAGGTCGCGAATGCGAGACCAGACCGTTACCGCTCACCAACCACGCCTGGCAAGAAGGTGAGGCGGTTGCTTGGATTTATTTATTTATTTATTATTTTTTTTCTTATGGCTTTACGCCTCGTCGACGTTGAGGTCATTAGAGGCGGGATGGGACTAAAGGCAATGAACTGGAAGGAATTCGGCCATGGTCTTTTGAAGGAAGCAATGTGACATTTGCCTGGGGTGATTTGGGAAAACCATGGAAAACCCAGATCCGGATGTCCGGACGGGGATTCAAATCTGCGTCCTCCCGAATGCGAGATTAGAGTGTTAACCGCTCACCCACCATGCTCGGTCACACGGTTGCTTGGATATAGGGCAATGGCGCAATCCGATGCAGCGATAATTTAACAGGGAAGGAGCGCAATTTCCCTACACACCAACTCTTGTAATTATTACTTAGCAAAAATTCTTTCTCCTGTAATGTTTAAATACCACAAAATGTTTATTTAATACTTAGAACATTGTTATTTATTATAACGGATTAATTATTGACATGTCGATGCAACTCATCATGTGAATAGAAACATACCTGCCCTGCTAGGCGGCTCTGCATAAAACTGAAAGTCCCGTTCAAACCACTATGGACTGACCATAATTCGTAATACATAAATTACAAATAAAGTAGCAAAGAGAGTTGTTTAAAATTCTCTACTAATTATTGATATGTAACAAAGTGGTTCCTTTTTTTTGCGTTTACCTTACAGACATTGCAGTTTAGGAAAATTAGAGTCATTACGGTAAATTCACTGGGATATCTCGAGCGATTGAGATGGTAAGCCAGCAGCAGGGGAAAATTTGAGCATCAGGTTGGAAAGATTGGGGAGTTGCAGGTGAAGGGAAAGAAAAATAGCCGACTGTGCTGAGCAGTAGCCGATGATCCCCCAGTGATATACCGTACGACATTAAGCCGCCACAAAATAAATAACATTTCATGGGAAGAGCATCCTGCCTTTAATGCCGTGACTTACGACTGAATGTTGTCTAAAGTGTTTAGTTTAGTTTTAGGTGCAAAAAAAAAATTAATTAGCAGTTACTCCAAAATCTTTAAATCACAGCAGAGAAATTTCAAGAAAGGCTCATTTTTCAATAAGAATTCATTTCTTTGCTTCATGAGATTGTAACCTGAAATCGTAATACTGTCTCTTCTATCACCGAGTCGAAACTGAAAGGAAGAGAGGGGAGTGAAAAACATATGAATGAGTGCATGAGATATATTTTACACGATAAACAAAGGACTAAATACCAAATTAAAGGTCGTTAAATTTAAGGTAGTATAATTACAAATAATCGGATTTAGAAATCAATATTGTTGGGTGATGATATAGCCGCAAGTGAGATGTAAAAATAAAATGGTTTCTTTAGCGCGTAATGATTTCACGATTTTCATAAATTTTTTACATTACATTTACCGCAGAATTTTAACAAATCTAAGAGCAGACGTAATACTCGTACATCCTTGAATGACTATCGTATACCACTAACTCTACCTAATAAAGGAGTTAAACTTAGAATTCCAACCACAGAGCATCCTATCATGAACAAACCAGAGTTTTGGTAAAAGTCCTTCTCAGACTTCCGGCTGAGACCGCATACAAACTGATTATCTCTCAATTTCATTTAGGCACGTTAACCATTGATTCAGCAGCTATAAGTCACAAATCAAAGCGTAACGTATTGTTGTTAGATTCTTATGAAAATTGCTAGAACTAGTCACATCTTAACAGAAGTTATTCTCCATTTTAACCCAAAAAATGAATGATACGGATGGACAGAAGCTACTAAAATAAATTTCAAAATGTAATTTTGTCCCAACGCTCTACTAAACCGTTAAAAGTCTTGTCGTTATTGGACCAGCGCTGAAAAGAATTTTTTACATGCAGAGCATTCGCTCCACCTAAGGTGATCAACCAGTGGGAGACAGCACCCAAAAACAGTCCAAAGATGCTGATACCTCTATCAGGGAATGTGAGAACCAACATACCACAAGTTTGTATGACCTCCAAGCTTAATATGTAGAGGGATGCTAAAAAAAAAAAAAAAAAAAAAAAAATTCTGTTTACACAGCGCAATAGTCATTTATGTTAATCTACACACCTCTAAAAAGCTTAGATTGAGATTTGAAATATTGCTCCAACCTGCATATTATCTGAATTGGTACCTTGTGACTTATTCAAATAAATCAACTTTAATAGCTGGAATGACATGGGCAGAGGTTGTAGAACTGTTGTATAAAAACAGCTAACATAGGGTGAAAGATCAGTAGCAGAAATATAGAACCAAGTGTGCTCACCTTGTAAACAAGCAATGATCGCTCTACGCTCTTATAATTCTCCGAAGTTATTTCTTTGCAGCTGACCGCAAGGCTCCCAGAACGATGACTTCTAAAACGTCGTATGGCTTCATTATTAATTTTGTAGAAGAAATACTTATTGATTTCAAAGTGATGGTTAAAACAAATATCGACTATGTTGGAAGTTGTTTTATATTCGTTTCTAATGCTGTCTGAGATCTGTGATAATGAGTCACAATGAAGCCTTAACTCGTTCATGAATACATTAGACTCCCAATCAACTATCGCACACATCACTGAAGATTAATTTTTCGGCTTGCCCCAGGTTGATTCTTTGCATCCTTCTTGAGTTAATATTTTTCTTCATGTGTCACTTGTTCTTTGATGTGCATATAATTCACAATACCTTTGCTGACGTCCAAAATCCTTTCAGCAAGAATGAAAACCCTCTGATACCTTACTTAGAAAACTACAAATTATCGTTTTAATTTTTTTGTTATTAAGTTATGTTGATATATAAAAAATAACCACTTTATATGCAGTTGACTTTCTGGTGAATTCATGCGTTATTTTTTTCCTGTAGGGAAGTCTAAAACGATAGAGTTTGTGTGTGCACTTCTGTCTGTTCACCAGGAGTAGAGCGAATGGAGACTAATCCAACATTTAATGACGCATGAATGATGCAGAACCTATACTCATAAGAGATTCCATCAATTTTGAGTTCTCCAATCAGCATGAATCGTTAGATCAGCAACTTCGATATTTATGCTGCCTATCTCACCGCTGTTCGTCGGGGGAAGGAATATGGATCCGTTTGCAACGAATTGCCTCTTATTGTCCTCACCAAACTACTCCTGCATTCTATGAATAATCATTTCAAGCTTCGCATTATGAATGAAGTTATCACTGCCCATGTTTCCGCTCTGTCGCTCACCGTTACTGGAAAACCCGGAATAAATTAATATAAAGATGAAGAAGAAGCGGACAAGTAACCAACTCCTCAACCAACTACAGATTAGTTGATAATGCACTGTCAATCTTATGCATAGGTTTCTTACTTTATCGTAACAGTAGTTAGAATATTTACTTTGGATCATAGGCTAATCGGCTTTTTTTTCTGTCTCTCTTGTGACACAATGGTTTAGTGTGCCTTCTTCGAGAGAACCCAACCGACTTCCGGTTTGAGGATCAATTGTTTCATGTTAAATGTTGCTTTTCCTTGCGTAGTTAACAGGTCAACGTTGCCACCTTAGCGATTTTGTCGCTAGATTTAGTGAATTTTGAAGCTCGAAAGCGGTAATCTTAAATATAATATCGCTAAGAAAATGTTTGGTGATTTTTAGTGAAATTGAACCTTGCAGAGTTTCGACAAACTTGATTGGAATTGGGGTAGGTAATACCTCTGTCATGATTCAGATAAATAATGGCGTACATAATATATTGAAAACGGAATATGGCTTACCCAGTACAAGAATGCTGCTAGAATAAATGCCTTTCTGGAGTTATCTGATTTAGCCATACTCTGTCACTTTCTCTCTCTAATGCCGCAGAAGAAATGATTTTTAGTACAATGAAAATTTTTAAAAACAATATGAGAAATAGGATAGATGTAAATACTCTTGATAGCATTCTTTTTGTAAGGAATCAGTTAAAAATTGTGAAAAAAGAACTGCTACAGTTACGAGCTTCCGGTTGATGTGATTGCTGCAATTAGTAAAGATGCTAAATACTCTTTTAAATCTAAGACTGACGATTAATGTCATCCTTCCACATCTGCAAGTTCTGCAACTCCAACGATAGACCAAGATGATGATGAAGTAATACCGACTGAAGAAATAATGTTGATTTTTAGTACAATGTTTAATTTAATGAAAATACTAATTATTAAAATATTTTTATACTACTTACCTTACCATGTTCCTTTATTCCATTTACCGATTTCTAGCGAATCTTTTAGTTCTAAATATCCCACAATCTAGTGAGTTTTGAGACCAGGTCTAGCGACTTTTGTTTTCGTAATATAGAAACTCTGTAACAGGTTTTCAACTGTTCGCAACGGGTCTTTGTTTTGCGAAATGGTGACTGTATCTGATAGGTAGTCCGTTGTAAGTTGCAATATTAACTAACCTGCAGCTGGTTAAGGAATTTGTTAATTGCCGGTTATTTTCGATACAGTAGGTTTTTTTTTTTTTTTTTTTTTTGCTGTCGTCAGTCTTTCGACTGGTTTTATGCAATCCTCCATCCTTTCCTATCATGTGCTAACCTCTTCATTTCTACATACCCCTTACAGCCCACGTCCTCAATTATCTGCTTCATATATTCTAATCTCTGTCTTCCAGTTCTTACCTTCGACTGTTCCCTCCACTAACAAATTAACCAATCCTGCATGTCTCAAAATATGACCTACCAGCCTGTCTCTTCTTTCCGTAAGTCTCTTCCACAAGCTTCTTTTCTCACCCATCATTTCCAAAATTCGTTCATTTCTTACTTTGTCTGTCCACTTAATTTTCAGCATTCTTCTGTAGCACCACATTTCAAATGCTTCAATTTTCTTTATTTCCGGTATTCCTAAAGTCCATGTTTCGCTACCATAAAGTGCTGTGCTCCACACAAAGAGTTTTAAAAAGTTATTTCTAATTCCTAGATAAATATTTGAAACTAAAAGGTTTCTCTTTTTCATGAAGGCTCTTTTTGCTAATGCTATTCTGCTTTTAACATCATTCCTGCTTTGGCGATCGGTTGTAATTTTACGTCCCACGTAACAGAATTCACTTACTTCTCCTATTGCATCCGATCCTATTTTTATATTTAATCTACTAGTATTGGTATAATTTCTGCTACATTTCATCACTTTTGTCTTGCTTTGATTTATTTTCAGTCTAAAATCTTCCTTCAGTATTTTGTTCATACCATTCAGTAACTTCTCAATATCCTCAGCCCTCTCTGCTAACAAGACAATGTCATCAGCAAATCATAGCATACTGATTTTTTCTCCCTATGGAAATTTTTCTTTGACTTTCTTCATTGATTCTTCTACATACAGGTTGAATATTAACGGGGATAGACTACAACCTTGTCTCATACCCTTTTTAACTGATGCATGTCTCTCGTGATTCTCTACTTTTATTATAACCACCTGATTCTTATATAGTTTATAGAGTATTCTTCTATCTCGATGCTTTAGAACTGACTTCTTTAAAATATTTAACATCTTGTCCCACCTAACATTATCAAAAGCTTTTTCTAAATCAACAAATGCCATAAAAGTATCTTTGTTTTTCTTAATCCGCCCTTCAAGTATTAATCTTAAAGACAGAATTGCTTCCCTTGTACCGCGATTTTTCCTAAACCCAAACTGATCTTCACCTACTGTCTCTTCTACTACCCTTTCCATCCTTCTGTATGTTATTCTGGTCAATAATTTTGAAGCATCTGTTGTTAGACTAATGGTGCGATAATTCTCACATTTGTCGGCTTGTGATTTCTTTGGAAGTGTGAAAATAATATTTTTATTAAAATCAGTTGGAATTTCTCCTGTTTCATAACTTTTTGATATCAACTTGAATAATCTTTCGATTCCTTCCTCTCCCAGGGATTTAAGAAGTTCCAATCGTGAAAGTCTTTATTCCGATATTTGTTGTGTTGTTTTCATTATGAATACTTGAATTTGATTGGTCAGTAGTCACTTACATGTTTCCGAACCACGATTGCCATGGCTTCCTAAGGGAGCGTCCATAAATCACGTTAGTTCCATTTTGGTCTCGTGTTAACCCCCCCCCCCCCACCCACGTAGCCCTACGTAGCTTTGGCCGCTACCCTCCCTTCTCCCCTCTCCACGTAGCACGTAGCTTTTTTCACTTTTGATTCCAGAAGACATTTTGTACTGTTTTCTCTTGTCAGACTATTGTAAATTACATACAGAGATAATTAACGGAGGGAAATAAATATTCACATGCTGTTGTGTGTTCTGTTCCTCATTTAATTTGTGAAAAGAAAGCTACGTTGCCTGACTTGGAACCCCCCTCCCCCCGCTTATCCCAACGTAGCTTTCTAGTCAACCCCTCCCCCCTTCCTGGACCGAGCCACGTAGTTTGTGCACGCTCCCTTAATGCGAGCATGCTTAAAACGGTTAGCGAGAGTGTAGAATATAGTTTGAATAACTTCGCTTATCACTTGCAGCTAGATCCGACACAAAATTTTCCATCCTATTATCGGTAAGTTTCAAATGCCTTTTTATCTGTGAAGATAAAACTGAACAGGGCATATGTGTTGATGTATCGCGGACGTGAGAAGGAGTGAATAAAGATATAAAAAGGTGTAACAAGGACAGAAAAATAAACTATATATTGAACTGTACATCATTTAAAAATACGGTATAAGATTTGTTCATATTTTGTATATGGAGCAGAAAGACTGAATGAGCTGAAGACATTGCAACATTACACGGCGCGAGAATTGTGGGCAGACGTTTAAGTGCTGAGTCAGGCGTGCCAACCCTACGAGAGTGCGGCGCTACCGCAGAAATTAATTAGGCTCATTTTTCAGGCGGCGTGGCGTGCAGTTTCTACCACTGAGTTTAGGCGATGGCGCTGGCTTTAGCGGTGTAATTAAATAGAACCGCCGACTAAACCTGCTGAAATGAGGGAACTTAAATGCTAAGATGGTCGCGCTATGAACATACCAGTGTAAGAGAATATAACTTCGTTTTCATTTCCTTGTGTTGGAAGCTATAGGAAACAGCTTGTTAAAGTGTAATGAGCTCTTTAAATTATTATCTTTATCTAGTAAATCTTCTGCGGGGGACTGGTCATTTTCAATTATGTATTATGTTTAATACCGTGATGAGCAAAAAAATAAAATAAAATCTTTCTCTGCTATGTACTTTTCCTAGTTGCCCAAAAAAAAAAAAAAAAAATGTGTCCATTTCCACTTCTCCCCCCCCCCCCCCCCTCATATAATCTACGTCGCCAAGGAAGTTGACAGGACGGCCATGTTAACCCCCACAAAGTGTAAAGCCCGCCACACCTGTACACAGCTGTCAGAATTTGAAACTATAACGATATTCGTACGCTCAACAAAGAGAAAAGTCAATGGCAATATTTACAGAATCCAAATAACAAAGCAGAAAGTGTGTTATCAAGAAAACCTGTCGAATTTATCTGAAAACTAATTTTGTTACACCATAACCCTCGAATAGTATCACAGAAAAACCTTGTATAACGTTTTTACGCATGTTTATGCTTAGTTATGATCTTTATTTTTGATGTTGTGTGCAATCTTTAGTTGTGGTTGTGTTAGGATACTTTTTTGATGCTTATCTCGTGTGGTTAAGAACATAATATAATTTCCTATTCCATCTCGCGGTTAAAACATAACGAAGATTTTAAGTTTGATACTAAGCTTTCAAACTGTGAAAATTCCCTCAAAATCTGTTTAGCAGTTATCGTGTGATACACCCTATAAACAACGGAAATAACACGCTACAGATTTATTTATTCTGAGGTGAGATGTGTTTCGTCCGATCTTTTGTCTTCAATTAGATTTTTCAGAGGAGGCAAATTAAAAGCCGTCATGGATATGGTAGAGGACTGGTGTAGACGGGAAGGTCATGAAAAAATTTACGGCTTATGCAGAACAAGAAAACCTTTGAACAAAATAATTATCTGTTCCTTTCTCTATACACTCACCTTCATATTTTTATTTATACGTCCACATGGAGTGTATAAAACCAGTATTTACTTTACACACGAGGGGCATGAATATCCAGAACAAGGGCAATCAAGCCCGTGGCTGCGTGACATGTCACAGCCCTCGAATACTGCGACACTCACACAACGGTTTTTTATTTTCTCGCCCTTTACCAAAAACAAAATATTTTGTGCTTCTTCCTCCAGAGCATAATTTATGCTGCCTGTAGGGCACACACAGCTTAGCACGTAATCTGAAACTCATGCCTTACCTGTAGTACGTTGCTACATCAACACGGCTCAAAATGAATACAATCCACTTTGATGTCTGCATCGCTTTATCACCAAAAAAAGTATTGCGTTCATCTCACGCTGTGTGTAACATACATAATGACACTAGTGGAGACTATAGTTCAGAGCTAGTACTATGTTATGCAGCTGTTCAGTATATCTGATAGCGTACGTTGTGCTACACCTGTTGCATGATACGAAACAATACCTAAGGCAGCTGGTTTGAGATAAACGCGAGTAATCTCTTTCGTAATCTCGTCAATAAGACCTTCATTTTTTAAATAAATAGTGACGCTCAACTAAACAGCGAGTAACGATGTAGGACACTGTACTATACAACTGCTACAGCGTCAACTCTCTGGACTCTGTTTTTCCAACATAATTTCCCGAACTGTAACTCAGTTTCAGAAGGAGTACGTTTATCACTAAAAAATTTAGCTGGTTAGGTTTAACGATACTAACAGAATTAGGAGTCTGAAGTAATAATATTTGGAGGATTCCATACTTGGCGAGTACCTGAGGAACAGAATTAAAATGAGAGAGAACTGTTTGTTTACTTGTTGCAGTTCCGCATGGTGTAGCAGTTCTCTTGTTCGTTGTTGCATTTTTTCACCTATCGTGTCTTAATCGCATTATTTTTCATGCTTCATAAAAATAATTTCTGTTTCAATCTTGATCCTTATTTCGAACTTTCTGAATTGTGAAACACCTCACTGGCAGTTGTTGTAACTACTTAATCAGTCTTGTCGCGACTAATTTATTTAGTCTGTTTGTAAACTTACAGGTTTTTGTCAGGTCGCTTGGTTACTTATAAATTTTATGTAAGTTTGATGCTTAAATTCTATTACTTCTCAATGAAAATGTGGTTCCTGGAATAACAACACCGTCGATACACGTTTTATTTAACTTCTTTTTATTCCGCCGAAATCCTCACAAATACGAACACAAATAAGGCAGCAGACTTTCTGCAAAGTTTTGTGTCTTTCCGAGAGGGACGCTGTCAACATTAACTTCGTGAATTCCCACTGCTGGTTTCAATCACTTTCCCTTACGGAAAAGTACGTAAACTTCCACTGATATTACTCCTGCCAAGAGATGACTTTACGTGCTAGTAGTTGCTGACGGGATCCGCCTGTTCGCTCCAAGACCACTGGCGGGAAGAGGGGAGGGGAGGGAGGGGGGGATGACTTTAAACAGTCATCTTCCTGGCATAATGGCCGCCGCAGCAGCGTCCTTAAATTCATAAGAAAATATTCCTAATTCCTCACTCCCGCTGCAGCAAACTTTAGATTCTTAATTAATTTCTTATTTCCTATTTAATACTACATCTTACCGTTCTTAATCATAATTATCCGAACTTTTATTACGTCTGTTTGACTCCCGGCACTAAAAACTATGTGCCGCCAAATAGCCTTGAAATATGGTTATGGATGTAATGAGGAATCAGTAGCTTTTGTTGCTTAATTGGAAACTGATCAGTCAAGGAAATAACAAATCCAATATTTGCGTAATTATCTTGTATTGAGTCTGTGTTTTGTAATCCCCCGAGAAATGTTATATGTTTTGGAAAAATTAAAATTTATCAAATCGCATTGGATCGGAGAAATACGCGGTACCATGATCGAGTCCTGGTACCAGCGTACCCGTCATCCTGATTGCGGTTTTTAAGCTGTTTCCAGCAATCATCAAGGGAATGCTGGTACGATCCAGAATCTCCACCTCATAAACTACACATGTTACAAACTAAACTACACTTATCATACATAAAATATAGTTACACTTTTCGTAGACAGATGGAAACACAATGGTGTAAATGTCTAATATAACTAATCCGAATATATCACGGCTAGGGCTTATGTCTTCCATAACGTCTCTCATAATTACTTACCGGTCGCCATATGCACAGCTGTAAGTGAGAGAAAAATAATAAACGTAACTTTTATCCTGGTTCAGTAGCGAACAATTGACTGATTCATTACAACGATTACAGTTGCAAGTTTCATGGCAGTAAATGTACGGAATTTGTATTTTTATCGCCAGCAAGGCTTTGTTCTTCCAAAGATAATCAAAACACCCTTTCAAGTGACAGTATAGGTAAATGTTTATGGAGCATCAGCAAACACGGACCGAGTTTGGTGGCCCTCGCATTCGGTAGGACGCGAGTTCGAATCCACGCGCTGCCATCCTGAATTGGTTTTTCTGTGGCTTCCCCAAATCACTCCAGACTTATAGACCGTGGCCGAATGCCTTGTCCCCTGTTCTTTCCCGCCTCTAATGACTTCGATGTCTACGAGGCGTAAAGCCATAAGCAAAATAAAAAAAAGTAAACACGGTGCTGTGTATTGCGGCTTTAAGACAGCCTTCACGCATCAGAACTAATTTGTTAACTGGGACTGATTTATATATTTTAAAAGAAAGAGACAGTTTTTTAATACTGCTTGTATAGACAGCGATAACAAGTTCCTGAGCTAAAAAATTGGCACAGCTTTACCTGAACCAACTAGTTGGTATGAGTACGTAATATATATATAAATTCAAGAAGGAAGTTTACAAATTGCAACTGAATATCAAGTACTAGTAATACCGATCAATGTTTTTAAGAGTAAATAAGCTAATTTCTGGATTCATTTCCCATTTCAAATACAATTTTCTTCAGTCTGAACATTCACACTCACAATTGTTACATCTGATTTTGAAAAGAACATAAATCTCCCAAGTATTTCTCTAGATTTAGTTCTAAATAACGAATTCAGAAAGCAAATTATGTTCTGCTGTATTAAATAGAAGTTTACTTCCACGCTACGTTTTTGTGTCGTATTCAGAATTTGGTTGTGCAAATCAGTTTGTCAGAGCGGTCGAGCAAAGACGCTATTAGAAATGCTTTTGCATAGTAAGGTGAAGTATCGGTACTTGGGAGCGATGCGGACTGCCTCTGCGGTATGTTTCTCACTCTGGAATGAAAGACGTCACGGAACTACAGTAAAAAGAGACCTGCGCTTCCTGAAAGCCTGGCACAAAGAAGCGGCGGGCTTTGTCTCTCTCTGGACCGCATCCCGTGCGACCTCACTTTGTAGTCTACAGTCACCGCACGCTTCACCACCGTGTTTTGTTCATGTGCCGTCCCATGATTCGTTTTATCTGCCAATAATTTTGTTACATAAAACAAAATTTCCGAGAAAGCTGGTTTTGTGAGTTATACATTATTTGTAACAAATTTATTTTACAGTTGATTAGTAGTTCCTTTTTATACAGTTAGAAAATTCGGTGCTTATAAACGACATCAGGAAGAGCCAACGGATAAAACTTTTTTTTAAAAAAGAAAAAGAGACAGAGAGAGAAGAAGAAGAAAGAGAGAGAAGAGAAAGAAAGAGAGAGAAATACAGAGAGAGAAAGAATTTACGATGTATTCTGGTGGCTACTGATAAATATGTGCTGCCCAATTCTAATGGTACAAAAAGATGTTTAGTCTTCGAGGTACTTTCGTTCGAAAATTTCGTGTTATTGGGAGGTATATGGCCAGTTCTGGATTCAAATCGATTTCCTGTAAAATAACGAAAAGTGGATTTCGCATTTTATCCTTTGGCTTCTTTCTGCGTATGTCAACGAGTATTACATGCTCGAGCTTTGGCAAGCCCTCGGTAGATATGTATTGTTATAGACACAGAAATATCTTTGTCCCTGCGGGCAGCAGGCAGCGAATAAGAATTGGCGTGTGTTTAATTTAATTGTAATGGATCTCAAGCTCTGGGGGAAATTTCCCTACACAACCACCTTTTCCCTATACTTTACCAATCTATTTTTGCACTTACAACTTTCAACCTTAAAATCTTTCAACGTTCTCGGTAAATTATTTATCATTTCTCTTGGTAATTTATTCTAATGTCTGACACCTTTTCATACGAAAAAAAAAATCTTCTCGCAGCCTTGTGCCTGAAATCGAGCGCCAAGCTTGTGGTCATGATCATCTTTTCCCTTCCACGCATTACTCCTAATTCTTACGCCAATATCTTTCCACGCCTCATCACCAGTATACGCCTTATGCACTCTCATGACTCTCTTCACTCTCCTCCTATCTAGTCAATGAATCCCATTCCCGGCTCTTTTATCATATCGGTTACTTGATTGTGTTCCGCGGTAATTTCCAGAGACAAATCCTAGCAGCTCTTCTTTACACATTTTCCGATCTCCTGTATTTGATACCCAAAATGCGGGTTCCGGGAAGTAATAGGCATTTTCTGTCATTTGTTTTAACCAGACATTGCAAGAAACACCAAGCTACAATTTGCTTCTAGTGTTGAAGGAACTTACTCTGTGGTTTATGATTTCGAAGCAGAAACAAAGACAGTAAACACTGTCAGAGCGCACCAACAGCTTTTTTTTTTTATCTGTTTAACGTCTCTCTAAGAGCGAGGTATTTTAGAGACGGGAAAGGATGGGGGGGGGAGGCAGGAATGGAAAGGAATTCGACCATGGCCTTTTCAAGGAAGCATGCCGGCATTTGCCTGGAGTGATTTGGGAAACCATGGAAAACCCAAATCTGGATGCGCGGACGGGGATTCGAACCACTTCCTCCCGAATGCGAGGCCAGAATGCTAGCCGTTAGACCACCACGCTTTTTCTAAATGATGAATCGTGTGCCCAGGAGGCATGGTTAACTGTGCAGAAAAAAGAATTATGTTTTTTTTATTGCCTGCGAGAATACATTTTCTGAACTTTTTATCTATTGACTTCTATTTTCCTTATTTTAGAAGCTTTTCAGCATCCTTAGAGGTTTCGTCCATCGCCTTTGGCTATATGACATCTGGCCACTAACGTCGAGTTGATTATTGCTTATTGGCTCATATTGTTCCTTATAATCCGCACAACTACAACTTTATATAGTTGCTATTACTGAAATGCTATAGCTTTACTCAGGTCTATGCATATACATTCGGTTAGTTATGTAAAAAAAGCCATTTTATTTTTGTTTTGCCCATAATACAAATGCCATCTAAGAAGCAAATTATGTTTTCCATAACACTAACCTTCATCTGTAATCTGGTAGCACATGGCTAACACAGAGGAAAAAAGAAATTTTGTTTTGAATTTGACGATCACAGATATAAACAAACAAATATAAGCACAAAGAAGAGAACGGAAAATTAAGATAACAAGCAAACATTATTATGAAACTAGTTATTCGACGTTAAAGTTCGCAATAATTAAACATCTACTTATCTTAATTTCAGTATAACTGTCGTAATTACTGAAAATGAAATATTGCTTGAAAGTATGTTTGTTAAGTCTGAGCTATTTCTAGAAATTTATAATAGTGGTGAAGTCTTCTCTCGTTTTTTGCTTATCGGTTTTATGCCTTGTCGATACAGAGGTCATTAGACGCGTGAAAGGACCAGGCGCAAGGAATGGTAAGGAATTCGGCCATGACCTTTTGAATGAACCATCCCGGTATTTGCCTGGCGTGATTTCGGGAAACCGTCCAAATCGGAAATCAGGACGGGGACTCGACCCCTCGTCTTCCCGAATGCGAAGCCAGAGCGTTACCGCCCATCCATCACACGCGATCTCACTCTCTGAAAGTTATATAATAAAGAAGCCTGCGTTAAAACGGGTACTTTCCAAACATATCTGCTTCAGCCCACATTTAACTTTCATTCCCAGGCATGTGCTTCAGTTAATTAAGTTTAATGAAACAAACATAACTGGAGAAATGTGACACCTGTGTTAAAATTCGTATACTCCACCAGAACCCGTACCCCAGTGCCTGTCATGGAGAATTCCAAGTGCTTGAGACGGCAACTGTGAGATAAAAAATAAATTCATACACGCGGCAAATGGAGATAGGGCGTGCTGCATAAAATATGTAGAAAGGAAGAGCGGTCGTGTCTGAGAGAACAACGTTCAGGTTCTCCCGCTTTGTTTTTTCCAAACGCTTTTACGAACTTTCAGCCTCGCAACGAAATTTAGTACTTCGCTCCGTCGGACGTAATATTCCGCACCACGACAGCTGCAGTACGAAATAAAATTCTACTAAATAACTTCTGTATAAAGAGGTTGGGAGCCGGATCCTGTTGCTTTTTCGTTGACTTTGTTCGGCTGACTGGAAGGAGGGGGTTGAGGAATGGGAAATAAGAGACTCGTGATAACGACTTCAAATCCTTAAAAAGAGAGTTTGGTGGAGGGGCCTCCACGGCTTACGGGCTTACTGACAAAAGGAAAGAGAATTTGTCAAGGCCTGTATTAAAATAACGAAGTTGACATTCTTCAACAATGATTTCAGCAAACTGTTGCTAACCCGTGCTACCCCGAGTACTGTTGTTGAATGGCGATGTTAAATGCTAGATTTCTGTTTACCATGGTTTCCAGAAATCATTCAAGGCAAATGCCTGGTTGGTTACTGCGAAAGGCCACGACCTAATTCCTTCGGTGTCGACGAGGCACTGAGCAAAAACTCTGCAACATTCAAATTAAATGACATACAAGGGGTGATCAAATGAGAAGGTACGAAACGACGAAAAAACGTAACAGTTAAATATTTGCATATTCCGCCACGGGAGAACGTAGCGAGACATCTCGGGATGCGATTGGAGTCTCTGACTGGGATCGGAGCATGCGCGGCCGCCCGCGTGCGCAGTAGAGAGCAGAGGCTCTTATCAAAAGCGGCATCCAAATAATGCGACAGTCCGGCGTACAGGATGGCGTACAGGTGGGGGATGTGTACTGTGAGACACTCCGACGCCTACGCAGGTCCATCAAAAATAAAAGACCGGGGCTGCTCACAGAGGGTGTGGTTCTGCTCCATGATAACGCGCGTCCACACGTCTCCAGAGTCACACACATGGAACTGGCCAAGTTCAAGTGGGAGACGTTGGACCATCCGCCCTACAGTCCGGACATATCGCCCTGCGATTTCCATTTGTTTGGTCCACTGAAGAAACACCTGAAAGGTAAGCACTTCAACTCGGACGACGTACTCAAGGACGCTGTGAAGGACTGGGTCTCGTCACGGCCACAGGAATTCTGGGAACAAGGAATCCTGCGGCTTGTTCATCAGTGGGATAGTTGTGCTCAGGCTTATGGTGTATATTTTGAATAAAGTATACATTTGTACCCACCGTGTCGTTTCGTACCTTTTCATTTGATCACCCCTTATAGTTACGTTACATTCAGTACAATAAAAAATATATTTATGACGTGGCCCACTACGTTGGCTCAGGTCGCTGTGGCTCTCATGGTGCTAGTTGGTACAAGCCCCGGCGGTGGATGAAATGTTCATTCTTTAGGACTTTGCCAGCAGCATAGGAGAGGTGGATAAGCACAATTTTTCCTCTCGCCTTACAAGAATCAGACCTGTTGACCTGTTCCAGCTTCAGAAACTATTCCTATCTCTTCTTACCCTTCTTCTTCCTTTCGTTCTGTACAGGGTTGCTGCTTTCGATAATTGTGCATCAGATATAGCCACGTGCATTAGACGGCTTTAATTTTTTCTTTTCATTACCCATGACACACTTCCATAGAGAAGCGTAGGAACTGCCATCCCTTTATATATCTTTACCTTTGTATCCCTGCGCGTCCTGTTTCCTAGCATTTTAGTTACTGTTCCACGCAGTATCCGATACTTATTCACTGTATTATCAGTAACTCTGTTTACTACGTATGTGGTGTCACAACCAATGTAGTTATAGTGCGGAACTTGTTCAACCATTTGACCATTTAAAACTGTTTTTGCACTAAGAGAGTATCATCCACAGAAACTCAATATTTTTTTTTTTTTTTTTTTTTTCGTGGATATCTTCAGTTTGTAGTATTCCGAACATAATGGGAATTTGTGGAGGGTTCTTTGTAATTCATTTTCAGCATCATTTATTGCCAGCATGTCATCAAAAAATATGTAAAAGTAAATTAAGGGGTCAACCTTCGCCTAAGTCTGCAGTTCAATGCTCGAAATTGACCGGGCGTCAGGCGTAATTACGCCTGAATTTTTTCGTTTTACGCCTGCAATCTCAGTCAAAGGCGTACAAAATACGCCTAGGCATCAAAACTTAAATTAAAAAATAGCATTTGAGAATTTCTTGTTCAGTTTTGCATGTTCAAGGTTTAATTCAATGAATTAATTTCAATTATAATTACTGTCGTATTATTGATCTGTGATACGTTTCTGAAATTCAGGAGATGTGCCAACAGTGTAGGAGAAGTACCACGAAGTAAAAAAAAAAAAAAAAAATTCTAGTACGTGCGTTAATCGTTTAACGAAGGAAGTTAAGATGTCTCGTAAAATTACTGACTTTATACCAGTTGTAAAGACAAGTAGCTACGGTATATTAAATAATCTCAATGTTTTTGTATCAGCGATCTTGCTGATAAGTTGTGCTGCAGAACTCTTAGAATTTGTACATCGAGGAAACTATTTTCCAATTTTTAGTTTACATGTTGATTTATTTGTATTTAAAAAGAAATAATCCTCTGACGATGAATTGGAAAATATGTAGGAAACAATTTACCTCTGAAGATGAAGACCGATGTGTAAAATTCAATAATCATATATATTATTTCAATAAGGTTTTTTTTGTCACAAGCCTATATCTTCCGTCATACTTAACCAAAATCAATGAATGAGGTGTCATTTTAAAGCGTATGGTCTCTACTTTAGCAACATCATATTTTAAGAAAGAAAGTTTTAGGAATTCGACCCTTAAAGGGCGAAAATGTCAATATTTCTAAAATGCTGTTTTCTGTGTTACAAGTCATTTATTTCCCTGGATACCTATCTGAAATCGTATAATGAAATATCATTTTAAAGATTAAGATCTCCGCTTTAGTGACATCATATATTAAGACAGAAATTTTTCGGAATTTGACTCTTAAAGGGCAAAAGGATCAATATTTATGCAATTCGCTTTTGTGTCACAAGCGATTTATCTCCCTTAATATCTAACCGATATAGATAAATGAGATATCATATTAAAGACTAAAGTCTCCGCCGTGGTAACATTATATTTTAAGAAAGGAATTTTTCGTAATTCGACCCTTAAAGGGCACAAATGTTAATTTGTCTAAAATGCGTTTTTTGTATCTCGAGCCATTTATCTCCCTAGATATCTAACCAAAATCGATAAATGAAGTAGGATTGTAAGGAGTAATGTCTCAGCTTTGTGAAATCATATTTTAGGAAAGAATGTTTTTGGAATTCAGCCCTTAAAGGGAAAAAGTATAAATTTTTCTATAACGCATTTTTGTGTCACGAGCGATTTACCTCCCTTAATATCTAACCGATATAGATAAATGAGGTATCATACTAAAGAATAAGGTCTCCCCCGTGGTAAAATTATATTTTAAGAAAGGAGTTTTTCGTAATTCTACCTGTAATGTTTAGCCTTTGCTGTCATTGATTTTCCGTCACCACTCCATTTGTGAGACATATCATCCAGCCGTTTTGGAAGACAGGGAAGGTTGGCAAATTCCTGCTGGCGTCCTGTTGTCGGCGAGGTTGCTTTGTTTGACGCAGGTAGAGACGCCACTCCCGGAGGCCGGGGGTGAGAGGTGGTCAAGCTGTCGCGGGCACTTGGGGGCTAGACCCCGTATAGTCCGCATGTGTGTGTGTACGCGGATTTTTCAAAGAAACGTGGAGGACGCGTTTTTGTCATGACATTATTTGTCGTGCTGTTTTTCGTCATGTGCTGCCAAGAATGAACCCACCTCAGTTGGTGGATGGCATTGAAAGGTGTTTCATCATTGTGAAGGAAATATCGAGGTCACCGACAGCTTACTCCATAACGATAAGTGATAAAAATTCATATAAACATTTACCCAGTATACGCCCAAACTGATGGAGTTTCGTGCTCTCCCTAGCCTGGAACATTTTGTTTATTGTCTGTCAGTTTCTGTTTTCTTTTTTTCTTTGCTGGCTGAGTTCAATTTCTTGTGTAATCTTAAACAAACATGTATTTCTTTGTGTTTTATTTTATAAATATACTCTTTTTCTTTTAATTCCGCACTCGTGTTGTCATTTTGTAATTAGAGGGTGTAATTTAAATTTAAGCCTGCTTTTTTGCAATTAAAAATAAATATTAAAAGAACATTTTTTTAAAATAAATAACATCTTGCATCTCATGCACGTAAAAACGTTAATTTTTCTAAAATGCGTTTTTTGTATCTCGAGCCATTTATCTCCCTGGATATCTAACCAAAATCGATAAATGAAGTAGGATTGTAAGGAGTAATGTCTCAGCTTTGTGAAATCATATTTTAAGAATGATTGTTTTTGGAATTCAACCATTAAAGGGAAAAAGTATAAATTTTTCTATAACGCATTTTTGTGTCACGAGCGATTTATCTCCCTTAATATCTAACCGATATAGATAAATGTGGTATCATATTAAAGAATAAGGTCTCCGCCATGGTAACATTATATTTTAAGAAGGAGGTTTTCGTAATTCGACCCTTAAAGGGCAAAAATATCAATATTTCTAAAATACGTTTTATATCTTTCCAGCCTTTTATCTCCCTGGATTTCTAACCAAAATCGATAAATGAAGTAGGAGTATGAAGAGTAATGACTCAGCTTTGATGACATCATATTCAACCTAACTTTTCATCGCATTTTTTTCGAGAAATTTTCGCACGGGTCGTCTAGTTGTATTAACATATTTCACAATTTTGATATATAACATGTTGGCACACCATATTATTTTTTTTCTAAACCTATTTACAATTTTAAATTGTGTTGGAGTAGGTTGTAAGCTATAAAATCTGTATTTTTATAATTATAATATAATTACGCCTGAAAATTTCATTTTACTCCTGAGTCTGAAAGTTAGTAGTAACAAATACGTCTGGATTTATAAACGAATTTCTAGCACTGGTCTGCACTCTTCGTTGCGTATTGATTCTGCCACATATCGATGGTGTCGTGAGACAGTTGTAGATAAGGATGGAGAATAAGTTACTGGGAATTGGAAAAAAGACAGATATTTTAAGTAATGGTTTAGTGAGACCATTAGGGACAATGATTTAGAAATGGGTGGGTGTAAATCGGAGAAAGAGGTTAACCACACAATTAGAAATAAGCAGCTAAAAAATTTGAGAGCCATCCTGAGGATATCATGGGCGAACTAAGAAACCTGAAAAAAAAAACATGTGTAGATAATATTGCTACGGATGTCTTAAGGATAACAGGAAGTGACATTGTACCTTATCTTAAACATCATTTAAATTTAATCTGGACACTTTGAAACCTCATTGCTGTAATTAGCGGTAGGAATTAACCAGTTACATGTTCGATAGCAACAAGAAGATCTGTTATATTTCTTTCACTTGTTAGAAACACAGAACGACTAAATATGACGGTGCAGTTCGCGCAGTAAAGCTGGCGGCAAGCTTCTGTTCATCCGCGCAGTAACTTAACACTTACCTCAAATGCCAGTCTGGTTCGTTCACTATCCGGTCGCCTTCGTATAATTACATTAACTTGATCGGGTCACTTACTGGAAGCTTGATAATACTTCCATTACTTGCTGAAACACATCTTATGTACTACACGCTTCTTTACACACTAACAAGCACGAAAATACCGTCAGACACTATTCCTCACCCACACACGCGTTTATTTTTTGTCCCGACGCGTATTTCTAGGCACTTAATCACAGTTTACTAACACGTAATCCACAGTTCCACATTCTTGTCACTAAAATACCTCATGTTATTACACTACAGCCTATCGTTAATCTCTCCAATTACTTTGCGGACTACCATGCTACCACTCACTTAACTGGTCCATACAACTCTCCGTCTGCCATCTTGAATTTCGCGACCGTAAGCTACCCGGACTCTATATTTCCTGTCTCGTTATAACTTACTACTTACCAGAGGACTAGAAAATTGTGATAGTAGTATCTATACATAAAGGAGGGGTGAGAAATAGAGTCGAAAATTACAGGCCAATCAGTTTGACTTCAGTGGTAGGTAAATTAATGGAAAGATTGATATGCAACCACATCAGAAATGCATGTGAGAAACGTAAGTGGTTTTCAAGTAGGCAACATGGGTTCATTCAAGGATATTCATGCGAATCTCAGTTGGTGGGATATATGCAAGATATTTCAGATGAAATGGACACGGGAGGCCAAATTGATAGTGTAGCACTAGATCTTTCAAAGGCGTTTGACAGAGTAAGCCACAAAATGGTAGTAGATAAGGTAAAAACTATTGGAGTGGATGAGAAAGTGATCTGCTAGGTAGAAGAATTATTAAAGGGTAGAAAACAGAAAGTTAGGGTAGGAAATGCAATATCAAAAGAAGTGGAAGCAAAAATGGAAGTGCCACAGGGTAGCGTATTGGGTCCATTGCTATTCATTATTCTAATGAATAATTGAATTGATTGTTTACTATCAGAAATTAGATTGTTTGCAGATGACATAATGCCATATAAAAGGATAAAAACGATAGAGGACTGTAAACAGTTGCAGGGTGATCTGGACAGGATATCTAGTTGGGTTGGTAAACATGGGATGAAGATAAATGCAAAGAAGAATCAGCTTATTAGGTACACAGATAAGAAACTAAAGGTTAATTATGATTGTAAGGTGGGGAAAGAATTGATAGTTGAAGACTTGAAACGTAAATATCTTGGCATAACGTTTGATAAAAAGCTCAACTGGGCAGAACACATTGGATAGGTTGTAGGAAAAGGTTTCAAAATCCTGCACTTGTTGGAGAGCGTGATGAGGGGATTCACGAGAGAAGTAAAGGAATTGGGTTACAAAACTTTGGTCAGATCATTGCTAGAATATGATGATGTAGAATAATATAATGCATAGTAAAGTTCTGAGAGAACAGACTACTAAAACCTTTACAGACACTAACAGTTGCTGTAGAAATAGGTAATTAAACTACGTGTGTAGTTAATGTCTGGTTGGCACTATTGTCCAAGCATTCTGCATCTGCCTTTGCTTTAAACTAGTAACATAATCCTATGAAATTAGGAACATCTGTAACCTAATTATAATCTTAACAAGATGAAAATGCACGCTACCACCTCCAAATAATACCATCAATAAAAAGATAAGATCTGTGTATGATGTTGTGGCGGTTGTAAAAGGGATGGGGGAGTGGTTTTCGTTGTATATACGTATATAACAGTACGATGAGGATATGTAAGCAAAAAATAAGGAATTTGGGTTACCAAACCTTGGATTCCCATCTTTTTATGAGCTGGGTACTGTTCTCATTCAATATTAAATCCTCCTCTTTCCTTTAACTTTTGCTGTCATATTTCAATCGATTTTTTCCATTTTTATTGCTCGTTGACAACAACATTGTTAGAGCCGGGAGAGGATCGATGCCAAGGAACGGGCAGAAATTCGGCCATGGCCTTTTTACTGACATCCTGGCATTCGGTTCGAGTGGTTTCGGGAAACCACGGAAAACTGAAATTTGGATAGCCAGAGGAGGATTCGTACCCGTGATCTCCCGAAGGTTAACTAATTGCACACTCATCAGATTGTCTCTCAGCAATACAGCACATCCCAAAAAATAGTAATTCAATGTCAGACTACTAATACCTTCACAGACATAGACGCTTATATCTTTGATATAGCATGAAAGGGAGTAATTTCATGCCAGTCATTCAAAGCAACATAATTATGGTAGTAGGTAGGGCTAGTTCTAGGCTGAGACTAACCATCGAATTTTGAAGAATTGCAACGCTTATAAAAATAAATAACGTACAGAAGCCTCGTGCATCCACATCTGTACTATTATTATAGTTATTAATTTAATTGCGATAGAGCACACGCTCCCGTGGCAATGCCCTGTAATCCAATCACCCCTTTTTTAATTTTTTTTATTTATTATTTTGTATAATTTGAGTGTTAAATTCCTCCCCATCTGCTTTTGCGATTTGCAAATTTTAATTCTAAGCTTCCTCTGTTGTGCCGTTTGGGTTCCGTATCACAAAGTACTGATTGATAGTATGAATAAGGTACGGAGAAGAGCTGTTTGACTCGTGTCTGCTTGTCACAGTCGTTACGATACATAGGTTGGGCTGGGATTGTCTGACATACTGCATGCAGATGACGTTGCTTTCGAATGAATTTATTGCTAAAGATGCGATTAACACTTTTCATTTACGAGTGCAACGAAATATCTATTCACATATCTATTTGGGTCGTAATGATAGGAGAGATAAGACTGGAGAAATTAGGTGTTGTGCGGATTCTTTCTACCTTCGCCATTGGAGTGCACACCCGCGGCCACCCAAAATTTTGTGGATTGCAGAGAATCTTTTTAGATGCAGGTAGAATTGCATACTAAGCAATACATTTGTTGAAATCATATAAAAAATTCAGCTGCTCAGTCTACAAGGAAAAATAATACCTAGAAAGAATTTTTTATAAATCTGGGTGGGAACGAATGAATGAAGAATGAATTTTGTTGTTGTTGCCAGCCCTGCTCGATAGTGGTGATGGCGACGCGCGCTGCCTCCTGTAACAAGCAGACAGGAAGAGTAAGGAGATGAGCACATTGCTCGCACGCCACCTCCTGCTGTTTGCTGTTCTCCGAATAGCGAGTCTGCCAGACATTTGCTACAACAAAACTGCTTAGCTTGCCGACTTACTTTTTTTTACCTCCACACAAAACGACGAAAAATGCTTTTTCATATGGTAGGAAAGGAAATCATTTTATGGCGCTCATTCAAAGTCTCAAACGAGAAAGCATATTGATTAGGGGATAGGGTTGTTTTGAAGTTTAAATATTGTCGCGTCAAACACACACAACACTCGCAAATAAATTACCAACTCAACGGCAGTGACATGACAAATCCCAAGAAATTTTCTATTTTTTAAGGTCAGATCGAAACATCATTCACCAGAAAATTATTAAACGCTCCAAGATAACCTTCGCGACTTCTGTCAGAATTGTGAGATTGCGAATTTAATTTTTGTGTGCAATTAAAAGGAATTTTACTTTGCAGTTAAAGCAGTGGTTAAAACTGAAAATATGCTACTGTTTTGTTATTGCTTTTGAAGACACTAGTTCAACACATAAGACCTTAAACGTAGGCCTTTGATCCAACGTTTTTCACTCCATTATTATCTATCTGTATTAGCTAATTTAAATCTTTTTTGTCGTTGCCATTGTAATAACATTCGCCCACTTAAATCGAGCCAATTTCAGTCCCAATCTGCAGGGACGACCAGCAGGGCAATTATATGGGGCTTCCTTCCACACATCACAATTTCACTCACAATTTTAGTTACATTGTGATCACATGACTGCTAGATGCAAACTCTTAACAATGGCTCCTTTTATGTCAAAGCAGCAAAAACAGTTTGAACTGAGAGAAAAAGAAGCTACTGCGTGAAGAAATGGATTTTATTAACAAATAAGTTATTTTACATGAACATTTAGAGAAGCCTAGAGCCAGAACATTTCAGAAATTTTCTAAAAGTTTTGCAAAGATACTCCATTTAGTAACCCCTTATATATATAAATACCCTAATGTGTGAAACCAAAAGTGGCGGAGAAAATGATTAGTCGTTATTTAACAATTTTTGGCAAGTAAACAAACCTATGAAGATATGAAATTTAATTCGCCGATTTCACCACAAATGCTTTCAGACATCAATCCTGAAACATGCTGGGCTATCAAAAAATGTCTAAAAAACACTTCATTAAGGAAGGAATAAATACTGTAACTGTTACTTCCTACTACAATTCTTTGTAAATTTCGAGCAAAACTCGAAATCCTTCTTCCGCATTTTGTGATTTATGCAGTTTTATTTGTGTTTGTCTCACAATTGAGGTATATTCTTATAAATTTCGAAAATATTCATCCACGCCTCTTTCTCTTTAGACATTTTTTAACCACACACAGGACTAATGGCACGAAACACACTCGCTCCCTGCTCCAAGCCGACTGAGCCGAAATTGTCTCAGTTTGCTTCCTGTCTGCAGGGACAATCTGTAAATTGTTTTTCGAGCTGTGCCAAGGTCCCAATTTGCCTACTTACGTGGCAATCTGCAGGACTACTGTCGGATTGCCCCTGCAGATTGGGACCGAAATTGGGTCATTTGTAGCCGCTTTTAATTTTTTAATGTCCGCGAAACCAGCTTCTTGTGGATAGGCTTACCAGTAAACACCACTTCTCTCCTGTCGTCTGCTGATTTGACCAAGTAGACGCGCGCTTTCTCAAGCGTTGCTAAAACACTAATAGTAAATTTTATGCTTCAGATGATAGGCATTTAGATGCGGTGTCGTTTCTTTCGGTGATCAATGATTACGGTGATGAAGGTTGAAATTCCGGAGTGCGAGTAAATGAAAATAAAAAAACGCGACACTTTTTACTGCTCATTATCATGTCCATACTTCCAGGAAACTTTTTCATACAACAACCAACCGAGAAAATTCTTTCAACATTGTTAATATTTGTTTCCTGTAAACAGAAGTTAACATGATAAAAAGTTTTCACATTATTTGCTTTAAAGGATTTTAGTATTCGAGATTTTTACTGTCAGATCCAGGCGTTTTTCTTTCTTTCTTTTCTTATAAATAGGTCTATATATAAAGGGATCAGACAAAATTTTGTAACTTCTCTCACGGATTGATTTCTAAAGCTGCACTGGAATTTTAATTATAAAAGTATTGGAGAAAACTTTTGTCATTTTAGAATATTGCACGACTTGATTGAAAAAAAAAAGTATAGATTTTTTTTATTACAACATCCAATGTTGCTCACCTACCAAGGGACCATTAATCAACTGTAAAATAAAAGGAAAGTTCGAGCCTAAATTAAATCCCTTTTACAGAGTTAGGTACAGCTACGAACGGGAGAAATAACATTTTCGTTACAGACATAAATTTCCAGCACTCGATCAAGTTATTTAACATTATTTACGTGATCCTTTATGAGGAAACATAGATAATACTTACTTATATGAGAAACAGTTCCAGATATGTTTAATTTAATTTGACACAACTGCGATGGAGCCCACACACCGATGGCAGTCTCCTTACCCATCCATCTCTCTCCTTTCTTCTTCCCAACTAATTTTGCCCTCTACTGATTTGAACTTAAAATTCTTTCAGTATTTTTGATAGATTATATATATATCATTACTTTTGGTAATTTACTCCAATCCCTTACACCAGGGAATGCCAACCCGAGGGCCGCATGTTGACCAGTGACTACGGCGTGGATCATTATGTATGTAAACTTTAACTTTCAACGTTGAAATCAGACATTACTACACTCAGAACCACTCCTTTAGACTTCAACACATTAAAATAACAATATTTTTAATACTTCATTAAGTATGTATGTTTCATTTTTAATTATTTATTTCCTCCATGAAAATATTCAAATATTTTTTCCGAGAAAGTAGTATGTGCGTAGTGTTGTAAAAAAGAACGGTATATTACTGACTTGGGAAAAAAAAGCATGGAAAAAAAACTATGAAAAAAAAACTTTTTTCTGGGACACTTTTTTTTTAGAACTATTAAATCTCAAATTTGTAAGACATTTATCGTTTAATATGAATGTTTTAGAGTTTATACTAAATACTTATCTTAATTTTTAAATCTACTATATTTTTCTGGTTCAGTTGAAAATAAAATTACAAAAATATTGACAACATTGACTGAAGTTTTCTTTTACGAACGGGGGCTTCCCGAAGAGGCTAGGTTGCGCGAGAAGGAATCCCCGTTCCCCGTTGTTTGGTTTGATACTCGCTATTTGAACTAGTGCTGCCAGCCCTACGAATTTATCTGTAGACCTAAGGATCTTTTCAAAAAATTAGGCGTTTTAAAATTATCAATGGTTTTTTGCCTCTTATTATTACTTATTGTGCTTTCCTTATATTCGTATACTGTACTTGTTAAACTGTCAGCGTATAGTGATACCGAGTCATTAAATTGTCAGTAATTATGAATCGTTTCCTTGCACCGTTGGCGTAAACCAACGATTGAAAAAGAGATAAAGCTCCCATTTTGTATGATAATAGATTTAAATTCAAACTTAAAAGACCGTAATACTGAATTATCGGTGCAGTTTTTATGCACAGTGTGTACTTTGCTCACAATTTAAAATTGCAATCTCAAAATCTTTTGCGTACAATACAAGAACAACCAGTAAAAGAAAATGTAACTATTTCTGAAGTTATGGATCTAGAGGACACAGAAGAAGAAACAGAAAATTCCGACACTGACCAAACTAGTGTTGGTAGTGCTGATTGATACTAGTGAATGTGGTACTGACATAGAGGATGAATAAAATTATGTTACCTATATAGATACATTTATGAATCATTATGTAAGACATTATATGATTCAGTAAAATTTAAAACACACATGTAAAATGTAAGTTCCGTAGATAAAACTATAATTTATCAAATATATTGTTCTCTAAAAAAAAAAAAAAAAAATAATTAGAAAAAAAAACAAGGGTGCTAAGTTTTTTTTCATGTTTTTTTTTCACGTTTTTTTTGTAAAAGGCTGAAAAGAAACTTTTTTTTTCAATTTGCAACACTATATGTGCGGCCTGATTGAAAATTCTATTTCTAAAATTTGGTCCGGCTGCTGAAAAGGTTGGCCTCCATTCTCTTACACCCTTCCCCACAAAAGAAAATTTTTGCACATCCTCATGCCTGATCAAGTGCCAGTTGTGGTCATGGTCATCTTTACCCTTCCACGCACCTCTCTTAATTCTCTCACTAATATCCTTCCATGCCTCATCACCAATATACACCTTGTACACTCCCATGACTCTCTTCACCCTCGTCCTGTCTTTCAACGAATCCCACTTCAGCTCCTTTATCATATTAATTACCGATTATGTTCTACGGTAATTTCCAGAGACAAATCTAGCATGTATTCTCTGCACCCCCTTCAACTCCTGTATCTGATACCCAAAATATGGCTCCCATACTACACCACCATATTCAAGCAGTGGTCTAACCAATGTTTTGTAACCAAATTCGCTTACTTCTCTTGTACATCCTCTCATCACTCTTTCCAACACCAACCACCTGTCCAATGTGTCCTGCCCAGTTAAATTTGTTATCAAAAGTTATGCCGGGTTTTACATTTCGAGTCTTCATCAAGCAGTTCCTTCCCCACTTTATAATCATAATCAGCCTTTAGCTTTTTATATGTGTACCTAATAAACTGGCTCTTCTTTGTATTTGTCTTCATCTCATGTTGACTCACCCAGCTAGATATCCTATCTAGATCACCTTGAAGCTGTTTACAGTCGTTGGAAATTGTGTATTGTCGAATAAACCGCCACCTTTTCAACAATCATCATGATTTGCGGTAATCTTGATATAGTGGATTGACATTTTGTTAACATTAATGGTTGCGAGTGCGATGAACGTCCGCAAAGCGGTACTCTTTACGCTATGTACAGCGCTGGCGTCTCAAGTAGCCGCCATTCAAGGTCAAGACCTGTTAACCGGGGTGGATCCAGGATTTTAATTTGGGGGGGGGGGAGGCTTGAGCGGACTTTAGTTTGGGGGGGGCTTTGCTTGAGTGAATTTTGGTTCAGAGGGCTTGCCTTCATTGGATTTTGATTTTGTGGGGGGGGGGGGGCTTGAGTCGGTCATGGGGTAGTCTTTATAGCCTCCTCGGGTCTCAAATCCGTAGAGCTAAAAAAAAAAGTCTCCAAAATTACAAAGTCGGGGGTGAACCTAGATACTTTTAAGGGGGGCCTTCAGCCACCTAGCCCCCCCCCTGGATCTGCCCCTGCCTGTTAATGGAATGGATGAATCATCTGTCCGGCGATAGTGCCAAAATTTTAACTCGTACAATAGTATGAATCCTGACAGGGCCGCATTTAGGCTCTGTGGGCCCCTAGGCCAATGGTTCCCAAATGGTGGTCCGCGGAACCCTGGGGTTCGAGAAGGGTCATAAGGGTTTCGTGTTCCGTCAAAGAATTAAATAAAATGTTCGTTGAAAAGAGTCATAACTGCGCCGCGAGAAGGCTATCATGGTTCTGCTTCCGTTTGTGACGACTTACCGATGCGAGACTGGTTTCTCAGCTTACACTTATAAAAATGGGGATCCGTCAAAGAATGTATGGTCAATTAGGGTTCCGTGGCCAAAAAATAAAATTGGGAACCGCTGCCCTATGCTATACATGTGGTGGGGGCCCCCGGTCGGGAGTGGCCCTGGCTGCCTCCGGCTATGGATGATTAAATTTCGAAATATTCAAAATTCGGTACCAAAAAATTATGGGGTGTGGTGCGGGCCCCTAGGCTACAGCCTATGTTTAAATGCGGCCCTGAATTCTGAAATTAATCTATTAAACATACTTTCTTTGTTAAATAATCTTATTTTTTCTTCAGATTAAGATAAATAAGTAAAACCGAAACAGATTCAAACAAAATTTCTTTAAAAATATCTTTATGACAAATATGTATTGATTTTCAAAATACTAAGCTATTGGATCAATTTTTATGTTTTGTATTTTTATGAATTAAAATTAACATATTTCGATTACTTACGATGATAAGTACCTTATTTACACACTTTCAGATTTTTTTCTCATAAATACACAGACGGAAAAAAAAATCCCAACACCAAGAAAAAATTATTGTAGAGTAATGAAATTTGGACAATGCATTTGTCAAGTTAACATGTTTAATTGATTAAATTTTCAAGATCACAGGTTAATTTAAGCTCAAGAAAATGCATTTCAAATGTGAAATACTGTTAAATTAATAGCCGGTGTAACCTCCAGAATTTTGAATGCAAGCCTGCAAACGTGAATGCATTGTGTCATACAGGTTTCGAATGTCACTTTGTGGTATGGAGTTCCATGCTTGTTGTACTTGTGCTGTCAATACTGGGACGGTCAGTGCTGGCTGTGGATGATGCTGGAGTTGTCGTCCAATGATATCCCATACGTGTTCAATTGGAGACAGATCTGGTGATCTCGCAGGCCAAGGTAACATGTCGACACTCTGTAGAGCACGTTGCGAGACAACAGCGGTATGAGGGCGAGCGTTATCCTGTTGAAAAACTCCCCCTTGAATGCTGTTCATGAATGGCAGCACTACAGGTTGAATTACCAGACTGACGTACAAATTTGCAGTCAGTGTGTTTGGTATAACCACAAGAGTGCTCCTGCTGTCATAGGAAATTGCTCCCCAGACCATGACTCCAGGTGTAGGTCCAGTGTGTCTAGGCCGCAGACAGTTTGGTTGCAGGCGTTCCCCTGGCCTCCTTCTGACCAACACTCGGCCATCACTGGCACCAAGGCAGAACCTGCTTTCATCAGAAAACACAACAGATCTCCACTCCGTCCTCCAATGAGCTCTGGCTTGACACCACTGGAGTCGCAAACGGCGATGGCTTGTAGTCAGTGGAATGCACGCTACAGGGCGCCTGGCTCGGAGCTGTCCTTGAAGTAACCGATTTCTAACAGTTCGTTGTGTCACTGTGGTACCAACTGCAGCTCGAATTTCTGTAGTGCTGCCATTCATGAACAGCATTCAAGGGGGAGTTTTTCAACAGGATAACGCTCGCCCTCATACCGCTGTTGTCTCGCAACGTGCTCTACAGAGTGTCGACATGTTACCTTGGCCTGCGAGATCACCAGATCTGTCTCCAATTGAACACGTATGGGATATCATTGGACGACAACTCCAGCATCATCCACAGCCAGCACTGACCGTCCCAGTATTGACAGCACAAGTACAACAAGCATGGAACTCCATACCACAAAGTGACATTCGAAACCTGTATGACACAATGCATTCACGTTTGCAGGCTTGCATTCAAAATTCTGGAGGTTACACCGGCTATTAATTTAACAGTATTTCACATTTGAAATGCATTTTCTTGAGCTTAAATTAACCTGTGATCTTGAAAATTTAATCAATTAAACATGTTAACTTGACAAATGCATTGTCCAAATTTCATTACTCTACAATAATTTTTTCTTGGTGTTGGGATTTTTTTTTCCGTCTGTGTAGTAAAATATCCCATTGTTCTACGAATAGCAAAATGAAAACAACCTACTTGAAAATCCTTGAAAATCACGTCTTTTCACAAATAAGAGCCAAAGCCGGCCTTGGCAGTGTGCTGGCTTCAAGTACGGCCGGTTCAAGTACGGCCTCGGTCATGGGTGGTTTTAACTAAGTATTGTTTTCGTCTTGTGCTGTCCTCAGTGTATTGTTCAAAATATCTTTCTCGAAAAATATTTTTTAATTTTTTTCTGTTATCTTATGGTTTCTTATTTTTAATACGTTAACAACATGTTTCTTGGTCAGAAAACTATTACTTTACAGATTCCAGGAAGTTTTGTTAATTGATACATTGTACTTCTTGACAAACATTTTAATTGCTCATTAGAATTACGAGCTGTTCGTTATAATGCTTAATAAGTTGGCTGATAGGTATCCGCAATTTCCGGGAACGCTATTAATTCTGTAGAAAAAGAAAAAAAGATTTCGATCTGGTGTGGGTGATTTCCTATCCCCCCGTGAAGAAATAGCAAACGGAACGGACACTCTCTTCCCATTTCCGCTCATTACGGTTTTTAATTAAGAGCTCGAAGACATTCGCTGGAGCCAGAGATTGGCTCATTTCCGTTGTAATTATTGCGACAGTGAGACTGCTTTTCTTTCCTTTGTGTCACCTAAAAGTTAGCCACTTTCTCTGTTAAATTGTTACGTTCCCTCAAGCAATTTTTCTCTTAATTTTGGTATTGTCTTTATAGTCACTTAATAGGTGGAAAGTGTTCGTTTAATTTTGATTCAATAACACATTAAGACATTAATCAAGAACATTCCACGGATATTTGATTAAAGTACGGCCTGAACTCAAAAGAATACAAATGAGCTGAATTTAATCGATTATTAAGGCACAATCGAATTTTCTAACAGTGCGGTTTATTTTTGTTTTTAATTATAAACAATAACCAGACAATTATTACCATCACCACATTCACGTGAAAACTAAGCTGTAATACATTACATTTAAAATTTCCAATGAAACATACAGTATGTCGGTGACTGAAACTACATGCGTACTCTACACCGTAGAAGAATTTCTTTCAAAGATATCTATAAAATAACTAGCTGTTACCCGCGACTTCGCACGCGTGGACTTAGAATTTCATTGCCAAAATTGGATATAGAAAGCTGTTAGTAATATGCCGTGTCGGCATAATATGACACGAAAGCCATCACTATATCATTCTACCGTCGAACCTGTCTCACCAATAGCATCAATAAAACAGAAAAACCAACGAAGGTGCGGGTTGTGGGGGAGGGGGGAGGTTTAACTGAGGGCATCTTTATTTCAGCCAGGTCTTTTCTTCAGCATGGGCATCAATTCTTTGGTTCTAATAACTTTAGCTGCTCGTGTTCTTCTAGAGCTACACCTTATGCCAGGTTTACGCCCCCAAGGCATGTCAAAGAAGAAGACAAAATAAATTGGTGCCAGCAAGTTTTTGGCAGACACAAAGTAATAGTACAGTGTAGAGCAAATTGACATCTATACTAAATAATACGTTTTGTCTCTAAACGAAATTTACTAACAAATCATGCACTACCTGACTGCGCGAGAAGCGCAGCTTGAGCAACCGATGTAACATTACAGGCTAACACATGCATCCGTCTGTCTGTCACCATTCGATAAGTTCTCAAAATTTTGTGACTATAACTGTTAGCCATACCGAAAAAAATGTCCTGTGTCCTTCCTACTGATTCAAAGTATTTCCTTGTCAAATTCCATCAATATTGGTACAGCCATTTAGTTGACAAAACGTAAGAAAAAGATATTTATATTATTATTAGTGCAGATCACACACACACTAACTGCGAGAGAAACAACGCCAGAGTGATCAATATTGCGTAAAATAGTGTACACCTACATCATTGTTAGACCGCATACGATTTACCACTCATTACACCCCTAAATTTGTGATATCTACAGTTTAACTTGGAATCCGAACAAATTAAAAAAATTTGCTTTCACTGGGACTTGAATCGCAGACCACGATCCCAACAATAGTAACCAACCGCATTAAGCACTGAGATACCAGACCACTATAATGGAAGGTACTACAGAGAATTACAAATCCAATGCGTCTATCATCGTTTCTGTAATTTTTCAAAATTACAAGACAACATGTATTATTGATATGGCTATATCCATCCTAATGCCAAATAGCATCTCCTCGTCAAATTTCATCACGATCGGATCAGCCGTTTAGCCCAAGAACAGACAGAGAGACAGAGTTACTTTCGCATTTATAATATTAGTATAGACAGGGGTGGCCAACCCACAGCCCGCATGCGGCCCGCCTTGAATATTTTTCGGACCCACATGATTCATCACACTTTTAGAAAATATATTTATTTTATAACGGCCAAAGTAGAGAAAACCAATGTATTAAACGATACATTATTTGTGCATCCATATTTTCAATATTATTTTATTTATATTTTTATATATCATTTTTAGTGTTATTTCAATACTGGGTCTAAATCTAATATGGGGATATATCTATTTTTTATATAATATAAGATTGTTAATATATTGTATAAATGTTGGTGATGTAATTAATGTACGTACATGTTATTGTGTATATACCTCATTTTATTATGTAATTATTAAATTGACTCTTTTACACATCCCACAGATTCAAACTTTTATATTCGGATTGATGAAAAATGCATTGTACAGTGTATGCGCTTCAGTATCGGTATCGTTCTTGATGTTTTGATACAGTGCTGCAATATGACTGGATGGTCTCGTATTGTTCTCGCAGAAAATTCGATGTAAACTCTCGCTTATCTTAGGTAATATGTTATAGCTCCGGTACTACAATGTCAAAGTCGTTTTTTCAAGTCTAGTCTTAGCAGGAATCGCTGTGAAAATTTTTTAAATCTTCAGAGATAAATGTTAGTGAAAGGACTATAAAAGGAATCAAGGTTGAGAATAACCAAAAGTTTCTGCAACTACAACAATTTATGTAACGAAAGCAGATTTGAAACATCATGATACGAAATATATTTTCATAAAACATGTTAAGAATTGTTTCGCAACACTGACTCCGATTATGTAGGTTAGATTTTAAGCAAAGTGTATTTATTTAAAGTTTCTTATTTACTAGTTAAGCTTGGTATTCAATCCAGAAGATTGTTTGGATCTTACCAAAGGAGGTATACTTAGCGTGGTATTGGAGGAAGTTCCTTTCCGCCTTCTGATGCCATACCCGGTCCGGGTGAGATAATAACTATAGAGGACGCGAACTCTCTTAGGAAGTTAAACTGAGGTGGTTTCCCGTTGACTTTTCCAGTATGAAAGTGTTGGACGATTGTGATACTGTGTAGTAAGTATCGAGCGTTGTTTGTGTTGTATGTAATGAGAGATGAAGAAGGAAGAGGATGGAATTTGGTGCTGGCCCATTCTGGTCTACTCTTCCGTAGGACATCTAGAGGGCTGTCAGGTTTAACTTTCCCATCAGACGGACATCAGACGGACGAAAGAACACTGTCGTATGGCCTCAATCCATACGCATTGCGGAGAGGTTTGTGATTTAATCCAGGACATTGGTGCTCAATCTGCTAATTAGGAATTGTGCTCCATCACCTTTCTTACCCTGCCGATCAAGTTGTGATGATGAAAATTTCTTCCACCAACATCACTGGAACCATCTAACCCCGTATCAGCGCCGGACACCACCCTGGTGCCACAACCAACTGAGTCAACGGGACAAGTCAGGTTTATTGTTGTCTTCCTATCTACAGGAAGAATCAGATTAATTGCAGGAAGTAATGCAGACCTACTGATTTTCCTTACGTTATTGCAGCTTAACACATAAATCATAAAGGAAGAAATTAGATGTTTTTTCCTTTTCTTTTTGTATGAATCCGTTTCTAAATCCTCATTTTCTTAAACTATCACTTCACTTTCATACAAGTTTCGTAACAAGTGGTCGAGTAGAAGATTAGAGTCAATAGATGCGGCTGTCAGCAAGTTTTCTCTTTGGCAAACACGCTAAGCTGAAACAATGACGGCAACAGATTAGCACTCGAACCTATGCATCAGACATTTATTTCTGTCTGGAGGTACTAAATTCAAATTATAAAATAAATTCGAATGATTATGCGACTTTTGCTGTTCACAGTGAAATTACACTATGGTTCATAATATTACGTCCCATTTGTAAAAAGGGAGTGGTTATTCACATCTGTCGTTCTTTATATATAACTGGACAATGAAAGGCGAGCCGCGAAACATTCCAAAGAGTTTAGCTTTGAATATTGACGCGCTGCTTACGCTTGGAATGCTAATTTAGGGCCGACCTGACGCGCCGTCGAGTCTGGAATTCTTTGATCACCAGCCGAATAACTCGGTAAGTTAATTACACCAGAGTCCTGTAACAGACAACACCTCTTTCATTTGGTGCTGTCTATGGCCCACATGTCAGTGAAGCAGCATACCATATTCAGAAATCGCTGCACGAATGAAAGAATGTAATAAATAAATACATGAACCCGACAGATCCAACAATATGGAGTCGAATCAACGGCGGCACTGCCTATCCTTTTCTCTGAAGCAGGAGGAAGTGGAGTACGCGAACACCTAGTAAAGGTAGTTCGCAAGTTGATGGTATGGAGTACGAGGCAAGATTTACGTTATAGCGGCTAACCAGCGGTATCAAACGTGCAACACGCACCTTGGTGAATTGAGATTGAAAATGAGCACAATTGCTCCTAAAATAGATTAACCTTGCTACAACAAACAAGATTATCTTGTTGGAGAGAGTGATGAGGGGATGTACGAGAGAAGTCAAGGAATTGGGTTACAAAACTTTGGTCAGACCATTGCTCGAATATGGTAGTGTAGTATGGGACCCTCATTTTACGTATCAAATACAGGAGTTGGAGAGGGTGCAAAAAAGGGCTGTTAGATTTGTTTCTGGAAATTATCGCAGAATGCAATCAGTGACGGATATGATAAAGGAGCTGGAATTGGATTAATTGCAAGACAGGAGGAGGATGAGGAGGGTCATGGGAGTGTACAGGGCATATACTGGCGATGAGGCATGGAAAGATATTGCAATAGGTATGAAAAGTAGTGCATGGAAGGGAAAAGATGACCATGACCACAAGCTGGCACTCGATTTCAGGCACAAGGGTGTGGGAAGATTCTCTTTTTTAGGTAAGGGTGTCAGGGATTGGAATGAGTTACCAAGAGAAATGATGAATAATTTACCGAAAACTTTGAAAGAATTTAAAGATAAAATTTGTAGAGGGCAAATGTAGGTAGGTGCAGGATAGGGGGAAGATGGGTGTGTAGGGAAATTGCCACCGGAGCCTGTGCTCCATTACAATTAAATTAAATTATCCACCACATTAATTAATAACACACTACTCTTGGTGACTGTATTACTTTTTTAAAATAAAAAATCTTATTTTTTTTGTAAAAAAAAAAAAAAAAAAAAACCAACATAAAACCAGGGGTTCGCAGTGTCTCGAAAATTTAATAGGGGTACGTGGGGCTATATGTTTGAGAAACCCTGCTCTGAAGTGATTCGGACCATTTTTGTACCTCAATGTCTTCGGTCGTATTGATGCTACATGTCCCAAATTTTTATCATACAACTTTAGCAAACATACTAAATTCAATTTTGTTAATGTTCTTAGTTCGGATATTATTCAGATGCAAACTTCACCTATCAGCGTGTTTTTATATGCGGTCAAATACAGGCGATTGTTTTAGAACTGTCTGTGTATGCCGAAATGGTATCGATTTCATTAACACCCACACATAATCTTGATGGATGGATTTAAGTATAATAGAATGTGATAAATCATATGAAGGCAGTCTCGTCGCGGATCATATTTTACTTCAAATGTAATCTATTACGGCGCCTGAATAACATAATTTACATTTCCTCTGTATAAATCTCACACATTCCCTTTACTACCCACAGTTAATAATGATACTAAACAAATTTCTTATAACCAGCTCGCTTCTTCTATGCATAATGTTTCTAAAATAGAATCATTTCTGTTACAATCAAATATGCTCGAATTTGATCCCCAGAGTCTCGGCCAATCAGGAATCGTTAATTTTGGAGTTTCGTATAAGTGTAAAAGTTTAAGAGAACGCACTAAAAGTCCTACCAGAGTGATCTGAATCTCCCGGTCTAAAATTTTTCTCTTTGTACTACGCAAAGCTTCCTCTTTATATACATCATTAATATTTTTGCACGTGGCTCCTTCTCATTTAACAAAGCCACCAGCAACGGAAAGCCACGTTTGTGAATTAAGGTTGCATTCAAATGCTCTCTTGCCAGCAGAATAAATGTTACGAATGAGTGGGGAACGATCAAACACAAAACAATTAGAACCGCAAACAATTTTGTCAGAAGGAAATATAATTCGATCATTTCTGCTACCTCACAATGCAAATACTAGCTAAAATTCAAAATTAGAATTTATCAGTTAGACCGCGCAGAAGCAGATCGTAAGAAATATTATTGGCGTCTGGTACTTCGATCATTTGAAAATTTACGTATAAAAGACGATAATAATAGTACCATATGCGGTGAAGAAACTGCACATAACAAAGTAATAGCAAATTTATATATATAATGTATGATTTCGGATGAAGAATAAATTGCTTGTTGAAAGGATAAAATGTAAATATCTTGCCATATTATTAGATGACAAACTCAAAACTGGCAGGTATTATATAGATGTTTTAAAGCTTTGTATTTATTGAAGAGAGTGATGAGGAGATTTACCAGAGAAGTGAGTGTAATAAGATACAAAATCGTACTCATACCAGTGCTTGAATATGGTGGGATAGTAATGGAATTCACTTTAATGGGTATCAAATGCAGGAGTTTCAGGGGCTGCAAAAGAATGCAACTATATTTGTAGAATACAGTCGGTAATTGATACTATAAAGGAGCTATATTGGGATTCATTGGAAGACAAGAAACTGTAAGAACCTTAGAATTTTGGCAAATTCTAGTTTTGCTTGGGCTGGACTTAGAAATTTCGAGAAGAGTAGTTTTCAACTTTAAGGAATTTCCCTGTAATCTTTCCCACAGTTACAATATGTCATAAAAATCATTTTAAAGTGTATCATATCACGAAATGCTTATTTTAGGAGATATTACGGTTTGTTCAAGCTTTGAAACACGCGATCGAAAAAGTAGAAATTCTAAGATTTGTAATATCTTTAAATCGAGTAAAGCGACAGCTGAACTTTTAACACCAGCTATAGTCAGCATTGTCCCCGATATTTTGGTAATAAAATTAAGTAATTCGGCAAAGTTTAATTAGCAATTTTAATTAAGAGAAAATAATGAGCTTTTTAACTAAAAGGAATATTAATTTGAAATTTATATCAGTAGATAGCCCTAATTAAGACGATTACGTACATATAATGGTTATGGTAAAAAGTTTGAACATTTGTCTAGTAATTAAGTTTTTGAAAATAAATTGGCGCGGATTGTTGTTGACGCGCGTAAAAATCCAGAACACTTAGGGATTTTCCCCGATCGCATTAGAATGTGTCACTACGCGAAGGTTGAAGAAGACATTTAAAACTAATCACTTAAAAATACTCACTAAATATCCGTTGATCTTCTATTAAATAGGTCTAAACACTGTCAGACTTTAATTGCTTTTTATCCTCTTGTTCATTTAATTTGCTGGGTCATATTTTGGCTAGGCCGCAGTAGAAAGTTGTGTTTCGGCTGTGACGTCATTGAACCTATATAAACTCGTGCTTACATGTGACTGCATTTTTGGTTTGATTTCATCTACCTTTTTCCTCGGAGTGTTATGTTTGGGTAGTCTGTGCAAGTTTGGTGTAGGAGCGGGGAGGAAATGGTTAGATGTTCGCGCCATTCGGTCAGCCATGTTGGTACTTTGGTGTGATGGCCTGCGAGGATAACTGTTAACATGAACTTTTAAATTTACAAAAGGGGTCGGTCGGTGAAATTTCTCTCCACAATCAGCAATATTTTGGAAAAGTGTGTTCGATTTGTCTACTCAACTATTAAATGCAAATTTTGGTAAATGTGACTTTGGAAATTAAACTTTGAATTTTCTGGAAGAGAACTTTTGTCAATTCGTAGTTATCTTGAAACCTTTTCTAGATTTGTGGTTTAGTAACAGATCTAGTGGCGCCCTTCAAGCATTTAAGTTGAGTTTCTGTCAGGCTACATGGTCAAATTCAAATTATTTTATGAACTTTCCACAGAACTTTGAATCCACTTAAACTGTTAGTTGAGGCGCTAAGGTGATACTACAGTCCCGGTATCAGCCTTGTGTCTTACAAAACGGATGGAGGGAGACCTGGAAGGCATACATTGGCGATGAGACCTGCATTAGCATTGGTAGAATAACTTGCGAGTAGTTTGTGGAAGGTAAGAGATGACGATGATACTACCGAGTCGTACTAATGGATGAAGTAAAGTGTTCCCATATAACCATGTTCTATGTGTTTTGAATGTATTTTGTTTGTTTGTGAAATATGTAGTTTATGAAGCAGAGATTGGTGACCGTCTCGGCATTTGTCTTGATGGCTGCGGAAAACCTCCTAAAAACCCGCAGTCAGGAAGCCCGGTACGCGGGGCCTGTACTCCACGATCCAGTGTGCAGCGCCTAATCACACTGGCGGGTTTGAAACTGAGAAATAGGCATATAGGGGAATTGCTGCGGGACTCATGCTTCATCAGAAATAATAAATAACAACGATAGCAGTCCATGATGACCAAACTTCATACTATGACTACCAAATGTTCGTAAAAAAGTAAAAATGACTAGAAATCTCTCACATGTTTGAATTTTTACATTCGAACTTTTGAGGTAAGTAATGTGTTTTATTTTTTGGTTGTCTTCTGTTCATCTGCATGGGATAAAAGGAAGAGATCTTGATAAAATTACGGCTCACAGTTTCATGTAAATTTCTGCAGAAAATCAAAATCTGTGATGAATATTTGGGGAAAACCCATCCTATGAAATAATATCTAAGCTGACACTGCTATTACAAACCGATCGTTGTGGTAATTCCCGGTGACCCTAGAGAAGAAATACTTTCCTCGAAAGACGATGAAGTAGGTAGAGAAAATGAAAGTGGAAGACAAGACCACAGTAACTTAAATACTATATACCGGTACGTCTGAAATCGTAGTTAGTTATATGTCCACCTGGAATATCGCACGTTACTAGTTTCACTTTCCTGAAGTGTAGCCAATAATTGGCAATTGCTTACATGCTACCAGACAGAAACAAAAGAAATCAATGAACAATGAAAAACTACCCACTCATCACTCCCCCGAAATAGTGCGATAACCATTGAAATGGATTACAAGAATTCAGCAAAATATTTCCATTAAATTTTAAGTTTGTTTTTAATTTTGCGTTTGTTGCTGTACTGTTTACCGTCACAGAATACACCGACCTACACTGGTTGGTACACCGAAACTAAACGAAAAACATTTGCATCGACAGCAAGAGCGGTTTCCGGTCTGCCAAACTTACTAAAGTGCACACTCGATAAAACAAATGCGGACATCAGCCAAAGTTATTCGACTGGGGAAAAAACTGTTTGGACTGCGTTTACGTCACGGGGACATTTTTAGAACAATGAGGAAAACAGAAGATGCCAGAATCTAGGAATTATCAATTCAATTTTGAAATTATATCACCACCCTTCCCAGTTTGCGATTCAAATTTCTGTATTTATACGCCTCGCGGCGAATTTTTTCTGTTTTTATAAATTGTTCAAGACTGGAATGATGAATGAATATTTACCACGTTTTCGTTAGATTGCAGAGAAATTAACTGAGTTCACATTGTTTTTGGAAGTATTATTATTAGTATGTAATGACTGAAGCACACGGTCGCGGTCGTGGAATGCGTTGAAAAATGAAAAAGCTGTAAGTTCAACACAAACTAAAGAGACTCGAAATCGATAAACAAATTAACATCAGATCTATGAAGAAGGAAATACATGAATTGTGTACATTTTAATTGACTACTTGGCTAACTGTTGGCCATCGAGAAAATAAGAAGTAGACCAGGGCCGCATTTAAGCATAGGACATAGGCTGTAGCCTAGGGGCCCTCGGCGTCGAATTTCGAAATTTAATCATCCAGCCACTGGTGACAGGGGGCCCGCACCACATGTATAGCCTAGGGGCCCACAGAGCCTAAATGCGGCCCTGAAGTAGACAATAGGATGGCAAGACGGGAATTCGAACCTGCATTATCGCAAATGTCAGGTCACAGAGTTACCGCTCATCCACTAGACCAGCGATCCAGCGATTCTCAAAGTGTGGTACGCGAACCCCTAGGGGTTCGCGAGTTGATCATAGGGGGTTCGCGGCGAGATTTACGTAATGGTGGCAGACTGATTGTATCACGCGTGTGACATGCATCATTTAATACAATGCCTTCAAAGAAATATCGCTCCTTTCACTCGATGTGCCGAATAAGTATTAATAGATAATATGTAAATTTTTGAACGCCAAATATCTTTCAAGGTTCAAATTCTACATTATGCTATATATTTCCATTATTCGGCACCACTCACAATCGTGTTAGGTTTGGTAACAATAGGGGCGGAAAATAATGCCTTAAGAAAGGGCTACAATGGCTTGAAATTACGTAATAATTTGTGACTGACAAAAAGCGCGCGGCATTGTTTAGTATAGTTGTTTCTCATGCCGCATTTACACTCTCGCCTAGCGCCTCGTGCACGAGCGCTGACACGAACTGCCGTTTACACTCTCGCAAGAATTCATTCATGGATGACTGGTGGGCGTGCCAGCTTTCGTGGTGGGCTGTGGGGGTTTGGTCCAATAGTTAAACGCTTTCGTTATTTTTTTTAAAAAAAAAATAATATTTAAGGTTTTTTTAACCCGTAACCAGTATGGTCATAAGTTGTTCCATAACCGGTAAGGTGGGGTCACCATGACCCCAATATTTGTTATTCAAAATGTCAGTGTTAATGTTCAATTAAAATCAAAACAATTTTTTTTTGCAATCACACATCATATCTAAAGGTATCTAAATGGGATTGAACACAATAAATGTAAATTTGGATTTTATAAAAAAGTATATTTAAGAAAACGCAAAACTGTAAAAATGAAAATTACAAAATATTAAACATTGAAATTCAGACATAAGTACATAAAAAATCTTAAAAATTGAGGTTGATTTATATTTTTTACTATACAACGAACATAAAAAAATTGGACAAAAGATAATTTTAAAAAAATTGTTCACAAATCACAACCACTCTTACAGGCAGTCTTCACAGACACTCACGGCACAGTCCATGCATATTGGTGTACTGCAATGAGCACAGTAAACCTTTGTTTTTTTTTTATCCTTGCTCCTTGGGCACTTCCCACACCTCATTCTTTTACCAGGTACAGCTGAAGGCTTTGGTATTTGGTAATTTACCAACCAAACAATCGATTGTCTAAGTTCACGCGGTATGTGCAATTTGTTACCCTCCTCTGAAGTTGTGGCTCAACCAGCTGCCTCGCCAAATTTTTAATAAAATCAAACCTGGATAATTGTCCGTTTTCCGGCATTGATGAATAAATCACATATGAATTTACAGAAGAAATATTCAGTATCGCATAAAATACCGTGAGAGGCCACCTTCTGCAGCTTCTGTTTGTGGAGTATATTGTGCATTTCTTGTCAAGAGCATTGATTCCTCCTTTCGTAGCCTTATAATAATGTATTATTTCAGGCTTTCCGGTTTCGTCATTAACAGTAGCACTGTGATGCATCGAGGAAACTAAAACCACTGCCTTTCTTGGTTTGGGAACATAGGATACTAAAGTAATATTTTCCCCAAAGCATTTCCTTGCTTTTGAGGGGAGAAATTCTTTTGGAATTTCTTTTTTATTTTTCTTCAAAGTCCCAACATAGGTAAGTCCCCTTTTCCTCAACTCTCTCACAAGTTCAATGGATGAGAACCAATTGTCAGCCGTAATATTGCGGTTGGTTCCTTCAATTGACTTTGTCAGCCTAAGGACAGCCTGCGTTGGTTTTGAAAATTTTTTCTCCTCTTCTGACAAAGTATTGCTATCACTTCCTTTACCAGCATAAATGTAACCGTCTAAAAAATAATGAGTTTTTGCATCATTGATTGCAAGAATTTTTAGACCGTATTTTCTTGGCTTGCTTAGGATATACATTCTAAATTTACACCTCCCTCGAAAGCCAATAAGCATTTCATCAATGCATACCTGGTCGCTAATAGAATAATTTTCTTTGCAATTTTTTAGAAATAGACCAAATATATGAGAAATTGCTGCGGTTGGGTCTGTTTTTGTACGCTTTTGTCTAGTGCATGAATCGTCAAAATGGAGGGCAGCTAAAATTATAGCAAATCGTTTCTCAGACATAGTACATCTGAAAATCTCTCGGCCTGTCCCATCAGTTGCAAAAATTGATGTCAAATCCTCATCATTCGACTTGAAAATAGCCGTGAAAAAGAGAAGGCCAAAGAATGCATTCAACTCCACAAGATCAATATCTGCTACCAAATATTTTTTATCTGTAAAGTTATTTCTTATGGCCTCCATTTTTTTATTTGAGCATAATAATATTTCACCTAAAATATCATTTGTAAATATACAAGACCAAGCAGCTAGCTCAGAGCAACTTTTCTCTCGTTGCTTAGCAGAGCCTATAACTCCTGGTAAATGGACAATTATACTATGGGAACGGGTTCTTACGTTTATGGCAGGTGGTGTGGCACACCACTTGAACCTATTTTTTCCAAAATAGTTGTGTGTTATCATGCCCTGAGATGCAACATTTTCTTGCACTCCTTGTTCTAAATTTTGTATAGAAATACCTGATTTAACTTCATTTTCTTGATTGTCATCGGTCCCATAATCTATCTCCGAATTCGAATCATGGTCACTTTCTAGATCTTCGTCACTTCCACAATCGCTCATAGCTTCTTCCAGCCATTCCAGAAAATTGGGATCATTAACATTCATTGAATGTCGTTGTGAATATGCCATTTTTGACTGAAAAAATATAAATTAATTTTATTAAAAAAGTTTCACTAACGGTATGGTGGGGTCACACGGACCCCACACTCCGATAATTGTTGAATAAAACTCATAAATCACTTACCGCAAGACAACCACTTCGGTCAACAGCTCAGAAGTTACTGCCTGAAAGGTACTGGGAATCACAGCTCCTACAAGCAGCGTCGGGTATGGGAATTACAGAATAAACAAAACTGGCTGGGGCTCCCAGGACCCCACCGTACTGGTTACGGGTTAAATAGATTTAATGATTTATTTATAAACGTTTCTCGTGAACAAACCGAGTAATATTATTATTGATGCACAATATTACTCGGTTTGTTTCCCGAGAAACGTTTATAAATAAACAACGCCGAGAAAAATTGCATTCATTTATAGATTTAATTATGTTGATTTGCACCTTAAAGGAGCTAATAAAACGCTTATAGGTTACCAAAATGTTCTGTGTGTCATTATTTATTGAAAACTTTTAACTACTGCGTTACAATCTATTAAGAAGAAAATTTCAATAGTTTCCTGAATTATTATCTATAAACGATAATAACTCCAGAGGATATTGACAGATTCAGTACCCACCTCAACTAACTTTAGACATGGAAAAACGATTTGTAGATATTTTGAAATTCAATGTGTATGACTGAATGAAAAATCCTTCTACCGCAAATATTGAAGAAGCTGTTAGAACTTGACAGGAAGAAGGTTTAAAAATCGTATATGACGCAGAAAGTAAACATAAATTCGATAGTGATGGATATGAAAATCCGTGGCAAAATAATTTTAAAAAAAACACCTGTCATATCAAAAGGTATGACAACTGATATTCAGTTTAATGAAACCTTTTCCTTCATATCTCATGTAATCATGCATTTGTGCTGTTAATCATATTATAGCCAAAGAAAGAAACAGAAAGAGGAGACCTTTGTTTGTTCCTTGCAAAATTGACCAAGATATCCAGTTCCGGTTTTTATTTTAACATAATCTGCCTTAGGAACATCATTAATAAACAAAATAATAAAATCTAATTTCACCAAACTTCGTCCTTTTACATACGCAAAGTATAAATAAAAAGACAGATTTAACTACAGTGAGTAGTTTTATAAAGACTTATTGTGCCAAACGTAGTGAAAGTCAGACAAAGTATTTGGCAAATTATTATTATGGGCTTTAACTCGCTGTACGTCTGTTTCATAAGGTATACATTGATACAAAAGTGGGCGGTAGGTAAAAAGGTTGACTACCTTTGTTGTAAACAATGTGCTCGCGCCTTTGACTCGCGCCAAGAAACCGCCACTGAGGCGAGCGGCACTCGCGAGCTTAGACGAGGCGAGGCGAGACTACGCGAGTGCACCGTTTACACTCTCGCGTTCGCGGTGTCTCGCCTCGCCTCGTCTAAGCTCGCGCGAGAGTGTAAACGCGGCATCAAGTCAGTGGTACTCCGCGCGCGCACTTATTTCGGCCGGCTGAAATAAAGTTGATAGGTAAGTAAATTTGATTAAAAAGTAAGTGAAAACATGAACCAGTGGTTAAAAACCGGATCAATACGCGGAAAATGCCCAGATACTCAAAAGTTATCCAGTTCAGAAACATTGAAAACTTCGTTGAGTCAAATTGTGTCTACGTCTACTGAAAGTTCAATTTCGAAAGAAAATACGCGGAAAACAAGTAAACCAGAAGAACACTTCATTCCATCGACAAAGAAAAGAAAATATGATGAAGATTATCTGAAAATTGGATTTGTGTGCAAAGAAGACACCCAGTACCCAGAGCCACAGTGTGTAATATGTTCAGAAGTTCTCGCAAATAGCTCGATGAAGCCATCATTGCTGCGAAGACATTTGGAGACAAAACATCAGCAGTACGTAAACAAATCTTTAGATTTTTTTGTTCGAAAAAAGAGGGAGTTGGAATCTTCAAAAAAAAAAAAAAACTGTGACAAATACTGCAACTACCAACGCTGATTATTTACGTGCGTCTTTCCTAGTGGCATACAAAATTGCAAAGACCGGCAAGTCATACAATATTGCTGAGGAATTAATTTTGCCAGCTGCTAAAGATATGGTCAGTTGCGTGCTAGGAGACAAATTAGCAAAATTGCTGGATAAAATACCACTTTCAAATGACACAATCGTAAGGCGCATTCACGACATGGCACTCAATGTTGAAAATCAACTAGCAGAACGACTGCAAAATACTTATTTTGCAATTCAAGTTGACGAATCAACAGATATTACTGGACTGCCGAATGTACTTAGTTTTGTTAGATATGTACACAGAAACATTTCTGAAGAAGATTTTCTGTTATGCAAGAACTTGGAGACTACGACAAAAGGAGAAGATATTTTCAACGTCATCAATGATTTTTTTGAAGAACATGGCATAGACTGGAGAAGGTGTGTTGGTGTTTCGACTGATGGTGCCAAGGCCATGACAGGTAGGATATCTGGACTAATCACTAGAATTAAACATCTTGCTCCTGAAGCCAAAAGTATGCACTGTGCATTGCACAGAGTGACACTGGCATGCAACAAAATGCGTGATTATTTAAAAACAGTATTGTCAGAGGTCATAAAGATAATAAATTACATAAAAGCACGTCCGCTCAACTCGAGACTTTTTGCATTATTATGTCGGGACATGGGCAGTGAACATGTTTCATTACTCTTACATTGTGAAGTGCGTTGGTTGTCAAGAGGCAGGATGTTAGCTAGGTTTTTTGAACTGCGTCATTAAGTCTATTTATTTGTGAAGGACAGTGACTTCAACCTCAAGTTAAGATTTGAAGATGAAACCTGGCTTATAAGGGTGTCATATCTAGCTGATATTTTCTCTTCTCTCAACGAAACGAAAGCTTCTATGCAAGGCTCCACGTGTAACATATTCATTGTGCAGGATAAAATACAAGCCCTCATAAGAAAAATTGAATTTTGGAAAACTTGCATGATATCAGGTGTTATTGAATGTTTTCCTCTTCTGCATGAATTTGTTTCGACCAACACCTTATCACTGGATGCCGAAGTAAAAGCTGAAATTATTGTACATTTGTCTCAGCTCTCTGATGAACTGAAAAGGTATTTTCCAGGTATCGGTAATGCTGAAGACTGGGTTCGAAATCCATTTATGGTCACAACCAAAAGCATAAATTCTGGTTTGAGCATTAAGCAACATGAATCATTGCTGGAAATGTCCACAGATCGTACTCTTCATGCTGATTTTAAAAAGATGTCTTTAATTGATTTTTGGGCAGCAAGACAGGAAGAATATCCGGAGCTCTCACGTAAAGCAGTTAATTTCCTTTTACCCTTCGTGACAACTTACTTATGTGAGAGTGGGTTTTCACACCTGGTTATGATAAAAACGAAATACAGGAATCGAATGAATGTCGAATATGAAATGAGACTGAGTAAAACTGTTCCTGATATTGACTCAACATGCGACAAAAAACAAGCTCATCTATCACATTAACTGACAACAATCTTATTTTTTTAAAAGCTTTTCTTAAATTTTTTTTAGGGGGTTCGCCACTGTCTGGAAAATTTAAAAGGGGTTCGCGGAGCGTAAAAGTTTGAGAACCGCTGCACTAGACTATATTTAAACATCTATTTTCTACATATTACTAGCTACCGGTTTACCGAGCGTTGTTAACATTCTGGTCTCGCATTCGGGAGGACAGCGGTTAGAATCCCCGTCCGGGCATCTAGATTTGGATTTTCCATGGTTTCCCCAAATCGCTCCAGGCGAATGCTTCCAACAAAAGTCCATGGCCGAATTCCTTCCTGTTTCTTGTCCACAGTCTCATCCCGCTTCTAATGACCTCGACATCGACAAGGTGTAAAACTATAAGTAAATAATAATAATAAAAAAGGTAAAGGTTTATTTTATTACCTCATTCATTCTGTGTCGTGAAGAAATGGACTAAAAATTGGATTTAATTCAATGAATTAAGTACTTGATTGTTTTCGAGCTATTTCTGAATTTTAATTGCTCTTTCTTTTTTCTTATGGCTTTACGCCTCGTCGATGTTGAGGTCATGAAAGAACTGGGGACAAGGAACGGGAAGGAATTCGGCCATGGCCTTTTGAAGGAAGCATCCCGGCATTCGCCTGGAGTGATTTGGGGAAACCATGGAAAACCCAAATCTGGATGCCCGGACAGGGATTCGAACCTGCGTCCTCCCGAATGCGAATACTGTTTTGAGAAAAACACTAGGGCGGGAGCTCCACAAAGCTAACATTCATGGAAGGGCTGCAATTGCAAAACCGCTTATAATGGTTACCAGCGCTAAGCTGCGAAACAAGTGTGCCATGATCATAAAAACTGGACACTTGATGATTGGAAGAATTTGGTATGGTCCGATGAATCATTGTTCACATTGTTTCCTACTAATGACCGAGTTTATGTATAGAGAACAACAAAAGAAGCCTACGATCCGGACTGCCTGCATCCTACAGTCAAGCTTGGAGGAGGTTCGGATATGATTTGCGTGGCTGTATCATGGTATTCAGCTGGCCCTCTCATTCACATCACTGGCCGGATGACTGCGAATGAATATCTCGACATCCTCAGTGATGAAGTTCTTACTATGACTAGACTACTGCTGCCAATCACTGCAATGTTCCAAGATGCGCCCACACATAAAGCCAAAAAGGTTCTGTCCTTGTTCGAGGGGCATCAGAGTATCATCAAACATCTTCCCTGGCCAGCACAATCGCCAGACCTTAATATAATTGAACAGTTGTGAGGAGTTTTGGAGCAGAGAATAAGGAGCAGATTTCCACCTCCAACATCATTGAAGCAATTGGCGAATGTTTTGGTACAATATTCCTTTGGAAACTATTCAGACACTACAAATTTATTCCGCGAAGCATTGCAGCTGTTCTACAAGCAAAAGTTGGCCCAAAATCATATTAATAAATCAATAGTATGTAAATGTCAGGTGTTCCTATTATTCTGTCCAACCCCTGTATATTGTGTGGAAACGACTTTTTGTTCTTGATCTTCAGGGTTTCCAGATTTTTCATTTTTTTGCTTCTTCAAGGTCTCAAAAGCTCTCTTTTACAACAACATGTCTTGATATCTATGAGTTCTGTTGCTTTGCTTTTCACTGATAATGTTATTTGGTGCACTATGAATGGCAGAATATGTACCAGGGGCATTAAAAAGAATTTCAGAACCTGGCTTAAGTATTTTCTTGAAGGTAAATTCAGTATTTCAGCTTGCAAGTCTCCAATATAATCCTCTGACTCAAAATGATGAGAGCACAATTGCTGTTGTTACACTCAAATATACTCAATTTATGAATGCATACTATAAAGATTATTATGATTCCGTATATTATTTAAATACCAAGGTAGAAAGACAGAAGAGAGATATTCACAGTTAACCTACAAGAAATATTAAAATTAAAACATCTGTAGTAATGAGGGCATAATTAAATGCAAGAATGGAATCAAGGAATCAGCAGAATATTTTGACATATGATATAGCTGAAAAACAAAATATGCTGGAACAAACATGCTTCCCAAAATCTGACAATAAGCTCGGAGAGAGTTGGCACAAGTGGCGGAGCGAAGTGATCAGATGCTGGGACAAAAGTTGCTTGAGTTGTATTGTGTATTACATCAAAAGTTGGTTCTGCTCAGTGGGATCTTTGCCTGTACTTGGCATGGTCCCAGGAATGATCACCAGCAGAAATTCACACAAAACTTTTGAGAGACTAGAAGGTAACACTTTCTAAAATGTTCGTTATGTGCCATGAGGATGCAGAACAGGCAGTACATAGAGTGGACTAATGAAGATTTAATTTTAAGTACAAGAAGTCTTAGAAAGTACATGAACAAACCAATGTTGCAACCAATTATATTATTGTGGAGAGTATGAAGAATGGCAGTACTAACATGCTCCAATAAATAAAGGAAGGAAGTAGATACAAAGATTTTTTTGTTTTAGCCAGTGACGAGTAAGCCCAAAAGTGATGGAACAAGATCACAGGGTGTAGCTATGGCAAAGCTGAGCCAAGAATGCTTTAGGATGTGTAGAGGAACCTCAGTATGCAGAGGCATGGGGAAAGATATTTTGGGGCAACATTTAATGGAAAGTGGAAATATCTTTAAGTCCTATGTGTGATTTCAGAGAGCTAATACGAATTCTGTAACGGCTTGCCACAGTGATTTGGACAGTGTGTTGAACTTAGCTCTACAATGCTATGTGTGGTAGGATAGTGACTTGGTCACAGTCAATGGTAAACTACATGTATCTCCATTCTAATTGAACTGCAATCCATGTAATCTAACCAGTCACACACTTGATAGGGAAACCTGAATGTTGAGTGAGATCCCAATTTCTCTGGAACCACTGATGTTATAAATTTGGGAAAGCCTAGTGATACCCATAAAATCAAAGTAACTTTCTTTCTGAGAAATGTGAACAATACAGTTTTTACAGCCTATTTGATGCATGAACACATTTCATATCAGGATTTTCAGTTAATTTTGATAATATAATAAAGGAGTATCATATTTTTGTTTTAAAAATGTTCATGTAACCTGTAAGTGATTAAATTTCTAGGTTAGTAAATAATTTGGTTTCATGCTTTTCGATTCATATTCATGCAATGTACTATGTAAATAATTTATTGTGTTTTTGGATATTAATAAATTTAAATTGTGATTATAAAGATTCAAATTACAGAAAACATTGATATCTCACAATGAAAGATAATATTTCAATATTTTCCTAAATTGTAACTCCTTTGGAAATGAATAATGCCAATACCTTTAGTTTTTATGCTGTAAGATGTACGGCTGGTGCCTTTATGTCCAGTGATGTTAGGAAATTTTACACATTGCTTTCTTCAAAATCACATCCACAGTACACCATGCACTCATATACTAACACACTCCTGCGAAACCCTGTGGCTGCATGTTGATGTCATGCTTAGAGCCAGGGATTTGAACTCCATCTGTACTCATCAATTTAGCCCCCCCCCCCTCACCTTACCTCATTTGAATACACAGTATTGTTAGCACTGGGGCCCCAAGAGTCCATTGGTTTATTATCAAAATGCAATTACTGAAGCAACTCAGTTATTAGCTGCTACCTGATTTCATTAATTAATCTGTGCTATACAAAACTTTCAAAACTAATGTTTATACACAACGATCTTAACAACTTTCATTTATGCAAAATTACTACAACTGTTGACTCATCATTTTCATAACTAAGTGAACATGTCTCACTTAATTCCAGCACTACCAGTACTCAATAAACATCAAGATGGCTTCTGTTGACCAATTACCAACAGAACTTGAAGTAATAAACACGTTGTGGGCAGATAATGGACAGATACATATTGCTCGGACAAGAGCATATGTTTACCAGTTCCATACAGGATCAATCTAAAAAAATGCTGTCGCCCAGGAACTCGAAATTTATTCCTAATATTTATTATACTAGCCTGACAGCCCGTCAAAAATGACGAGTTTAACGGAGTGTTCTGATAATTCAGCTCTCTGCAGTTACCTACATAAATAGAGTTGTTGTTATGTAATGCTCATAACCTTATTTCAATAATGAAGGACAGGGAAATTAACCCACCACATATCAAAGTGGACAGCTGCGGTGAGAGGGAACACTTATGCTGACAAACAAATACACAATATTTTGGCATCTACCTTCTACAGTGATAGATAAAGGGGCCAATAGGCTCCGTACGTGTGTACACAATGAACATCACCCAATTACTAACTGGGTAGTGGGGGAATGGTGGGGGCTAAGGTGTAGACTATTGATATATCGGTAATGTCTGACATAATATATTGCAGGCGATGGTAAAATGGACATATTTAGCAAGGGTACGGTATTAACGCAAAAGGTTATATCCACAAAAAAAAGTGATGGGGTAAGTGGTTGGATTTTAACGGTGGTTAAGGCCAGGTGGGTGTCTGGTATCCAGGATATTCTGGTACACTAGTTCCCATCTCCAGAGTTCTGTTGCAGTGGTGCTGTCAGGGAAAACTCTGACTGCTCTCACAGTAAAACAGTTGTTGAGATTGTTGGAATTGTGGCTAATGGAGTGTTCTGGTAGGTACAAGTTGCGGGTGTGGACTGTTTGTCTGTGGCCATTAATTCTAACTGAGAGTTGCTGTGTGGTGAGGCCTATGTGGCAACTAGTGCAATGGCGGCAAGTTAGTTGGTATATAACGTGAGTTATTGAACAGGTGGCATGTCCGATGATGGGGAAAGTTTCCCCTGTGGTGGGATTGGAATATGTAGTGGTGGGTGGAAGCATGCTACAGGTTTTACAGCGGGGTCTATTGCAAGGATAAGATCCATACGGTGCTTTTGGAGAGTCTTGTACCCTGTCGCAAGATATGGTTGATGGACTCGAAGCCAGGAGATATGGTTGGTTTGTTTAGGAGACAAGTGAGAGTGGTCCTTCCCCCCCCCCCCTCCACATAACCTCTCTCACTTGTCTACTAAACAAACCAACCACAGCGGGGTCTATTGCAAGGATAAGATCCATACGGTGCTTTTAGAGAGTCTTGTACCCTGTCGCAAGATATGGTTGATGGACTCGAAGCCAGGAGATATGGTTGGTTTGTTTAGGAGACAAGTGAGAATGGTCCTTCCCCCCCCCCCTCCACATAACCTCTCTCACTTGTCTACTAAACAAACCAACCATATCTCCTGGCCTCGAGTCCATCAACCATATCTTGCGACAGGGTACAAGACTCTCCAAAAGCACCATATGGATCTTATCCTTGCAATAGACCCCGCTGTAAAACCTGCAGCATGCTTTCACCCAGCACTACATACAGGGTTTGTCCGGAAAGTAATAGGACTGATTTTTTTCCGCCGCGATTGTACTTCAGAGCGTGCGCGTACCGACTGGATTCGGTAGAGGGGGTTCCTAGCTAACAATCGAGCGGCTGGTCAATTGTCTCCGAGCACCTGGAGAGTCAGGACAGGCATTTTCGCGCGACGTGTTTCTGTGAGTTGTGCAAGCCGAAAATGCAGCGTTCGTTAGAGCAGAGGTACGCGATTAAATTCTGTGTGAAACTCGGTAAATCTGCGACAGAGACGTTTGATATGATCAAGCAGGCTTACCCAGATGTTGCTTTAGCAAGAAGTGGTGTGTTTCGGTGGCACCAGGCCTTTTTGGAGGGCCGGGAAGAGGTCGCCGATGAAGACCGTGCTGGAAGACCTTCGACTTCGACAAACACCGACAATGTGACTCATGTGCGCAAAGTTTTGAACACAGACCATCGACTAAGTATTCGTTTAATTGCCCAGATGTTAAATTTACCAAAATCTGTGGTTCATGACATTGTGACGGAGCATTTGAGCATGCGCAAGGTGTGCGCGAAGATGGTCCCAAAAGTGCTCACTGACGACCAGAAATTGCGGCGAGTGGAAATGTGCCAAGAAAATTTGAACATGTGTGAAAGTGACCCCCAATTTTTGAATAACGTAATCACAGGTGACGAATCATGGATCTTTGAGTATGATCCCGAGACAAAGAGGCAATCTTCCGAGTGGCACACGCCGGCATCTCCTCGCCCAAAAAAGGGAAGAATGAGCAAATCCAAAGTGAAAACGATGCTCATTGTCTTTTTTGACATCAAAGGCATCGTCCACCATGAATTTGTTCCTCCTGGACAAACCGTCAACGCCAAGTTTTATGTGGAAGTGCTCAAGAGACTCAAACGAAGGGTCAATCGGGTCCGACAAGACATCGCAGCCGACTGGAAGTTGCACCACGACAACGCCCCGGCTCACACCGCCTTTCTTGTGAACAGCTACCTGACTAAGGCCGGCATTCCAACGCTTCCGCAGCCGCCCTACAGCCCAGATGTGGCTCCCCCGGACTTTTTCTTGTTTCCTCGCCTGAAAAGGCCGATGAAAGGCAAGCATTTTGAGACGACAGAGGGGATCCAAGCAGCATGCACCGCGGCTCTCAAGGCTATTCCGGAGAATGCCTTCCGTGACGCCTTCAATGCTTGGAAATCGCGTTGGCAGCGCTGCATCGACGCAGAAGGAGCCTATTTTGAAAGTTTATAAAGAATTGTAACGATTGGCTCAATAAATTTTTTTAAATCGACTCAGTCCTATTACTTTCCGGACAAACCCTGTATTACAATCCCACCACAGGGGAAACTTTCCCCATCATAGGACATGCCACCTGTTCAACAACTCACGTTATATAACAACTAACCTGCCACCATTGCACTAGTTTCTACACAGGCCTCACCACACAGCAACTCTCAGTTAGAATGAATGGCCACAGGCAAACAGTCCACTCCTGCAACTTGTACCTTCCAGTACCAGAACATGCCAATAGCCACGATTCCAACAAACTCAATGACCGTTTTACTGTGAGAGCAGTCAGTTTCGCCTGACAGCACCACTGCAGCAGAACTCTGAAGAAGGGAACTAGCGCACCAGAATATCCTGGATACCAGACACCCACCTGGCCTTAACCACTGTTAAAATCCAACCACTTAACCCATCACTTTTTTTAATTAGATATAACTTTTCGCGTTAATACCATACCCTTGCTACATATGTCCATTTTACCATCGCCTGCAATATATTATGTCAGACATTGCCGATATATCGATAGTCTACTCCTTAGCTGTCCCCCAACCCTTCCCCCACTACCCAGTTAGTAATTGGGTTATGTTCATCATGTGAACACGTATGGAGTCTAATGGCCCGTTTATCTACCACTGAAGAAGGCAGATGTCAAAATATTGTATATTAGTTTGTCAGTATAAGTGTTCCCTCTCGCTGCAACCATCCACTTTGGTATGTGGTGGGTTAATTTCCCTGTCCTTCATTATTTATATTGCAAAGAAGCCGCTTCCATTTTCCTTAGTTTCATCATAACCTTATTTCGTAATTTGTACATATTTCGGTTGTAGTTTACGCACCAATAGTGAAGGAAGTTCTACTGAATGACAGAATTAGGGAACCAATTAAAAATAAATTAGGAATCCTAAAACCTTATACTATATTGCGTGAAACAAAAAAGCCACTCGTAGGTTAATGGTAACATGGGGGTTGAACTAGAACAATGTGTCACTCCAAAATATCTAGGAGTGACCCTTGACAGATCACTTACATTCAGGAAACATTGCAAGAATTCCAAGCTGAAAGTTTCCACTATGAACAATCTCCTAAGAAAACTGGTTGAATTACAATGGGGCAGCCAACCTGAAACAATTCGAACTTCTGTCTTTGCACTACATAATTTGGCTGCAGAGTATGCCTGTCCTTTGCAGTACAGCTCAACCCATGCCAAACAGGTAGACAATGCACTTAATGACACTTGCAGAGTCATAATAGGCTGCTTAAAACCAACTCCAGTCGAATGGCTCCACCGCCTCGCAGGGATAGCACCACCTCCTGTTCGAAGAGAAATAGCAGCGAACAAGGAAAGGAGGAAAGTGAACCATGAAAAATCTCATCCATATGACACACAGACAAAGACTGAAGTCCAGGAAATGTTTCCCAAGAAAGTCTCAGAAACTTACAATGACAACTGAGAAAGCCATATTACAACTATGGGAAGCTAAGGCTCCCCTTCCGCATGGCTGTGGAAGATTGTCCGAATCTTTGCCACCTGGTTATGACAAGGGATGGTTGATGTGTAAGTGTTTGAATATGCTAAGATCAGGAGTTGGCAGATGCAAAGTCAACTTAACAAGATCAATGATATCAAGTGCGACTGCGGAAAAGACCAGACTGTTCAGCATATGCTCCAGTGTCGACTGTGTCCAGCATCCTGCTCGGCAGCTGATATGTATGTGGCATCAAAAAATGCACTGGAAGTGGCCAAGTTCTGGTCCAGTACAATTTGATGTTTGTGATTGTGTGACTCTATGTTTCTGACACAAAATAAATAAATTGCTGAGATGGTTTTCGTGGTCCAGGATCAATCAGCACGATAAATATGTAACTACTACCATCCATATAAAAATGCTGTACCTTCAGTAACTCAGAGTTTATGAAAGCAGCTTAAATTATTGATAAAATAAAATTAATTGTGATTTAATCTGTAAAAAAAGTGTCAGATGTCTGGTCCTATCTGCATTTTGACATAACCACAACTTCTACTAATATTGCAGTTCAAAATTCATAGATGCTATTACCAGCATATGAATACATTCGTTGTATTGCGATCTAAATTTGACCTAATGGAAATATTTACATGTGTCTTATATAGTGACATCAGTAATAGAAGCAATTGATAATTAATTTAAATGCAGTACATACCTCTATTTCAGTGTTTTGGCAAATCATTCCTTCCAGTATATTACTATCTACATTGGATATAAATATATTGTAAGCCAATCAAAAATGTGTTGAGTGCAGTATTTTAGCAATTCGTTTCTTCGTGACTATGTTCAATTTTTCATCAAATAATGTTCATTATCTTAAAAATGATGTACTGTAGATATTTGTTAGCTTACTGTAACAACGGCATCGCTGTCCAGAGTGTATAAGAAGAATCTACATCAAACGAATTTTAATTAAGAAAAAGCAACTAATAATTAATATGTCAATTTCAATGGAATACGTACTTTTCTTTCAGTACTCTAACAATTAATTTATTCGTGGATGCATAGCTAAATAGAACTGTTATTACATAACGTGCATAACCTCGAACATTTCCATTCGTTGTCTGTTGTTCAGCGGAGGTGAAAAGCGTGATGTCATGGCATGACAACATGACCAAAACTTGCATTTATGAGTAGATTTCCTATATTAAACAAAAAATACTAGAAACATTTAAATCTAATATAATTCAGAGTAAAATAAGCAAATGCTTGCATTCTGAATTTAACTGTAACACAACAAATGGTAATGGTAAAAAGAGGAATGTGATGATTATCTAAGATTGAGGCCCAGCGAATGTTTTGGTATTCCAATTCTCACCTACAGCATTCAAATGTGGATGTGATTTCGTGGAGTTCTCTGATCGGTCTGATTGTTAAATAGTTATTGAGGTCAAGACAATTGAATTGTTTAACGTGATTTCAATTCATGAATGGGATCATATTTTTTATAGGAATTATATTACTTTTTCTTGCTGGCGATAGCTTAAGTGTGGTATGATCGGTTTAAATCATATATTAATAACCTATGTAAACAAAGTTGCAGACATCAGCTAGCTAGGAGTAAAGAGTGAGAATCATGTTCGGAGAAGATGTCTGCCTCAGATGGCTAGGCAGTAGGGAAAGGAGTGATTTTTGAAGTGACCACGCATGTCCACATTCACCTGGAGTGATTTGGGGAAATCATGAAAACCCAAACCTGGATGCCCAGATGGGAATTCGAACCCACATCCTCCCAAATGTGAGGCCAGAGCGTTACCGTCCATGCACCAAGCTCAGTAAAGTGATGTAGGTTTGTGGACACAGATGTGTGGGTGGCTATTATGCATAGAGATGATGACTTCTAGGACAGTTATGTGGGTTGAGAGAAGAGCAATTTGAAGTTTATGGAGTGAATGTTGTTAAGGGAATTCAGAAAGTTCAGGTTTCCAACAATCAAGATCATAAAAATGTCATATATATGACATATGAATCATACAGTTGGTTGTACAGTAATCATTTAAAGAAATAATTCTTCTAATTTTACAGGAAAGTTTGAAATAGTTTGGACATGTGAAGAAGATGAAAAATTCCTGATACTGTGACAGTACATGGGTAGGAAGATTCAGCCAAGGCCAGTTGGTCACCCTAAAAAGAGATGGATAGGCTGTATAGAGGAGGATATGCAGAAAATAGGAGAAATATTAGAGACTGTAGAGAGACAGAAGAACCATATCAATACTGCATTAACTGAGGCATGTTGTTTGAAAAGTCATCCCAGCATACAGGAATAATTCCAAATGATGTAAAAACCTTTTGAGCATTTCTAGTAAGCAAACTGATTGATTCCAGCAAAACGTATCATGTTACATATTTGGTTTAAGATCCAATAGCAATAAATCTATGTTGATTTGCAAGTTGAAATATTGCAGCAAACTGAGCGTCTTGATTGTTTGTATTGGACAGGACAGTCTTGATGGGAGCAGGAACATAGTACAGGCTGTAATTTTGATATATAGGTCATGATAGCTTTGAACCAATGAGCATTTAGTAACTATATTCATGATGAAGAAGGAATGAAACCAAAGAAAGATCACTATGAAAAGAATGGAGATATTTGTCAATGACAAGAAAACACTGGAAGCAATATACAAAGAAATCATGGAAAAAAAAACAAGTTAGCTACAGCTGAAGTGGAAATTGGGGGGAGAGGGGGAAACACACACACACACACACACACACGCACAAAACAACAACAACTTGACACATGGTAGAAATATCATAAATGGTGATGGTGGGGATACAAAAGGGAAAAAAAATGCACAAACAGTTGCCAAATTTTTATAACTAAACATTAACAGTATTCCACATTTTATATGTTGACAATACTGAATTGTCCTCACACACATGATTACAAATGGAACTTCCTTCTAGAAGATTCAAGAGCATGTCTTCTGCCTGTCTTGTCCCATTCAAATTCTCCTGTCTTTGTGTCGAAGGTACCATGTTGCAGCCAGCGCAAGCGCAAGGTGAACCGTGGGCCGAGTTCACGTAGCCCCACACGCTCTGCCGACTTGTACTGATACATGTGATGTCGGACAAAAATGTAGTCACGTTGGTTGTGGAATGTCACCACACGTCGTCCTTTGAACTCCGGATCTGCGTTAAATAGTGCTGCAAAGATGTTAGCTATAGTGTGGCCCAATCGAGTCGTGAAATTGTTCAGGATCACCTGGAACATAAGAAGTAATTATACAAAATGTATAAATATAGTTAACAGTTAAAAATAGTAATTATGTTTAAAAAAAAAAAATTAGTCCAGAACCCGGAAATTGGTTGGAACCACCCAAAGGAAGCATACTAAGACAGCCATTGTGTCAGAGATAGGATGGCGAGTTTCTTTCTCTGGGACCTACAGTTTAATGTGGAAACCAAACCAAGGAATGTCCTGCCATAGTTCATATGATCAAACATGTCTTAAATATTCCTGTATCCACCCAAATTTGAACCTGGGACCAAACCCCAAAGTTTAGAAAGCAAATGCCTTAACCACTAAGCCACCAGACAACTCACTACTTATTTACAATACTAGAATGAAAAGCTAAAGGAGTAAAGCCCAACAGAAAAGCCTTTGCTGTGGTAGGCCCAAGAAGTCAACAGAATAGAAACAAAATATTGCTTTCAAAGTTAAAACAAACCTCAGAAAGCACAGGAAGGTTCATAAACCACACCCGGGAAACAGGAGACTGTAAAACTACTACTGCGTTTTACTGAGGTTATTTAATAGTCAGTTCTGTTGATATATTGACCAACCTAATGGAAAGTTTCAGACTTCGTTTAAATTTAATTTTGTTAATACGGCCACCATAGCTGATAGCCAACGTAATGTAAAACAGTACATCAACCCTAGGAATAACTTGAACATTCAGTACTGTTCAGGGTACTATACCACTGAATACACATACACAGACGTTTAAAGCTGAAGCAAGTTCATTCACATATACGCCGACCACCAACTGAAAAGAATATTAATCCCAAATTACAGGTTTGCTAGAGTGAAAAGTATCCTCACTTAGCATAAAATTCAGTTACTATCGTGTCCACTGTTCACACAACAATCACTGTATATGATCCACTTCTTATACATTCATTAAAGGAATGTTAATGCAGTTAGTTCAACCTGGTCAGTCCGATCGAGTCGTAAACGGCAGTCACTATTCAGTGCCAACGCGGATGCACGAATCCGAAATCCATTTGCGCTGGGGAGAATACTGCTACTCCACACTCACACGACACTCTCGTTGCCGCGCGTGCTACCTTACCCAGTGACAATCATACACCGACTGCTTGCTACTTACAAAGAGTTTACTACTACGACGTGTCTACGATGGATATCGATTATCGATACCATTGACTTAGATGAAATTTGACAGTTCGTAAGCTTATCGCTCTGTAATGTGACAAGACGGTTCCCAATGATAATGATACTGGAATGACAACACTCAGTAGAAATCACTCTTTATGTAACAAATATACATTAAAAAGGTTAGAAGTGACATGTTCCAAGGCTAGCACACTGGTATTAGTTTGTTGTGAATTTCAATCATATATGAAAATAAAAAACTTATTTTGAAGTATGAAAAGAAACAAAGTAATTCTGCAAAGTACAGAAGAAAACCACTTTAGATGGATGATAAAAATCAGAGAAACTGTTTTAGGATTCAGTTCATCCCAGTCTCTAACCTAGAAAAAGAAACAGCTGATGGAACTAAAGTTTTATATTAATTCATCTGCCATGACACCATTACACAGAAGCACTATATTTCGACAACGCATTTAATTTTTTTTTGTCAGATTCTGATTATTACTGATCAGAATGAAATGAATGAAATAAGAAAAAGTATATAAATAGAAAAGCACACAAGTTCAATAAAAACTGAATTATTTTCTTAAGATTTTGATCATCTTCACGGATAGATCAGACACTCACTACAAAGTTGCCGAAGCAGGAAAAGTCCCCACACACAATTTTTACCAAGTTATACGTTAAAATTTAATTTAAGAACAGTGGCTTTCCTGGTGTATAATTGCAATGGAGCCTTCACAAATGTACCACCAGAATATGATCTGAAAACACAATATTGTAAAGATTAGCTTCACAATCTTCCACAGGTGTGAAAACATCAGTACAGGTCAGTCAACCTGTACAGATGTTTCCACACCTGAGGAAGACAATGGAGCTGATTGTAAAATATCGTGTTTTCACACCACAATCCAGTAGAACACCCGTGAAGACTTCATTAGAATTTAATTTAATTGTGATGGAGCACACACTCCAGGGGTAATTTTCCTACACACACATCTCCCTCCCTTCCTGTGCTCACCTACTGTTACCCTCTATGAATTTCAACAAATTCTTTCAGAATTTTTGGTAAATTAATCATCATTTCTCTTGCTAATTTATTACAATCCCTGACCCTCTCACCTATAAAAGACAGTTTTCCCACACCCTTAAGGCTGAAATTGAGTGCCTGTTTGTAGTTATGATCACTTGTTCTCTTCCATTTACATTTCTTCATTCTTCAACCTTATCTTTGCACACCTCATCACCAATATGTACCCTGTACACTCCCACCACTCTCTTCACATCTCCTCCCATCTTCCAATGAATTCCACAACAGCTCCTTTGTTATATCAGTTAGTGATTGTGTTCTGCACTGACTTTCAAAGACAAATCTTGCAGCCCTTCTTTGCACCCTTTTAAATTTCTATATTTGATACACAAAATGTGAATCCCATACTACTTCATCACTTTCAAACAATGATCTGAGCAAAGCTTTGATACCCAATTCCTTTGCTTCTCTGATACGCACTGAGCATGGTGGGTGAGCAGTAACACTCTGGCCTCGCATTCGGGACGACGTGGGTTCGAATCCCTGTCAGCTCATTAAGATCTGAGTTTTCCATGGTTTCCCAAAATGCCGGGATGCTTCATTCAACAGGCCATGGGAGAATTCCTTCCCATTCCTTGTCCCCAATCCTATCCCACCTCTAAAGACCTTGATGTAGATGAACTGTAAAGCCATGAGTAACAAAGATCTCTAATACATTCCCTCATTGCTCTCTCTAACAAATGAAGAATTTTGAAACTTTTTCATACAACCTGTCCAATGTACCTTGCCCAGTTGAGTCTGATATAAATGTTATGCCAAGATATTTATGTTTGAAGTCTTCAACAAGCAATTCAATCACCACTTAATAATCATAATCAACCTTTAGCATTTTATCTGTGTACCTAATTAACTGACTCCTGTTTGCATTTATCTTCATACTATGTTGAACTACCCAGCTAGATGTCCTGTTCAGATCACCCTACAACTGTTCACAGTCTTCTCCCATTTTAATACTATAATAGAGCATCTGCAAAAAATCTAACTTCTGAGAGCAGACCATCAACCAATCATTCATTAGAATAATGAATAGCAATGGTCACAATATACTGCCCTGGATCTCCCATTTGCACTTTCACTTCTTTTGACACCACATATCCTACCCTAACTTTTTGCTTTTTATCTTAGAATTCTTCTACCAAGGAACATCACTTTTTCATCCACTCCAATAGTTTGTTTTTTTTAACATTATTTAGAACCATTTTAGGGGACATTCAGTCAAAAGCCTTTGAAAAAATCTAGTGTCAAACTATTAATTTGGCCTCCCTTGAACATTTCATCCAAACTATCTGCCATAGCCTATTAACTGATATTTGCATGAATATCCTTGCCTAAAGCCATGTTGTCAACTTCAAAACCACTTATGCTGCTCACAGACATTTTTGATGTGGCTGAATAGCTGTGTAACCATGTACGTCACAACACAAGACAAATACAGCATTTAATTAAACATTGCACTGTCACACCCTACAGTGCTTCTTATAACATGCAAGGAGTTTATGGTGTGAGAAACTTGTGGGACTCACAAGTTCTCAGTTCGGGTACTGTGGGTTCACCAAACCCATACATGGCACTTGCATACGAGGCCCCTGCAGCGAGTCATTGGCAGAAAAACCGGTTGCCTGGAGGGTCAATTATCCATTATGTTCCAGTGTTAACACAGCCCCCGCCTAAGATCCGTCAGTTATTACGAACGCCGAAAGATTGTATAAATCTCCGGGCCCCTGGAGTGTATAAAATTCCTTGTGAGTGTGGCTCTTCCTATATAGGACAGACTTTGAGAACGATCGATGAAAGGCGCAAAGAGCATATAAGATACTTTAAGTTGGGGCAGAAAGAAAAATCGGCTATAGTAGAGCACGCCCTTGAAAACTGTCATGAACCGTGCTTTGACAAGACGACACGCCTCTGCCATGCTAATAATTTTTGGGATAGTGTCGTGAAAGAGGCGATTGAAATCAGAGTTAATAACAATGTGATAAATCGGGATCAAGGACTTAACATAAGTCAAACATGGAAGCCAGTTATTAGACAATTACGAAACACACGGGAACGGACCATATTTGGGCATAACAACAACCGGAACATGACGTCACCAAGCAGACCCGCCCTCCGCGCGAGTTCCCCTCCTCTCCCGTCCGGTAGCCCTATATAGAGACTACCGCTAGGCAGTTTTAGTTAGTTAAGCAGGGCTTGACAATGGGAGCAGTGCCGGCTCTCGAAACGTCGCCAGTCGACTTTTATTTGACGCGGCTAGAATCCCGAGAGTGTTTTCTACAGCTTTTGCACTGTTCTGCAATCAACTAATTGGTAATTCCTTACTCTTTTATGTTTAATTTTAGTAATTGGTTATGTAATATACTTTGTATCTCATCAAGATCTTACTCAATGCAAGACAAGTATTCTACGTACTAGTAACTTATTTATAATATGAAATATGCATTGCCTCTGGAACTGATTACTTATTTTGGCAGCACAATCAATTGTCACACTTCTCCAAGACATCCAGTGGACCAGAGAGCTTAACATATCCTGAATGCAAATCAGAAAAAAAGAACTAATATAATATAGTCTTACAGACAGTGCTTTGCTACTACCCAGCTGTACACACTGTACTGTGGAACACCCTTGACTGAGTTACTCATCCAAAAATGTTACTTTCCTATCATTTTACGAAAATCTGATCTAATGCTGGGATGGTTACTTGAAACAGGCCTGCAAAAATTTCTATTCTATTTAACAAATTAAAATAGTAATACACATAATATAACCTAAACAGCTGCTATGCCTAGTAAGAACTAGTCTTTCCCTACCCACAACTGTTTCTACACAACATATATGGAAACATGTAGATACCAGTAAAAAACCTAATACCACAGGGGAAATAGAAGGAAGAGAAATTTCACACCATCTCACACTCAACCTCCCCCAAATTATGAGGCTAATTCGGAACGTAACCTCTGTTTGGTTATAAATAAAAAACTCGGATAGTAAAAAATATTTTATTATATACATCTTATAACTACAGCATTTACTATTTTTCAACATAGTCACCATTTAAATTTAAGCATTTGCCGTAGTGTTTCACTAATTTACAAAATCCTTCTTCATAAAATTTAGCCTCCTGGGCACGCAGCCAATCATTCACAACATTATGAAGTTTGTCGTCGTCATCGAAGTGCTGTGACGCAAGCCACTTCTTCATGTGAGTGAAGAGATGAAAATCACTAGGTGCCAAGTCGGGGCTGTAAGGGGATCAAAAACGTCCCATTTGAATTGCTTAAGATGCTCTTGAGTCTTACGGGTACTGTGAGGATGAGCGTTGTGATGCAAAAACACAATTCCGAATGATAGCATACTGCGACGTTTGTTTTGAATGGCTGGCTTAAGTTTCATCAAAGTTTCACAGTAGACATCTGAAGTGATTGTGGTGCCACATTCCATAAATTCAACGAGCAAAACTTCCTCAGCATCCCAACAGACTTTCATAACCTTGAAAAGGAGTCTTCATGCGTGTACCGGCACAGTGTTTTGAAAACACGACTAGCTCCGTCATCTTCATCAGGTGTCGAGACGTCTGCACAGGTTTTCAAAACACTATCGGGTGGTACTTCATTTCAAGCATACGCCGGGAAAGTCTCTGTTCTTATGTCATAACCTTCCTCACTGAAAATGTTTGGCGGGCTTTCTTCGGCTTGCATGGAGAATTCTTATGGCCCCAGGCCATCGACTGTTGTTTCATTTTGGCATTTCATACGCCACCCACGTTTCGTCACCAGTCACAATCCTCTTCAAAAAATCTTCTCCTTCCGCATCATAGTGTGAAAGGAAGTTTAAGGCAGAGCCAATTCGTTTGGTTTTGTGGGCCTCTGTAAGCAATTTCGGTACCCACCTAGCACAGAACTTCTGCTAGCCTAATTTATCAGTGAGAACCTCGTACAAAACTGTACGAGAAATTTGCGGGAATTGTTCAGAAAGTTGAGAGATTGTGAATCTTCAATTTTCACGAACTTTTTCGTCCACTTTCTTGACAAGATCAATACTCACAACAGGAGGTCTACCACGTCTCTCTTCATCATGAATGTTTGTTCTACCACTTTTAAAAAATCGGACCCATTGCCGCACAACAACACCTTCACTCATAATGTTCGGACCATATACAGTACAGAATTGATGATGAATGTCTGCTGCTGAAACGTTTTGCGCCAAAAGAAATATTATTACAGCACGCACTTTGCATTTTGTGGGATTTTCTATTGCAGTGCTCATGTTTTAAGGTTATAACAAGACAATGCACAAAAGAACGAGGTTCGTACTGTCACAGCTGGATGTTTACTGAATGGGGGAACAAGCAGATGTGAAAATGGCGGCACTCCGCGCACGACTACTAGCACCACACTAGAACGGAGGTTACTTTCCGAATTACCCTTGTATTTCTCATTCTGAATATAATCTAAGGTAACAGAGTTAACTGGATTTCAGATTTTCATTTGATGTTTAAACCTTTTTGCGATATCACATCTTTTTCAAGCAATGGTCTCATCGGTTTTAACTTCTTTTCAAACCAGCCATCTGTCCCTTCATACAATCTTATAGGGTTGAATGATTTTAATTTTTTAAAAAAGACTTTACCTATTACCTGTTATTCCTTTCAGCATTATCTTGGGAACCAAACTGAAAATTTGTTTTTATTTCTTGCAGCTGCGTTATTTAATAAAACAGATTACTTTTTGCAAAAATTTGAATCAATATATTACCTCAGGGCGGTGTTGGGATATTGCCTTGTGGCTGCGACCAAGGTCAGTGGTGAGCTTGACGTTGCTGAGTTTGAAGTTAGCTGTAGGACCATCAGGCAAGTGGACGATCAGCATACCGTTGGGCTGTCTCTGGTCTTCATTTATTACGATCAGATCTGTGTAGCCCTCACGCTTGCAGCTCTCCACCATCTTCTTGACACCTGAACGGTTGCGGTATCGAGTTATCTGAAATCAAAACAATATAGTTAAAACTACTGGCAAAACTCTCAATCATATTATAACACAAAGTATTAATGTAAACCACACAAGCTATGTGAAATCATCACTGTCTGTATTTTAACAATCATAATAATGATAAATCCCTATGTGCATAAGTGGCTGGAAACAGATTTTGAGTTACCACAAATTTGAACTACACTTTTATACTACAATGGACGTAAAATCAAAAACCAACATTTGTTTATGCACTACAAACATATGATACACACTTGTATGATACACACTTGTATAGTTGTGGATTGAAGGACTGTTGGGGCGTTTTCATGCACACTGGCAAAGCCGAAGCCAGTGCCAGAGCAGGTACTGCTGCCAGCGAGAGGGGATTTTCACACACACACACACACACACACACACACACACACACACACACACACACACACACACACACACCAGCAAAACCAGAGCCGGTGCCAACCTTTTTGCACCGAGTGCAGTAGGTTTTTAGCTTTGGTGGAAGAAAGATGCATTCCTTACTCAACAAATGTTACTTTAATAAATTATTATACCTCAGAAGGAAATACAGAAAATATTTAACTAACACACAGTACTTGATACTTTTTCTATTGACTTAAATATAAAAAGAGGATTAGAAAAATAGTAAAATAAATTAAAAACACAAATATTCTGCTATATTTTTATTTCATTGAATAATTTTCTCAATTACTAAATCAACAGATTTTTTTAAATATTATTATGCATTATGTATGTTAACTGCGACTGGAATCTATAAATAGGGCACAAAAAAACTATCAAATTATTATATTTTTTTCTTTTGATTTTTAAGTATCAGGAGTAACCTTTATTGAGTTACATGAGACCTACAGATTGGGAATAAGCACAAGTAAAGTAAACTGTAGGTGTGGAAAGTGATGTGGATATTTCTGAAAGAAGATTTCAAAGTGAAAAGAAGAAAAGAACAACTGAAAGTTGATAAGTTAGTAATAACTATACAGAATAGTTTACACAATTTATATTGTTAATTTGCCTTGTCAATGTGCCCGCGGTTCTGAGAAAGTATCTTTCGGTTGATATAAAAAATAATAGCACAGCCAGATTTTGCTTATGTTTTATTTTACTTAAAATTGTAAATATGGTTGTGCTATTTTTTGAGGTATCAAATCAAAGATACTTTGTCAGTAATGAAGGGGCGTGGCCGTGGCAAATTAACAAAATAAATTGAGTAAATTATTCTGCATTGTTATTACTAATAATAAAAGTATAACTTGTCAACTTTCAGTTCTCTTTTTATTTTCACTTCGAAAATTTATTTAAAAAATGTATATTTCTCATTCCACGTCTTCAGTTTTTCTACTCCGTCTTTGAAGTAGTCGGCTGTTTTATCCGACAAATACAGTTTAATCTCCAACAATTAAATTAATGTCACAGTTTCATGTAACAAAACTAAGAGAAAAATTGTTGTAACTGAGATTAGATTGTATAAACACCTCTCCATCAGTGACACCAGTGTGCATAAGAAAAAATGAAATCACAGGGCCGCTGATTGAGCCGGTCTGGTTGTTGAGGTCACCACCAGCTGCATTCACTGGTGATGACCTGGCGAATCTGCCCGACCGAACTATATGTGAAAGCTCTCATTTGATTACCTTGCATCCAGAGCCAGCTCCGGTTTTGCCAGTGTGTGTGAAAGTGCCCTCACTAAAATTCCAGGTAATAACTTATATAAAATGCATCAGGCAGCAATATGTGCAGGTGGTAACTGTTGCCTTATTTATTTGTTAGTTGCCTAAGAATTCCAAAGAAAACAAATACTACGGCTTATTCTTTCGTTTAGATCAGTATTTGTTAGTTGAGCTCTTAAATAATTATAAATTGCAAGTTTCCCATAGAGGTAGAAGAAGGAAACTCTTCTCTAATAACTGTACAACATCCACACAAATACACAATGTTGGTGTTGAACATTTTCTGTATGCAGGCATGCCAATTAAATCCATCTACTCCTTCTGCCCATATTACACATTCTTTTCGTAAACTTGCTTTGCTTGCTGTCCGCTATACACTGTGGCCAGCTACTGCCCCAACTGGTAGAGTTCGCACCTCCATGTTACTTCCACACTTGGCTGAGAGGTGCATTGTGTATGCTGCTTACTGTGTAAAATATGTATATTATTTTGAAGTGAAAGGGAATCTAACATTTAAATGATTCCTCACTGTTAATTTTTTTAGTACATACTCTAGGATCTCTGCACTACTGTGGCATATGTAATGATACAGCACTTGAGCAGCTAAAAGTACTCATGGGTAGAAAACAGAAACATAGCTTTTTATTTATTTCTTGTACATTTAAATAAAAAAGGGGGAAAAAAAGAAAGATGGCTGTGACCATTGCCATGTGACAGATTTTGATGTACAGTTGGTTCAAACCATAAAACAATTTGCATGGTTAGGTATAAGTCCGGTAAGTTGCGTTAGTTCTTTTATTTTCTTTCAGAAAACCTAAGCCCCCAATATTCATCTTTATAAAGGTTATGTTTGCTGTAAAAAGAGAAAAACATTCCACATTCTTTGGCAACCAACACAGGCCTTTAAGATACTAATTACCAGTTTCCTCTCTCGAAGCTTTCGCAAGCTGCCATACTATCACTGTCCCATTCATGGCAACTGTATGTTTCTTGCAGACCTGTAATTCTCCATCTGAAACTAATATGTTATTACTTTTCCCCACAAAGACTGCCAGCTTAGGAAGATGGTTACAAGCTGTGATTTCTGGATCAAGTGGCAGCCCCTAGTTTGGCCAGGAAACCAACACTTTGTGTATACATTATGTATATAAGATTGGAGAAATAATTGTTTATCCTTACTAAAGTAGTTGGAAACAGCCTCTGAAACTGTAGACAGACTCTTGTGAGATCAAAATTTGTGGTCCAAAAATTCTATCTTGGTTTATTTCTTTCAATTCAAAACATATAAGAGCCACTATCTACTCACCAGTGCAATTTAAATACTCTGCAGATAATATGTAGTTGGTGTACAGTTATTCATCAAGAGGGGGATCCCTAATCTCGAAGTGTTTCTTCTTCCTGCTCAGTTTATGAGATCGTAAGAGATATTTGTGGGCGCTCTCTTCATCTTTCAATAGGTTCATAACGCAACCATCTATCCTCTTCTTGTGACTGAACCACATAGAATGTTTTCCCTCCATTCTATCAATGAGAGTATATCAAGTCTGCACCATTTCTCTGTTTTATTTTACATCTTGTCACAAGAAGAAATTCTATAAGATCTACTAAAACAGCCCATTTTAACAACCTTTGACAGTGACGGGTTGTTAGCATTGCAACATCAGTGCGAGTACTAGTCCGTATTTTGATGCTATACAGCTTGATGGTGACTGGAAGCTGCTGGCCATCATTGTAGATACCTCACTCTATTGTTGATGAAGGGATATAAATCTGAATATTTCAACACTTAATGTGTGGACTTGTCTGTTCATGTTTCTGTGTTCAACTGCGGTAAACAGTGGTTATTCTCCTATGTAAAACATCTCTATATATGGACATTTCTATTCCATTTTACAATCAGTCATGTACCACCAGCCCAGAGACTCACGTCTAGAATAAACTTCCTGAGAACATCATGTGAACTGTCACCTGATTACGTAAAAGTGCAGTTGCCGCAAACCAAGGTCCCCAACATCTCGGGACCATTGACAGCTGCACAGTGCTTCCCATCTGGTAATGCAACGATTCCAGACAGGAGCGGGCAAATCTAAGGCAAATATGGTGAAATAGGGTTATACTGATGCTACCAATGAATGTGCTGAAAACCAAACCATGAAACATCATTCTGCAACGAAGGTGATCTGTTTCAAGCAACACCACATGCACTTGACGTGGGGAAGTACTCGGCAAAATTGTTTTAAAGTGGTTAATTTGTACAATTTTTAACTGTGTATCTAATGTTTGTGACTTGAGAATAAGAGACAGTTTTTAAAAATTACATAATATATTCACAATGATGAAACTAAGGAAAATGGGAGCGGCTTCTGAGGCAATATAAATACCAAGCGTGGTGGGTGAAATGTTAGCATTCTGGCCTCGCATTCAGGAGGATGCGGGTTTGAATCCCCATCCAGGGATCCAGATTTGGGTTTTTCCATGGTTTCCCCAAATCACTCCAGGCGTATGCCGGGATGCTTCCTTCAAAAGGCCATGGCCTTCCTGTTCCTAGTCCCAAATCCCATCCCACCTCTAATGACCTCAATGATATTGACAAGGTGTAAAGCCAAAAAAAAAAATATATAAATAATAATGGAAAGTTGATGGCTGCGATGAGAGAAAACACGAAAGGCAGACAAACAAATATGCCTTTCATGTTTTCTCCCATTACAGCAGTCAACTTTGGTATGTGGTGGGTTAATTTCCCTTTCCTTTATTATTTAACAGTACCTGGGTGACCGATCTTCACTAGGCATCTTTCGATTTCTGTTCAATATGTAAGATTTCATCCAAATGCTTAGAGAAGTTTGTGTGAAATTAATTTTATCGGGCACTGCATTACCTTCGGAACCGACGCGAAATTGGTAGTAACCTGTTGAAATTTTGTTTAACTGCTTCGTCATTATGTCCTCTTTACGTTTTGCGCTCTTGCTTTGTGGAAAACTTGCCAGAAATTTAATTAAAATGCCGAAATATGACAGCAACACACAGCTGTTGGATGCCGTCAGTGTTGAAAAATCAGTGATAGTCTCTTAAAATGGTGATTTAATCTTTTATTGTAATGTTTTCTTGCCGTTTCAGCTTTTCTCCGTTGGAAAAAGTCGCATTTAATTGACAAATAGACAATTTTTATCCGAGTTGTAATACGGTGATGCCTGCCATGTTATATAGAAATGAACAGTCAGAGATTGCTTGCATTGTAAACAAATACACCATTTCCGATGGACGCCTCAGAACGAAATATTGCGTAAAATTTTTCTCTTGATCCAGGCTATATTTCAACTTTACCATGAAATCTATGATGAAACGAAACTGTTTAGGTTGATATGATCCCTGTACCATTAATGTTTTTGTTATTTTTGCAGTGCTGATAGCATTTCACAGTTGCTCAGCCTCACATTTTGGCATTTTTATTAGTTTTCTAGCGACTTTTCCGCGAAGCAAGAGCGTAAAATGTGAAGAGGACATGTTGACGAAAGCAATTAACCCAAATTTCAACAGGTTACTATGATTTCGCCGAGGTTCCGAAAGTGGTGCAGCCTCCATTCTATCTATTTTCAAGAGTTGCTCATATGATAGTATTATATTGGATAGAAGGAAGCATATTAAGCAATTCTATCAGAGGTAGAACGGCCAGTTCCTTTTGTCTGGGACCTACAATTTAACGTAGAATCCCAACCACAGAATGCCCCACCATAGTTAATACATATGGTTAAATACATATCTTAAAAATTCTTGCTCCCACCGGAATTTGAACCCGGGATCGAAGCCAGAATTTTTTTATAAGAGCTAGTGCAGTAACCACCTTTTCCCCCACTAATTACATATTTGTTATACATTCAATATATTTCTTTCCTACTTATTTAAGAACTGCAATCGGTTAAATAAATATCGTGAATAATGATCAGGATTTTCTTCAATTGAGTCACTGAGCAAAGTTCGAGTAACTTGGTTGAGACGATTTTCTATTAGGTTTTCTTGAAATGATTACAATATAAGTTTTTGTCAAATAAAGTATCTCTTCTGACAAAGCCAAATTTTAAATATCTCCTTTTTAGATGTTTTACAATACAACTGGTAGTATTTAATGATAACCACTTTTTCTTTTGAAATGTTTTACAATTAAACATTCAGCACTAGTATTCCCTTGAGTCAGCAAGCGTACAAGAAATATTCTTTTAAATATATAAGTTCCTTGAAACCAAAGAGAAAAATATTAGTTCCTGGTACTATTAGTTAGCTTCCTGGTACCTGAATCATATACGAGATGGTGTTAGAGCCGTTTTCGAGATACCAAGAGCAAAACATTTGTATTTTGTAAACTCGCTTTTTTCTAGGGAAGATAACTATTTAGGTAATCTTAAAAGTCAAAACGTTTTCTAAATATCGAATTTCATCCAAATCGTCACAGCCGTTTCCGAGATCCGAAATATATATATATATATATATATATATATATATATATATATATACAAGAATTGCTCGTTTAAAGATATAAGATACATTTACAATAATAATTACAAACATAAAATTCAAGATGATTGCAATCCAACATCAAATTCTGTCTACAGTTAGATATTCATATTAATAAACTTTTTTTTGTGGCTAACACCTTGCAGACATCGAAGTCAATAAAGGCAGGAAAGGACTAATGACAAGGAATGGGAAGGAATTCAGTCATAGCATTTTGAAGGAACCACACCAGCATTTGCTTGGAGTATTTTGTTGAAACCATAGAATAGAACCCTTGTCCTTCTGAATGCAAGGCCAGAGTGGTACTACTCGTACCCTGAATCCTTTATTTTTGGGAAGGGGGGGGGGGGGGAGGGTGAAAGAGAGTAATAGTTGTTCCGACTTCAGGGTATATCAACATCGAGGTTATTAGCACCCTACCTAATACCTGGGGTGACAACATGGCATAAAACTCGATTGCCACCTGTGTGGCCGACTGTAAAGAGGTCAGCCACACAGACTGCAAAACGAAATATAACTCTGAAACTGTGGCTGTAGAATGGTCATAAATGATAATAACACAAACATTAACTGGTTGGCTGTAAAAGGGCCAACCAGATTAAAACAATGAACTAACTGGCAGGCTGTAAAAGGGTCAGCCAGATATTAAATGTCAAACATAAAAACGTACACAAATTCATAAAAGATAAGAACGGTTCTTGGATTGATGGTAAAAGGCCATCAATCCAATCTAATACCTAGGCCGATCTGCCCAAAATTTTTGGGACAAGGCCGGCCAAGCTACAAAACTTTAAAACCTTGGCCACGTTGTCACTGTCATTGTTTAAAAGAAGGGACAGATCGTTGGCTAGGCAGTCAGTTTAAATGTGGCGCACCGTCAAAAGTACGCCACAAGCATCACATTCCGGAGGGTCCTCTCGGCGGAGAAGGAAACCATGAGTCGAAGGACAGTCCCATATACAGAGGCGAGTAAGGAGAACCTCCTCGCCCACTGGAAGGAGCTGCTCCACGGCTGAACAGCCTGTTTGACCAACCAGAGCTTATTATGCTCGACTTCCAGCCACTGCCACTGCCATACCTCAAAAACAATTCTCTTCGCCGCCGAGACAATGTCTGATTTTGGTACCAGAGCAAAGTCGGTTTGGACTTTGTTGCAGGCTAACTTGGCAGCTACATCAGCTGCCTCATTCCCCAATTCCCACATGGCCGGGTACTCAGCAAAATAAAACCTCCTTTCCACAGGATTGGAGGAAAAGGAGGGCGTCCTGGATGTCCTGGACTAGACGGTCTGCTGCGTACATATTTCTTAAGGCCTGAATACAGCTGAGGAAATCACAGCATATGATGAACCTCTTATCGTACATTACTTTCATATGCTGGAGCGACTTTAACTCAGCGTGGCACTCGGCAGTGAAAACGCTGCACCAGCCATACAGTTTGTATGTGTAAGTTACTCGAGGGAACACTACGGAGCAGCCAACTCCATTAGCCTGCTTAGACCCATCCGTAAACACCGAGGTAAACTTGTGATACTGATTTAAAATGTCTCTAACTATAATAAAAATTCTGTCAGTGGTAAACAGTTTGTTATACCGAGACAGATCTAAAATTATTCTGGGCCTCTTTAAAAGCCAGGGTGGAGATTTACTCCAACCCTGGTGATAAAAAGTGGGAAGTTCAAAGCCATATTCCTTTGTATGGTAGCTGAACAGTTCAGTTGCTCTATGCCGATTGGTATATAGCCGTTCAAAGTTTGGTTGCTCAACTAGATCGTGCACGGGACTGTCTGGTGTTATGGCGATGTGTAGGTAGTGTCACACCATGATGAGATGCCAGCGGATGGTAAGCACCCGTGGCGAACACCTGCATGGTGGACACTATCCAGCATCCGGAGATAACTGTTGTGTGCCGATCCATAAACGATGCAGCCATATTCCAGACGTGACCGTACAAAGGCTCTATAAAATTATAGCAAGCAGGAGTGGTCAGCGCCCCATGACCTGCCACACAGACACTTTATAACATTTAAAGCTTTTGAGGCTCTGGCTTTCACATCTTTAAGATGTGACAGCCAGGTTAGCCTACTATCTAATATGAGGCCCAGAAACCGGACAGATTCCGTAAAACTTAAAACGGCGTTCCTCAAGGTAAGGTGGGGCTCTGGTAAAAGACTTCTACTACGAGTAAAAAGTACACACTGGGTTTTCTCGGCAAAGAAACGAAAACAGGTGTGCACTGACCATTCATCCAGCCTGTTCAGCGCGAGTTGCTGTTGCCACTCAGAGCTTCTCAGGCTGGACGATGTAAAAAAAATTAAAAAGTCATCCACATATAAGGAGTACCATATGGGACTCCTTATTACACCTGTGATGCTGTTAATGGCAATTGCAAAAAGGGTCACACTTAAAACTGACCCTTGAGGAACACTTTTCTAGACTAAAAAGGTCTGACACTTCACTACAGACTCGGTACCGGAAGCAATGTCCTGATAAAAAAAGATTTAAAAAAATGAGGCAGCTTTCCTCTATACCCCATTCTTATAGTTGTTTTAAAATAACATGCTGCCAGGTAGTATCGTAGGCCTTTTCTATATCAAAAAACACACCAATGAGATGTTGGCTGGGGATAAACACATCCTGAATTGCCGCTTCCAGCAGGATCAGGTTGTCCCAGGTGGAACGGAACTTCCTGAATCCACACTGAAAGCGGCTCAGCTAGGTTTTGGGATTCTAGACATCAGACGAGGCGGCGATTTTCCATCCTCTCCAGTGTATTCCAAACGCAGCTTGTCAAGGCAATACTACAATAGCTACCTGGCAGCAATTTGTCTTTCCCAGGTTTTAAAATAGGAATTGTGTTGTTTCTTTCCACGAGTCGGGGAAGTGTCCTCCGGTCCAAATATGATTAAAAATATCTAAAAGGTACTCTTTAGCATCATTACTAAGATGCCTCAGCATCTAGTACTGGATCATATCAGGCCTGGGAGTGGTGTCATTGGCGCTATTTAGTGCCGACTCCAGCTTCCAGGATGAATTATACGCCTCTGTATCCGACGAATCAAAGCACAGCATGCGCCTTTCAGCAGCAGTCCTTCGCTGTTTGTAACATACACACCACGACTCCAAGTATTTAGTAAGTAGTATATTTCTGTAATCTTTAACTCTTAAATTACAATCATCTTTGGTTCGCGGGCTCGGCCAGAGTAAGAAAGCAATAAAGTCGTGCAGTGTGTTGTTGGTTTTTGTGATCGAGGTTATGTAAAGGTGCGTAGTGTATTAATATTGCGAGGGTATTTACTTATCTTATTTTATTAAACATTTGTTGGAGTATATGTGTGGTTTATTTTTATTAAATATCAAATCCAACCAACTGTATTACATTATTACGTACAACCTGCCAGGAGAAAAGGAAGAATCAGCAGGTTATAATCTGGCTTACCCTGTCTAGGGGGATTGACAACAGCCAGGTTATATTTGGCGAAGTCTGCCAGGATAAGTTTCAAGAGGGATTAGAAGGTTATATTCTGGACCTGAAGGTCCAGGGTGGCAGAAGAAGTGATGGCAGGGAAATTCTCCGCCATCAGCTCGGCTATGCTTTGTTCATCGGTAACTACAAGTCCCTGATCAGTATTCCAGATACTGGTAGGCGGGAGTACCCTCCAGATATACGGCAGATGGACTCACATACTTTGGATGATGTAATGGAACGATTGTGCTCTTAAAGGCCTGCTATGACCTTTTCATGCTCTCCTTAATCACACGACACACCTTGCTCTTGCAATACTGAACGCTGCCAGGTTGTCAGATGTTGACTGCAACCTAAATCGACACAACGCCTATCTGCGACCCTGAATAATGGAACGACATTCGTCATTCCACTAGGGGACAGGTGTCCTTTGCAGCGTTCCGGAGCATTATGGCATGGAGACGTCAGCTGCATGATGAATCACTTCTGTAAAATGATTCACTTTCTTCTGTATGCTGTTAAGCGGTTGCAGAACAACAGAACGGCAAAATAGCTGCCAATCCGCATTCCTGACATTTCATTTGTGTCGTGTGTTCCCTCCTCCACGCTCAATTTTTTTTTTTTTTTTTTTTTTGTTACAGTTTAACGTCCCTTTTTAACAACGTGGTCTTTAGAGACGGGAAAGGATGGGGGCAAGGAATGGGAAGGAATTCGGCCATGGCCTTTTGAAGGAAGCATCCCAGCATTCGCCTGGAGTGATTTGGGGAAACCATGGAAAACCCAAATCTGGATGCCCGGACGGGGATTCGAACCACCGTCCTCCCGAATGCGAGGCCAGAACGCTATCCGTTACACCACCACGCTCGGTCCCACGCTCAACTCCTACGTGCAACCATATAGGGAAGTGGTCACTTCCATGGAGGTTGTGATCCACCTCCCATTGCACGGAGTCCGCAATTGAAGGAGATCACTGCAAAAGGTCAATGGCAGTGGACGTACTGGAAGCAGTGGTGAAATGAGTCATTTTTCCTGTATTCAGGAAACAAATTTCCTCCTGCTCTATTAATCTACCCACCACTCGGCCCCTGGGGCAATTGGTGTTCAAGCCCCCACAACGCATAATGGGCATTGAAATCCCCCAAAAGGAGAAAGGGCCAAGTGAGTTGTCGTACAATGCCAGTCAGGTCATTGTAGTCAATAAGACGTACTGGGTGGCAGATAAATAGAGCATACGGTCAGTTGGATTGGACCATGTATTTTCACTGCTACTGCTTGTAAAGAAGAGGTGAAGCAACGGGTTCAGAATGGACGGTGTTCATGACAAAAACAGCCACTTCCCCCTTTGCTCGATCACCCTCAGTATCGTCCTTTCTGTAAATGTCGTACCCTCTTAGCACTGGGTGGTGATTTGGTCTAAAATGTCTCTCTTGAAGACACAAACAAAAAGGTTTAGACTTCTACTTCCTCCTTGTGAGCCTGATAGCCGTTCACATTCCACTGTAGTATGGGAGCCATCTCACCTATTCAACCTCACCCATCCTGGGTTGGGTGGGTCCTTGTCCTGTGACTGCTGAGGGATGGGACCAGGTTCGTCCACCAGCATTTCGGTGTCTTCAGGCTCTGAAGAAACTTCAGATTTGGTAAAGGCCTCGGAGGCTGGCGGATTCTTCTTCTGCCGAGGCCTTCCCCCCCCCCCCCCCCCCCGCCCTCTTCTCCCTGGTACTTTGTAATCCGGGAGGTGAAGAAGAAGAAGAAGAAGAAGAAGAAGAAGAAGAAGAAGAAGAAGAAGGGGACTTAATGAGAGCTATAGGGTCTGAGTGCCGAAATTTTGGATCCCGGACCTTCTGATCTTTTTGCCTTTTGTTCAAATCGGCTGTTTCTGCTGACACTGTAGCAGGTGGTGATGCTACTGCAGAAGGAGATGTAGTGGTATTAGCAGTTGTTGCAACAGACAACTGTGTAGCTGTTGTTGGTAGAACTTTTGAACCTGTTGCTGAAGTGGTCGGGTTTGCAGACATGCTACTTCCGACATCCGTGGTTTTGGGTGTTATGACCTTGGTGGCTTTCGCGCCACAATTGCATTGACATGAGCACGTTGTACTTGTGCCCATGTCTGCAAAGAACGTCTGTGTAGTAACACTTTCTTTCCTGACAGGAGTTGATAACGTTTTGGTGAAACTTGTGGCGAAGACCGCACGTGCAAGCGCCTTAAACAATTTCTTTGCTTCGCCATAGGATAGTCATTCCTTTGTTTTCAACTCCTGTACCTTCTTTTCATCAAGGTACACTCGACACTCCCTGCTCCAGGCTGGATGAGACCTGGAGCAGTTTACACACACCTGTGGGAGGGTACAACTTGTACTTGGCTCATGTACAGCCTTCCCACATTTTCCACAGGTGGGGTTGCCTTTGCAGGTCGCCGTCGTATGACCGAACCACTGCCACTTAAAACAGCGCATCGGGTCTGGTACATACGGGCGAACATTAAGATTCAGGTATCCTGCTTTGATATCATTCGACAACGTTGGAATGTCGAACGTCAGGACGAAGATGGCAGTGTTTTTGAGACTGCCGTTAACCCTTTGCATGATCTGACGAACCTCGACCACGTGCTCTGATGCCCACTACTCGGTCTCTAAATCACCTAGATCGCGGCAGGTGACAACACCTTTGCTTGAATTTAGAGTTTTTTGGAGTTCGCACTTTACTGCGAACTCCCCAAGCTCCTAACACTTAAGGAGTAGGACAGCCTGCTTGTAGGTAGATGTCTCAAACAGCCATGTCCCATTCCTCAGCTTTTTTTTATTATTGATTTTAGGGTTCTTGCATACCCTCTAAACCTTTTGGAATATAAAGTGGAGAGATCTTTTCGAAAGATCCCTCCACCCTTGTCGTTATAACGAAGGCATTCTCTATCAAAAAATTCTTCCTGTTACTGTTTCCAGGAGGAGGGCTGTCGACCCTCGCCCGCTTGCCACTTCTTTGGGCATTAGAGTTTGAACTCCCCTGCAGTGTGCCCAAGCCACAGGTAGAGGGAGAAGTTTTTTGAGTTTTTGGTATCTTGTCCCACGAGTCCGGAGGACCTAAAAGTCTACTGACGTGGAGCCCCCGTGTCACACCACCAAGCCGAATACAACAGAGTGCAGCAGGTGCCCCTGAGGCTGTACGCTAGTGGGTGGTTTGGCCTCACCTCCTCGGCATGTTACTCACCTTGAGGTTGAGGTTTTTTTTAATAGAGGTTTGCACCTTCCTCGCGATCCGGGCGACTAAGCCAAGATCCCCGTTCTCCTAGGCACATAACGTTCCACCGCCACATCCTACGGTGGTCGTTGAAGCGTGGTAGGAGTTTACGGTGTGGGAAACTTGCAGCACTCACAAGTTTCCAGCTCGGGCACTGCGGGTTCGCCAAACCCGTACCTGGCACTTGTGTACCAGGCCCCTGTGGGGGGAGGAAGAGAGACAAAGGTTGAATATACACAAAGTCATGGAAAGGTTTATGTTTATGTGTATTCAATGCTGCATTATTACCATTCTTATCAATATCTTTTACATCTATTCTGCAAAGGAACCTTTTGAAGTCAGTGGCCAATCTTGGCTGTTTGTTATAGGATGAAAGAATAACTGCCTCATTTGTAGTTTTTTTTTTTTTTTTTTACTGCTTTACGTCTCTCATCATCGAGGTCTTTAGAGACGGGAAAGGATGGGGGGCAAGGAATGGGAAGGAATTCGGCCATGGCCTTTTTAAGGAAGCATCCCGGCATTTGCCTGGAGTGATTTGGGAAACCATGGAAAACCCAAATCTGGATGCCCGGACGGGGATTCGAACCTCATTTGTAGTAATTGCTTATTTGTTTAGTGTTATAGGTATATAACAAAATATTTAAAACATGTTACAAAACAATTAGAGAAATTTTTTGGAACTGTTAGACATCTATGACAAACTGTCACCGACCTTAACAGAATACAACGAACCTGAACAAAATACACACAGCATATCCATATCTCTGAAGTACTTGTTGTTGCAATCATGGACCATAGGGAAATTTTGCCAGTAAAAATGTTTGCATAGGAATTGTATAGCAAAACAGAAATGTTTTGATAGCAAAAAATATCCAAAAAGCAACTTACTGTACAAAAAAATACAGTCTATTGATATCTCTGTGATGTGATGCTGCTATACATTGGTAACATTCTTAACTATCTTCAATGCCAGTGAAGCAGTTTATTTTCATCTCCGTGATACGTGCAGCTGCTATTCAGCAGCTTGGCCCTGAACTGTCTCATGGCCTCTGTGTGATCAAGACCTATGATACTGATCTAGATATAAATTATCCTATATGTTAACTGATGAAGTTAGCTTTCACTTTGTGAAGTTTCATTGAAATTCATTCAATATTTTTTGCAAAGTGTATGGACAAAAATTTTAAAATTTTGTCTTTTGGTCCTTGTATCATTGGGAACTATGTTACTAATCTTGATTCAAATATCCCATACATTACCCAGTGACATAAGCTATCAGAATGTGCATTTTCATGAAAATCTGTTTATTATTTTTGCATAATACATGGACAGACAGACAAGAAAATTACAGTTTTGGACTCTATCATTGGCAACATTGTGACGTCACTCCAAATGGTTAGCACGTTCTTCGGGAGCTATATATAGGCAGCAGCAGATCCAGCCGTGACAGTACTCTGAAGAAGGCCACAAAATGATGGCCGGAACATTAGGTTTCGACAAATTTACGCGGTTCAACCCGGATAACCAAGATTATATTGACAACAACCGCGGAAGTCTGCGCACCCAATGAAAATAATTGTTAAAAATGTTTAAAAATCAACTTCATTTACCTCATTTATAAAACTGAAATTTCAATAAATAAATAAATAATTTATTTTTTATATATTTTCAATTAAGTAATTTGTAATAGAACGTAAATTAAAAAATTTTATGTTCGTTTGTCCTTAATTTCAACTCTCCGAAACTCTTTACCAATTACTTTTGAATTTTCAAATTGACTAAAACATTTTTGTCTTTATTAGTGAATATTAATTTTACTACATTAGAAAGTTTAGAATAACAATGATCCAATGTAGGTACTGTAACTACTGAGTCACAGCAATGCGTGACCAGGTCAGCTAGTAGTTAATACAAACTTATAACAGACTAACTTTTCAAATTTTATATTTTGTAAAGATGTAACTAGTGCATTCTATTGGTGCACATCCACTTCAAAATAATACTAAGAGATAAGCTTTATGGACAACACTGAAGTGTCCCATGGGTTATCCATAACCATAAAATCTTGTTAAGTTGTGGAAGTTTCGTAGAATGGTAGAAAGAAATGATTTGTGCAAACATGTTTCAAATATATTCATACAAACTAAATTCAAGATATTGAAGTAAGAGGAAAAATCAGGTTAGCTCCTCTGCTTTGCTCTATGCAGTTAAATTGCTTTAGCAGTAAAATGACCTCACAAATCTCAAATTGCATGTGGACAAATATGTGGCCACAGCTAGTTTTACATGTATTTAGTTTTGTTAGTAGAGGTGGTAATTCCGTACTAAGTATTTGTGCATCAAAACATGAGGGATTGGCACAGACTTCAAAAAGGTGTCTATATATAAAGAAATCATAATAGAAATTAGGAGGTATTTCAAACAATTTGACACTGAATACAAATAATAATTCAATATTTAATACTATGTATCATGTGGAGAGTTAGTAAAAATTATTTATCTTAAATGAGTTTGTTTCTTCTGGCTTTATGCCTCATCAACATCGAGGTCATTAAAGATCGGAAAGAAATGGGGACAAGAAGCGAGAAGAAATTAGATCATGGTATTTTTTTAAAAAATAAATAAAATAAACATCCTGTCATTTGCCTGCAGTGATTTGGGGAAATTGTGAAAAACCATTAACTGGATGGATGGATGGGAATTTAAACCTTGGTTCTCCCGAGTGTGAAGCCAGAGTGTTACCGCTCACCCCCAATGTTCAGTAAATACTTTTGTAAATGATTTATGTCGGATGAAGAAGGCCATTTCTGTACAAAATTTATTTATTTTAGTAATTTATGTGGATCCATTTTTCTGTATCTATCTTAGCTGATTTTTCCAGTAAACATGGGCAACTAATGACTTTTACATATGAGATCTGAGTGGTACAACCAGTTTAAAGATGGTCGCACATCGGTGGACAGCGAGTCACACTCCGGTTGGCCATCAACTTGCTGAAAAGACCAGGTCATTTTCTAAGTGGACATTGTGGTGATGCGAAACAGTCATATGACTATCTGAGAAATTGTGAAAGACGTGGGCATCAGCACTTTTTTGGCACATTCCATTGTAACCGAAGATTTGGCAATGAAGAGGGTGTCGGTGAAATTCATGCCAAAGCTGTTGACGGCAGCACAAAAGCAACTTCATTTTTGATGTCTCGCAGGAAATGCTGGACTTCAAAAACACTGAGCCTGGCTTCATGAACATCATAATCACTGATGACAAGTCCTGGATGTACAGGTATGATCCGGAAACCAAATCCCAGTTGTCACAGTGGAAGCATTCAATGTAACCAAGACTAAAGAAGGCCAACCAAGCGTGCAGCAATGCCAAAGTGATGCTGACTGTTTTCTTTGACTCCCGCGATGTGGTATACCACGAGTACACTCCGCAGAGTCAAACAAGCACCAAAGAGTACTACAACTGGAAAACCAAACAATATAACTTAATACATAAGAGAGATGAAGTTGTTGGCAAAGAGCTTGAAGAGTGATAAAAAGTTTGAATAAAACATAAAAAGATATTGTGATTTACAACAAATCAGTAAGAGATTTGTTACAATATTTTATTTTTTAAAAAAAAAAAATTTAATTTAATTGCAATGGAGCACACGCTCCGGTGGCAATTTCCCTACACACCCAACTTACCCCTATCCTGCACCCACCTACATTTGCCCTCTACAAATGTTAACTATAAATTCTTTTAACGTTTTCGGTACAGCAGTAATCAACAAACATGTAGATCTAATTACTAATGTGCTAGATGAAGTATTGGTATCACTGGAAAATAAAAATGTGACACGTTGTGATGATCTGAAAAATGTAACTGTTAAATTTCTCATCAAATAAATTTAAAATTGTTTAATTAATGTTTAAAACTATTCTTGGCCTAAAAGCTAAAATCGGCATTCAAAATAGGAGACAGGCTGAAAACAGAAAATTATAAAGGTATAAGCCTACTGTGTACAACATTCAAGATAAACGCAAAACTAGGGAAAAGGTACGCACCTTTTCCCTAGTTTTGTGTTTATCTTTTGCGTAATAGCGGAAGCTGTTGTGAATGATGCACAGAATGACTTCTGAAAACAAAGATCACATACAGACAGCATGCTTACCTACACTGCATTCATCAGTTGTTAAAAATCATTTTTCACAGTGAATAGAATGAAATGGTTTCACCTTATACTAGACAAACACTCCCCCCAGCATATAGTAAGTGTAATAGTAAAATTTCACAAGATGGTGAGCAGACAAATAATGTGAGGAAAAAGACAGGAAGGACCATTATCACGTGTGCCTTTTAACATGGATATTGATGATACCATTAGGAAATGACAGAAATAGAAACTGAACCATTTTAAAATAGAGTGATTTCTGGAAACCATAGAAAACCAAAATCCGGATGGCTAGATGAGGATTTGAACCCACATCCTCCTGAATTCCAAGCCCGCATCTTGCCACTTTCCCGTCGGTTTCATGAATATGGAAATACCCCAAAATATTGCTTTATTGTTCTTGTCACTGTAACCCTTCTTCCTTCAACTTTTATAACTGATAGATCCACTTTACATTTCCTTTCCATATTAATATCGCCTCACGACTTTTTTTTAAAAAAAGGTGCCAGGTAAAATAGCACAGTTTCAGGGTAAGGCGTTCATTAATAGAAATAAATATATATATATATATATATATATATATAAGTGGCTCAAATTGAGAACCTTCTTTGAAGTCGGTTAAGAACTCACCGAGTTTGGTATGACACGACTAAGTTCCCGACCAAATGTCCGTGTGCGAGTCAGTGGGTTGTCGGAGTATGTAATGAGAACTTTTGGCTCATAGTCACGTCTGAAGTAGCTGGAGAATTCATCCAGTCTGGCATCAACTTCCAATTCCTCATCTTCAACTCCAGGCCTACACAGAGAAATGGTGTGTTTAATTTTTTGAGCATGAATTTTATTGGAAGCTTGTGACAGATAAAGTTAAATAATAGGTGTTATGTATGCCTAAATGATGTGACCCATACAGCATTAAACCAAGCAGAAATGTCCAATCTCTTCCTGGGCTGCCTGGAACAGTTATTTTTAGATAAAGTCCATCTGAAACCCCTCATGTGGCTCAGATCCATAGATGATAACCATATGATCTGAACTCAAGAGGAAACAACCTTCTTAAATTCCTTGGTTGATGTTTTAGGGCGCATCGACGTCGGGGTCATTAGCGCCTTAAATTCCTAAACAATCTTAATGCCTTTAACACCCTGAACTTCAAATGTGCCTATTGTCACAGCCACTTTCACAGGTCACTTTCCTCAAACTGAACTTGTCCCTCTTGAATGGCTACCTTAGGACCTTGATCCACACTAAACCCACTAACCTACAACAATATCTCAATATCCGCAGCTGCCATCCAAATGCTTCCTCTCTTACAACCTTTATGTTCAAATTAACCATTTATGGTCTAACCAACATTCCTTCAAACAGTATTCCAATATCTCACAAGCACTGATATCCTACAACTATTCACTGGATTTCATGTGACACATCACAACCTATCAACCACCCTAAAAAACCAACCATATTCCAGTTCTGGTTACATCTACTTCTCAGGAATCAAATCTATCAACAAAATCCTTTGGCAAGGCTACTATTTTCCTTCAAGCCTACCTGGAAATGAGATCCTTCTTCCCAAAAACCTGACCCTCCCAAAACATGTTTCAGCAGATCACCTAACTTCAGCCAACTTGTCCACAAACACAGTCTTCCTCATCCTACCACACAGTCCCAAGGCTCTTTCCCATGCAATAGATAATGCTTCATGATGTGCAACATGCACTATGCTTCTACTACCTTCACAAATCCAGTCAAAAGGAAGAGCTTTATCATCTTAGGACATGCCACTTGCAGGATCTACCATGCAGTATACCAGCTAATCTGCAACAACTGTCCAGCCTACTGCATAGGCTTGACCTCTAACCAACTGTCCATTAGAATGAATGCTCACAGAAACACGGTATTTAATCAGAATTCTGACCTGCCAGTACCTGCCCAATCTAACCACATGACATCAATAATTTTAATTCTTGCATCTGTACAACCAAAGGCCTTTCAAACACCACCCCCTCTGAACTGACATGGTGAGAATTGGTCGACAAATTCAAACTGGGGACCATGCAGCCACAGGATCTCAACTTATGATAATACCCACAGATCTTCCTACTTTTCAGTTTCTATCCTCCACGATCTCTTCCCAACATGAACCACCATTCTCCAGAGATAATGTTTAAATCATTTTCTATAATTAGATAAAATTATTGTACAACACTTGCTGCCAACTTCTTCAGCCAGCTTGACATGTTTTCACAATACCATCTTCTTCATACTTTACTACTACAAACTCCTCTCCTCCATGCTGTCTTTTTCCCCACCCATGGCTGCCGGTGAATGGTCTCTAAGCACACCAGTCTGCAACTAATGTCCAACATGTTGCTACCACATTTTACTGCTCATTTATATATAGAAGCACCAGCCCACTTACCTGGTTCAAGATCAGAATGAGTGAGTTCTTTACAAGAAATTGAGGCTTAAAGATTCTACATCATATGACATAACAATTCCACTAAAGAATATCAAAACTGCAAGTAGCAAAATAGCAGTGTCCAGGTGATATATTTAAATGCAGGGGATTCTGAATTCAGTTCCCACTGTTTTTTTATTAATGGCATTTTTTGATATTATTTGAGGTTTACAATATTGCTAACTTATTCGTACAGAAATCCATTTCAAATATCAAATTTGCGCAGTTAATTCATTAAGAGATTTGCTTTGGTTTTTTACCCATATGGCTTTACACCTTGTTGATGTCGAGGAAATGAATTCAGGATGGGACTTGGGACAAGGAAACAGGAAGGAATTCAGCATGGCCTTTTGATGGCAGCATCCCGCCATTCGCCTGGAGTGATTTGGGGAAACCATAGAAAACTGGTGTCCTCCCAAATGTGAGGCCAGAACATTGACCACTCACCCAAAACGCTCAGTTTGTAAGGCAATGCCATTACAAAACAGTGGAGCACCCTTCATTTTTTCTTTCTTTTTGCTTTCCTTCTGAATTTAGATTGTGTACCAATGTTTTAAATGTTTCTGCAAGCAGTTGAAACCTGTGACTACTGTGGAGAATGTTTCTGCTTGGACGACTCCCTGGTATATTTTAGTATTGTTCACAAAGATTTCCATAAACATCATTTGAAGTGGCACTGTATGACATATATACTGACTCAAGAGAGAGCCACATGTAGTTGGCCGTGAAAGAAATGGCAGACACAGAGGACGATGGCTGCAGCAAGGAGCTTCTTGTTTGCTTATGATGATTACTGTGACACCTTAATATGTATACAAAAATGAGAGGTTTTTTTTTTTACTTTTTTGTCTTGTCAACATCATTAGAGGTGGGAAGCGACTAGTAACAAGGAATGGGAAGGAATTCAGCCATGGCCTTTTGAAGGAAGCATCCTGGCATTTGCATGGAAAGATTTGGAGAAATGATGGAAAACCCAAATCTGGATGCCTGGATGGGTAATCAAATTTGCATCCTCCTGAAAAAAAAACATAGTTGTACTACAAAGTAAAAATATTATAACTTGTATGATATTAATACCCTGCAATGCATATAAAAATCCAATGTTGCCATTTATCAGTAAATGTGAACTATTTGCATAAATACAAGAATAGGAGACTATGCTTTCCTGCTCAAGTCTTAAGTTTACATTGCTTGCATACATTTTATGATTAATTTGAAACCATTTTGGTATGTATAAAAAATATAATTGCATACTTCACCTCATTAAAACATATACACTTTTTTGAGGTATGTAAATTTCCTGATTTTTTTACAACTATGTAATCTATCAGGAATAACATTAGTTTGTTTGTTAACCCATGCCATAAGCTATCACCATGTAAGTTTTACTGAAATCCCTTGCATACTTTTCGCATCATTATGCTGACACTGTATCCTACATTGCGCTTCAGTAATAGCAAGATAAAAAGGATGATAAACCCTAATTTGTAATTTTTTAATGTGACAACTTTTCTGCATATTTTTGAGAAAGTATTCTGAGTGAGTTTGAAGGCTTGAACACATTAGTGTAATTCTTCAATTGGTTACCCAATAGCTATAAAGTAGTTTTAAGGGATCAAGGTTTTTTTTTTTAATTTTGAGTCACTGATTACCACGGCCTATATGAATTGACTAGGAATGGGCCTGTTATCATACATTAACAACACAGCCAGTTCCAGGAGATATGATAAACTCATTGACCAAATTTATTTTCAAAACTAAATTACAAAATTAATAAAATACTACTACAGTTAATGTCTCATTTTTTTCTTCTGTGCATAATTCCAATTACATTCAATATCTTTTCCAAACTGTTAGATGTGCTCAAAATTCCAAGTTACTAAGGCAAAAGCATTTTCTGTAAACAATAAATATTTAGACAAAAAACATGGCATATAATTTCCCCTGTAACACTTAACATGAGTGATACAACTTTAGTGTAAATAAAAAAGGATAGGGAAAATGACTCATCACTCACCAAAGTTGAAGGCCGCATACATCACGAACAAAAACATATACAATATTTCAGTTGTCCACCTTAATCATGTTTTAGAAAACTACTAGAATCATGTGGTAAATTTCGGCATGTGCACACTTTCCGAACCACACAGACCATTTTCTAAAACTGGACAACTGAATATTGTATGTGGTTTTGTTCATGATGTATGTTTTTCACTCATCGGCCTTCAACTTTGGTGAGCGATGAGTCATTTTACCTATCCTTTGTTATTTATATTGCCTAAAAACTGTTTCCTTTTTCCTAGTATTAAGCTTTAGTGTAATATCACTTAATTCATTATTAGTGTACAAAAGCAAATATATGTACATTTCAAAACAAAAAATATATACGAGGTATGTTTTTTAAGTAAGTACCGTTTTGAAATTAAAAAACGTGCAAATATATCTCAATAATTTTATTTTTACATGAAAGCCTGTACCTTACTCTACTTTTCTACATAATTCCCTTCAATATTGAGGCACTTGTCATAACGTAGTACCAGTTTTTGAAAACCCTCCTCATAGAAGTCTGCCGCCTGACTTGTTAACCACTGCATCACAACTGTTTTGACTTCGTTATCGTCTTCAAGACGCTGACCGCCCAGGTGTTTCTTCAAGTGCAGGAACAGATGGTAGTCACTGGGCGCCAGATCAGGGCTGTACGGAGGATGATCTAGAGTTTCCCATCGAAAAGATGTGATGAGATCTTTGGTCTGATTAGCCACATGTGGACGGGCATTGTCATGCAGCAAAACGATGCCCTTGCTCAACTTGCCACGTCTTTTGTTCTGGATTGAACGGCGCAGATTGTTCAATGTCTCACAATAAGCTGCTGCATTGATTGTCTCATTACGAGGCAGAAATTCCACAAGCAATACTCCTTTTCTGTCCCAAAAAACTGTGCACATGATTTTCCGGGCAGAAATCGTTTGCTTGAACTTCACTTTTTTGGGTGAATCTGAATGCCGCCATTCCATGGACTGTTGCTTTGATTCAGGTGTGACGTAGGCCACCCATGTCTCATCGCCCGTAACAATTTGGCTTAAGAAATCATCACCATCGTTGTGGTACCGCTCAAGGAAAGTCAATGCACTGCCTAAACGTTTGGTTTTGTGCACATCCGTTAACATTTTCGGTACCCAACGTGAGCACAATTTTCGGTAATTCAAGTGCTCGGTCACAATGCCATACAAAACACTACGAGAAACATTAGGAAAGTCATCACACAAGGAGGAAATCGTAAAGCGTCTGTTTTCTCTCACCTTATTGTCCACTTTCTGCACCAAACTTTCATTAACGACCGAAGGACGCCCACTCCGTTGTTCATCATGCACATTTGTGCGGCCATCTTTAAATGCTCTCACTTTCTCACCATTCCATCACTCATAATGTTTTGTCCGTAAACTGCACAGATCTCACGATGAATATCGATCGGTTTTAGGCCTTTAGCACAAAGAAATCTTATAACAGCCCGTACTTCACAGTCGGCGGGACTCACGATTATCGGAGGCATCTTAAACACTCAGTGAACAACGTAAACAAGGAAGAATTAGACTGTAATGGCGTCAGTGCGTAGGCAAGAGATGCAGGTACCCAGTGCGCATGCGCGGAACGCCGACCGTAGGGCTGCAGCCACGGTGTGACAAAACGGTACTTACTTAAAAAATTCGGCTCGTATGTACATATATATTTTCGGTCTGGTATCTATTAGTTAGTTAAAAAATAGTATTGTCTAAAGCAGATGGAAAAACTTGCTTCTTGGACATATACAAACTCTGTCCAAAAAGAAACCACCTAATTTTTTTCAGCAGAAACAAACGAAACACGCAAGTTGTCTAGTGACTGGGAATTTCAGATTACTTTCATGCATATACATGAATTTGGTTCATACACATGAAGTGTCTGTAATCAACAACCTGTGAGTGAGTATGTGCACTCATAGGTTGTTGGATTATTATTTTCTGCAAAATGACAAAGAACTGAGCAGAGAAAAAGCAAATTTTCAAAAAGCTTGGCAATTCCAAGGTGGAAACCATTTGGAAGATTCAGCAGGGTTTTAGCAACAGTGGCATGAATGTAACAGAAATTAAGGAGTGGTAGAACCAATTGAAAAATGGCCAATTATCTATGCAGAGAAATTCACATTCTAGTAGGCTCTCGACAAGCCAAAATGACAAGGGCATTGATCTGGCACAATCTTTGGTCATACAATATCACTGCATCACTATTTGAGAACTTATGGGTGATGAGGGGATAGGAACTGGTTCAATACATTCCACAAAACACTTTGCAGTCATTCAAATTTATACATTTATGCATTTAAGGGGAGGGTTGGGATGGCCCCATTACAATCCATTTTAAAATTTTCTAATATGATGACTGTTTTCAAATGGGCTGCAAAAACTACAGTGTGCCTAGTACAAAAAAATTTCACTTGATCATATATTTCTATTGGAAACTTACGGAGGTAAAGCAGTCTCATCCGGCTCCCTCATGCTTTCGATCGTTTTGGGCACTTGCTTGGGAAGTCCTTGCTGACGACGTAACTTACGCTCTGCTTTACGTTGTTTGTGCTTTTCTCGCAACTTTTTGATCAACATTGTTGCACGGACCTGTTTATTGCGTATCCTTTTAAGTGTGTTATATGCCGGCATCAGAACTTCCTTTTTGTCACCTTCGTCAGCCATTTCCAGCAACTATGTCTGCACCTTTTCAGCAAAGACTGATTTCCAATGGGTACAAATCTGGAACAAATAGTTTGGAGTAATATTATATTACAATATGCAAAATATAAATCTGATAAAATAAAGATTGATGTGACAAATATCATGCATGACAGACTATTATGGCCAGTGAAGAATCCAAAGTAGTAGTAGTAGAAAGAAACATCATCTTATTTGTGCCAGTATTCCTCTAACAATTTTTTGTGTAGACATCTCCTAAATCATTTTCATCTAAAGCAGGTAATTTTACAGTAAATGGGCAGTGAAAATCACAATTCCATTCAATACAACAAAACAACTGGCAATCAATATCACAACTACTTAGTTACTTCCTCTTCATGGATAGGCCAAAAACCTGTTCGGAACCGTTTTCTAACCATTTCTTCGTGGGTCTACCAATATAAATTCTTCCTGTAGGGTGGTATTGCAAAGGAAGCTTTGGAAATCTGTCATTACCCAACCTTAGAACACGATCCTTCCAATTTTCCCGTTTGGAAAATTTTTTCATCCAGAGAGGAAACATTCAGCCGTCTTCTTATTTTTCATCTCCTTCAATCATTCAGGAAATAACCTTTTACTGATCTTAGGAACTTCTATCTGAATGACTAAATTTTATATTTGTATTGTATTTTATTTACCCACATTTCACTGTCACACTTCAGTCAGTACTGCCATTGCTTTATAAAATTTGAGTTGAGTCTCCTCTCAGGCTTTATCTTTCAGTGTTCATTGAATAATTCCACACGTGTATTGAAATCGGTGAAGTTTCTTCTTCTCACAACTGAGATAGGTAAAGCCTGAGCCTTGTTCTATTGGTTGATTGTCAATCACTATGACTATGACATTTCCCTAGCCATGCCATAGCTTTCGATTTTGTATAAGAGAACTACAAATTGTAATCATAAAGTGTTTTTTGTCACAAGCCATTATCTTTCTTGATAACTAACAGAAAAGTATGAATGAGATATCCTTTTAACGATTAAGGTTTCCACTTTGATCACATTATATTTTAAGAAAGGAATTTATTGAAATTCAACCATTAAAGGGCAAAAATGTCAATATTTTTAAAATGTGCACCTCTCTCGCGCGCCAGCAATCAGCACCTGCTAGCAGCTAATCTTGAAGTAAATGATGTCAAACTTACTGTGATTTCACATCTGTCAGCTTGTGAATTATTAAGGAGTATGATAATGATACTTTTTTATAATGCTTGCAGACACTTTTAATGAGTTTTTTTCTTTTCTTTTGGCTTCCAATTTTACTGACTTTTGAATCATCTGTACCACTGCCATCCTTCTACACTTTGTCCCATTTCCTCTGAACTATTAACTTAAAAATTACACAAGATTACAGATTTTCTTCTTATTAACAAAGCAGTATAAGAGCTTTTGCCTCTGGTTATACCTAGGTTGAAATGCAACCTGGACATTGGTGTAGTGTTAATTAGAAAAATTTCATTTTAGTAAAAGAGTTGTAAAATTACAGCTTTCTTTTAATCTTTTTTTTAGTGGCCTGAACAATGCACACAAATTTAGTTTACAGTTTTATTATTTGGTAAATTTATTAGAATCATAACTGTTTGCCATTCATGATTGTTCAGGTATCATACTGTCAACTTAAGCGGGATGGTTCTATTGGACATGACGATACCCATATATTTGACACTAGCATTTTTCTGCTGCTTCGCGTGCATGGACCCTGGTGCATGTAGAAATCCTGTATCCTTTTTATTCTAATACCAAACATTAATGCAAAGAAGCAAAAAGTGTAAATTTCATCTAAAATTTTTTTTTTTTTAATTTCATACTGATGTCCGAAAAATTTTCTTTTTACTTACATTTTAAAGCAATATATATAAATACATCTTTGCTACCAACAACAGCATCTACAGTAAATAACGTAAAGTCGCTGGCATGTTTTGCATAATGCCATATGAGTATATTTCTACCCCATGGTAATAACATGTATTTCTTGCTTAGTAAACAACTACCCACATTTGGAGTTATTTTACTTTATTAGTATGTATTTCATGGCTTTTATATGCACACATTAAAATATTACTGCCTAAGAAACAAATTACAGTCCAAATGGATAATTAAACTCTGAAATAAAAAATCGCATTTTTAAAAGCTGAAACAGAATAAAACAACCACTCTCACCATGGCATACCTTGTTTCTGAGTACTGTGTTCCAGTGTGGCAACGTAGTGCTCACACTACAAAAATTGGCATACATCTGAACGAGTGTATGAGAGTAACAACTGGCACACTAAAATCCGCCCCAGTCCACCGGTTACATCTGATCAGCAACATACAACCTCCAGAGGTAAGATGGCAAGAAGCAACGGCACGTGAGTGCGTAAAACTACACCATCCTGGCCATCCACAGGATCTCCCAATCCACGAGGTCCTAAATGACCTAGCCCCCACTCGACTTAAATCGAGAAACCCAGTATGGCAAGACGTGTTTGACTTTGATGTCATGGAAAAATGGCGGCAAAGTTGGAACTCTACATCTGTGAAACATCCAGATACTAAAGATCCCACAATTGGACTTCCAGGATTCCACCTAAAGAGAGACCAGTGGGTCAAACTGAATCGCCTAAGAACAGGTCACACCAAATGCAATGCCATGATGTATAAGTGGGGTCTTCAGGATTCTTCTGCCTGTGACTGCAGAGCTCCTTCTCAGAGTGTGGAACATATAATCAAGGAATGCCCTCTAAGGAAATATGATTGACTATTTCAAGATGTTTTCAGCGCTACAACTTCCTTCATTGAATGGTTGCAACAACTGGACATCAGTATGTAATGAAACCAATGTTCTTGTTGTTGTAAATATTGTATATATTTATATGTATTACATTATTTGCAACGACATATGAAATAAATAAATAAAAAGAACAAAACAGCAAAATGCTATCAGATTTTAATATCATTAAGCACAAAGATATTTACAGTAAATTAAAAACAACAATTTAGTTACACTTATGTAACTGTTAATGTACAATGTTTTGGTTTGATTATTGACAACACACCGTCAGATTTTAATATCGACATTAGGCTCTTACCGTAAATTAAATATCACAATTCTGTTACATTTATTGAAAGGTTAATCTATTATATAGTAGTTTGATTAACATACTATGTTTATTTTAATTTATTAAATTTCAAAGAATCAAGAAATAAATAACCGAAGTATAAAACCAACATAAACACAATCCAAAGAGTAGTAGAATCATTTTATGTCAGTATTTCTTCAAGTACAAAGATATTTACAATAAACTAAATATTACTTATGTTTATTACATTTGATTCATATGTTCTGTTTATTTTAATGTAGTCCATTTCAGAAAACTAAAGAAATGAATAACAACAGTAAAAAAATAAAACAGAATCCAAAGAATAGTAGTGTGATCTTTTCTCAGTATTTCTTGAAAGAAGTGCTGATCTCAAATATAGAGTGATCTGTGGTGCATATTTGTCCCATCTTGAAATGATTATAATTTCTTACATGTAAGTATTAAGCTATTTTTGCAGATTTTAAGCTGGACCATATGCTCTTGAAATTTGAAAACACCATCCAGACTGCTGCGGTAGTTTCTGTGCAACACTACTTCAAATGTAAATAAGCGTTAAAGATAATGTGCTAACTGAGTTTTTAAATATTCTAAGTATTTTTGGTATTGCATTTCTTGGCATTTTTCTTGTCAAGTTATTTAATGTGTGTGCATTTTTTAGACCACTTATACAATAAACTGTATGGTACTTATAGATATGAATTATATTATTTCATAAGTAACAATTGAAAGGAAAGAAAAAGCGCTAGGCAACATTTACATGGAAAAGAAAGGAAAAATACACCCAACACTCACCAAAGTTGAAGGGAGGAGGGCAGCAGCAACACAAAAAAAAACCACACACAACAAATAAAAAACAATATTTCGACACGAGTCTTAATCAGGTGAGGCAAGACATATGGCTGGGGGAAAGATGTGGTCACATCCCACCCCGTCACATGAATGAAGCACAGGCGGAAAATGCGCGGTGGTAGTAGAATTGTCGGGGAGGGGGGGGATAAGCTTGACCAGGGATAAAAGTGAAACAAAATAATCTTTGTGTAGCATAATTCAAAAAGTTATAATTTTATTTAGATGAAAATAAAGGGAGATAGAAATATATATATAAAATGTAAATAAATAAACATATAATTGTAAAAATTTTGAAAAAAAAAATATATGAAACTATTGTGCAGTGAGGGTGTATAGGGGTGAGGATGGAAGAAATTAACAGAAATTAAGGCTTGGGGGATGTCTAGTCTGCAGGATGTGTTGATAAGCCAATTCCCACCTGTGGAGTTCAGATTGGGAGGTAGTGTCTGGAAGTACTCTAATGGCTCTGACTGTGAAGCAGTTATTAAGGTCACGGGTTGTGAGTACTGGCATGGTGAGCAACAGGGAGGTCCAGGTTTTGGGAGTGTCTGTGACCATTCATCCTGATGGCTAATGAGTTTGAGGTCAGGCCAATGTAGGAACTTGGACAGTGGAGGCAGGTGAGCTGGTAAATGAGATGGGTGGTTGTACAAGTGGCATGACCTATTATGGAGTAGGTTTCACCAGTAGTAGGGTTGCTGTAGGTAGTGGTAGGTGGATGCATACCGCAAGTTTTGCAACGGGGTCTCTTACAAGGGAAGGATCCAAAGGGTGGTTTAGGAGCATCAGAGGGTTCATATTTATGTACAAGAATGTTTTTTAGATTAGGCGGTCTGTTGAACGTGACTCGGGGTGTGGTGGGTAGGAATTGTGGGAAGAATGTGGCACATTTCAGGAAAGGATCTAAGAAAGTAACAGCCCCGACAAAGAATTTTGTTTAGCAATTCCAGACCAGGAAAAACTGGGTGAAAAAAACAGGGTTCTGGTTGGCTTTAGGTTATTTGTGTCGGTCTGGGGCTGGGCGACAGTCCCTGACTCTTGATAGCTGTTTTTGTACTAGTACTGGAGGATAATTGCGTTAATGAGTGCCTGGGTCAGGTTGTTGGTATAACTATTTTTTTAAAGTTTTTGTGCATTTGGTTTGTCCATGCAGATCCAAATAGTGTATGTAGCTAAGCAAGCGGTGTATATGTTGTAAGTGAACTAGCTATGTGTACGTGGTGGTGGGGTGAGGGGTGAATGTTGGTAAGCGGGGTGGAGGGAGAGGATAGACGGCTGTACTTTGGGGAGACGTTTTTGTGGAGGGAGAAGGCAGTGAGCTGTGGAGGAGTGCTGTTTCTGAATGAGTGTAGGATGTTGATATAAAATAAAAGTACTGTTCTAATGTAAAACTAAATTATTTGTCCATCATTTCATCGATGTCTGCAAACCTACATACTGAATGCAAGAGCTAACATTTTTAGCTGGACAATCAGAGGCATGTCAGGTATTTAAGATTATACGCAGGATTTGGTTCCTTCCACTCATAAGTGCGTCCTTGAGAAGACGCAATCAATAGCGCGACCGTTTGCAATATCTATCGTGGCATGATAGAGTATTATATTATATATTAGTGTGGCAGAAAGCAGGTGTAGCAGTATCACAATCTCCAGTAATCCCATTCTACCAATATCCAAGTGTCATCACTGATATATACCTTGTACAGTCCAGAGCAGTCTCTTCATCCACCCTCCATCTACCAAAGATTCCTAACCCAGCACCTCATCATGTCAATAAGTGTTTATCAGTAACATCCAACAAATCCAGCCGTCCTCCTTTCCATACCCCCCCCCCCCCAACAACTGAATTTGATACCCAAAACCTGTTTTCCAGAGATACACCATATTCAAGCAACAATCTAACAAAGATTTTGTAACACAATTTCCTTGCTTCACTGGTACATCCCTCAGCCACTCTCTCCAAAAAATGGAGATCCCTGACATATCTCGCAACCACCTACCATCAAATGGCAATCCAATATTGTTACAGTAATGGTCACCAAAATGCAAATCCTTCCCCACTTTATAATCATAACAAAAACTTTTAGTTTCTTAACTGTGTACTTAATAATCTGACCCCCATCTGACATTCGCCTTCATTCTTTGTTGATCCACCCAGCATAGTATCCTGTACAGATCCCTCTGTATTGTTCAGTCCCCTCTCATACTAGCCTCCTTATAAAACATTAAATTAGGGTTACCAGACGTCCCCGTATTTAGCTCTCTGTCCCCGGACAGATTTCGTCCCCGCAAAGTCCCGGATTTTTACTAATTTTTAATCTAGCGATATTTTTTAAAAGCCCTGATTTGCTAATGCATTCGTTTAAAGAAATAAATAAATAAATGAAAAATCTCTTTAAAGGAATTTGTGTCAAAAAATAAAGTAGATGGATAAAATGAATCCAGTGTTGGTGTATGCTCAAGATGGAATGAAGTTTATTAACATTTTTCTAACAAAATGGTCCCATACGTTCAGCTTCGCAAGTAAGTACAACTGTCTTCATGGAAATAACACATCTGTAGAGACTTTTCTCATCAATGAATATGATGGGGGACATCTCAGAGCGTCAGAAATGGTACAGAAATAGTTCAAGCTACACTAACTACTATATTAACAAACATTTCCACGACGTGCCAAGAATTTTCGGGCAGACAAGATCTTCTCAAGATGGTTAATTCTTCTGAGAAATACCAATGACATCAAGTTGGAGGTAAAATCAGGTAGCATATCTTTTAAAATACAAAATATATAACTGATAAATATGTTTCTTTTAAGCTAACCCAACCTTTAATCATATAACTTATAAAAGTGTACCGCATCATTAGGAAAAATGGCGAAAGCGTCCCTGGATTTTGGTGAAAAAGTTCTGAAGCGCCCCCAGATTCGGAGAAAAAATTCTGGTAACCCTACATTAAATCCCCCACAAACTACCCTTCCTCTGACTGTAAACCACAAAAACAAGCACACATCATAACAATGAACATTTGTCAATATGGTTTGAATGCCTTTCCAAATGGCACTCCCATTTAGACTTCCAGTCCTTTTGACACTACATTTCCTACCCTCATTCTTTGCAGTCCACTTACCAAGAATTCCTACACCCAGTAACTCATCCTTTCATTCACTTCAAAGGTCATCACCATCCTCATCCTTGTTTATTTTCATTGCGTAAAAGCATTTTCATTCTTATTACTATCCAATATTTTTTTGATGGTTGAACTCAAACACTTTCATTCAATTTCATGCACAGTGTGAAAAATTAACAACTCCTATACTGGAATTCTATATTCAATTGAAGATGAAATACTTTTAATACATCAACTGAAGAACTACAAAATGCTGACCATGCTCACTCTATATAACCTAAAGAATCCTATTGAACAAAAGGTTTAAATAATTCCATGTAACGCTACATTTTAATCCTTTAAACCAAACTTTTTCAATCCGAGTACAAGTAAAATGTCAAAACTTACTCTATGGATCACTCACTGACTTATATGGGCATCATGTTTTACCTATGTGTATATTATTAACATTTGAGACATACTGTAATTGCACAATTAAAACATAATAAATCTAAAAGTGTGTTCTGAATTACTACGGAAATATAGTTATGATATTGAGAGTGAATGATATACTAAACAGACTCTCGGTATTTATTAACCAAATGAATAACAATGTTATACCTGCAGGACCACCAGCCCCTTCTTAGAGGACCACAAGTGACCTGCCGACCACAGGTTGAGAAATACAGTTTTAAATGATTATTATTATTATTATTATTACTGGGGACCCTTCGATCCCTAGTTAGACACCTTAACCAATGAGCCACTAGATCACTTGTGCTAGTAGTAATGTCATAATGCTGCTGCAGTTAATGATGTGGTGTTTTATTACCAAGGCCCTGTCTTCTTTTCCCAATCCTCATTCTAAATCTTCTACCAGCATCAGCAGTATACACCTTGTACATGTCCATAATTCTTTCCACCTGCATTGCAATGATTTCATTTATAAATTAGTTACTGAGTGCATCCTTTGATAATTTCTTCTGACAGATCTAACTGCCCTCCTTTGCATCTCCTCCAACTCTGTGGCCCTACATCATCCCACAACATCCTAGCAAGGACCTGACCAAAGTTCTGAAACCCTTTCTTTTTTTTCTCCAGTATGTCCTATCATTTTCAATAGATGCAATTTCAGAACTCTCTCACAACTTTCCTGCTCAGTTTAGCTTACTGATATTTCTACGTATTCAATTTTATTCCTCCAACAAGTAACTACTCTTCCACTGAATAATCATTAAAAAAAAAAACCTTTATTTTCCTATCTGTGTAGACCTACCTACTATGTTGATTCTTCTTAACTATTATCCACATGACTAGATGTTCTGTCTAGATCCTTTTCTATTTGCTCACAATCTTCTCTCAATATAAATCTACACTGAAGAGCCAAAGAAACTGTACACCTGCCTATCGTGTAGGGCTCCCGCGAGCACGCAGAAGTGCCGCAACATGACGTGGCATAGACTCGACTAATGTCTGAAGTAGTGGTGGAGGGAATTGACACCATGCATTTTGCAGGGCTGTCCATTAATCCGTAAGAGTACGAGGGGGTGGAGATCTCTTCTGAATGGCACATTGCAAGGCAACCCAGATATGCTCAATAATGTTCATGTCTGGGGAGTTTGGTGGGCAGCAGTGGTGTTTAAACCCAGAAGAGTGTTCCAGGATGTGTGGGGTATCGCATTGTCATGGACATGAATGAATGCAGGTGATCAGCCAGGATGCGTACGTACATGTCACCTATCAGAGTTGTATCTAGACGTATCAGGGATCCCATGCACTCCAACTGCATGCGCCCCACACCATTACAGAGCCTCCACCAGCTTGAACAGTCCCCTGCTGACATGCAGGGTCCATAAATTCATGAGGTTGTCTCCATTCCCGTTCACGTCCATCCACTCGATACAATTGGAAACAAGACTCATCAGACCAGGCAACATGTTTCCAATCATCAACAGTCCAATGTGTTGACGGGCCCAGGCGAGGTGTAAAGCTTTGTGTTGTGCACTCAGCAAGGGTACATGAGTGGGCCTTCGGCTCCAAAATCCCATATCGATGATGTTTCGTTGAATGGTTTACACGCTGACACTTGTTGGTGTCCAGCATTGAAATCAGCAGCAAGTTGTGGAAGGTTTGCACTTCTGTCACATTGAACGATCCTCTTTAGTCATCATTGGTCCCATTCTTGCAGGATCTTTTTCTGGCCGCAGCGATGTCGGAGATTTAATGTTTTACCGGATTCATAATATTCACGGTGCACTTGTGAAATGGTTGTACGGTAAAATCCCCACCTCATCGCTATCTTGGAGATGCTGTCACACATCTCTCATGCACCGACTATAACACCTCGTTCAAACTCACTTAAATCATGATAACCTGCTATTGTAGCAGCAGTAACCAATCTAACACCTGCGCCAGACACCTGCTGTCTTATTTAGGTGTTGCCAATGGCAGTGCTGTGCTCTGAGTGTTTACGTATCTCTGTTTGCATACGCATGCCTATACCAGTTTCTTTGGCTTTTCACTGAATTACACAGCATTACATTGGCAGCAAACAGCCATGAACAGTAATGGTAAACACTAGCCTGTTCTCGTTTTCATCTCCCTTGATCTTACTTTAACCACTTTGAAGCATTGCTTACTACTCCTTAAGAATTCCACCACCTAGCTGGATATCCCAAAAGTCTTAACCTCATTCACAATCATTTTATTGCTAACTCTGTCAAATGATTTAGAAAGATCTAGTAGCACTCTATCTACTTAGCCTCCCTTGTCAATTTTAACTGAATTCCACGTTGCTGACTTACAAACCACTTTTTTCTCCACTAGATTTTCCCACTGTAACTGGCTGCAAAACACTCCATCAGCTTGCCCACCACTGAAGTCAAACCAATAGATCTATAGTTCTGAACCCAATTTTTCCCTCCTGCCTTAACTAAGGATATTACCACTAGAGCATGGGCCCAACCTTAATTAAATTAAATTAAATTGAAACCCTCTCCCCAAATGTTTTGGAATGCCAAAGGCTTTAGAGTAAATTTAGTCAAGATGACATTGAGAATTCAGGTTAGTTCTAGATTGTGATACCACTATTGCCACTTTTCTCCATGCGGACTACAACGATGTAAACACTTCTGTCAACATAGTTTATGACATCACACTGTTGCCGTGTATGAAGCATACATTGAGTGGGCAGCTAAAAATTTTACTAAGAGGAACTGCATGGAAAAAATTTTTTTTCTGGGCGGGGGACCAAAAAAAAAAAAAAAAAAAACAATTATTTCCATAAATTTATATGACAAGAATTAAAAAAGTTTCTACAGTTCTAGAGTTAAATTCTTCTGTATATTTCTATGCCTACATGCACAAAATTATATGCACATTTACAAGTAACAGTAAAATAATCTGCAGTTTGCCAATAAAACATCAAACATCTTGACATTTCAGCATCTCTCTGTAGCAAAAAGTCACAAGCAATTTAATGCTAGCAAAATATCATGGCTTAATGATGGATACATCTTGTAATGTTGAATCAATAGAAGAAATAGAGAGCTTTTGTTGTAAGCAAATACCTTATTTTTATAACGTTTACAATTATTTCTCTTGGTCCATGCCACGTCACATCACATCCTAACCGAAAGTTCTAGGTAGAAAACAACCGTTCAGGTTGCTATGATCCATCTACTGACAGTAAGTGTTTACAGCATTGTAGAGTTATCATGATCTATATGTCACAAAACCGATTGGCTTAATTTTAGGCAACGATGAAAACTAGACTTTATAGAATAGATGAATGAGCATATGGCATCCATATTACAGAAAACATCATGTTTCTATGTCAATGCCATGAGTGAGATTTGTAAACAGGCATTCAAGTTCGGGTACACTGATCTAGAAATACATGGATGAACTTAATTCTAGATAAAGATACCACTAACATTGTAAATTAAGATAACTGATATAAATCGTTATAGATATATTACATTTGGCTTGTCCTTGCCTGAGAAAATTTCAATTTTTCAAGCAGGTCATATGACACATTTGCAGCTGCCTGCATTTTCAATATGGAAATAATGACATAAGTAACAATGGTAATTTGTGTTTACATCATTGTGCCTGAGGCAGAAAGGAGTGGTAGCGGTATCGCTTTCTAGAATTAACCTAAGAATTCCAGTCGCGTGAAACCCATTCACTCACTAAATTAACACAACTTATTAAGTTACGAGTCTGATAATCATTTAAGTCACACACAACATCTCTAGTAAATGGGCTACATTATAATATAAAATATAAATAAGTCATCAAGGAATATTTAGTTAAGTTAATATCGCAATAGATGACATCATAACTATATTTAATGCACGTGTGATAACAGATTTGATTTTCTAGCCCTAATCGTCTCAGAATGTGTGGACAGCTTGAAATGCAGCCTGGGTCAAGATAAACTAAAATTCTTTTTGTTTACTTTTAATAAGGCATGAGGAATTTCGTTTATTAGTAATTTCAGCTGCTTTCATGTCACCGTGTTAAATTCGTCTTATATTGCGATGTAAACTACTACCGAAATATTTTCAAACATTGCTAACTCCTTAGTGAATGTTATAGCGGAATCGTCATGTCCAGCAGACCCATAATATAGTGCCCTAAATGCTTAAAGTGCAAACGGACAACTTAACAAATTAAGCATGTAAATACTAAATTCTTAACTAAGATGAACATTCTACTTATAAAATCTGTTCATAGCTTACACAAACAGATGATCTCAGCACATGTGAATGATGTGAATTACTAGTACCAGAGACAATATAATACCGAAATTTGTTTACTGCATGGAGGAAGGAATATATGGAGAAGAAATAACGCCAATCCGGTGAAACCCCATAAAAAAAAACCCTCATCTTATACTACGCATGCGTGGTGATAACTGGCGGCCATAGGAACCCCAAAACATAGAGCTCTTTGCACTGTGTATGCTGCTGTGAACTTTTAATTTTCTTATATTCTAAAGTTTTCTATAATGCCTAGTTGTGTTGCATATAGTTGCACAAACAGACAAGATAGGAAACAACCTGGAATAACGTTTCATAAGTAAGTCACATTATAATTATCGTTCTTGAAGTATATGATAGATAACTGCAACATTAGGACCTATCCTATAAATTTATTCATTGCTCTCAACAGGATCTCCAATTTTTGTTGGTATAGTGTAGACAATTAGCATATTTTACTACTTTGCACCTGAAAATCTAGCCTTTGTGTACACAAGTGCTGAAAGTTTAATTTAAGCGGGTGAACTTTACTTCGCGACACAGTGAATATGGTATTCTGCATCCTTTACTCATGTTTAAGTTTACGCTGAAAATGTGCGATGAAATTAATTGTGATAATTTGTGCTGTGCGAACTACTAAACGTGATGAAATAAACGTTGTTGTCCGAAATGTAGTTCGCGATGCATTTCTTGTGTTTAGGTGTGTCTACATAGTTTGATTTCGTATCGGCAATATTAATGGAAATCTTGGCAGGTTGAAATGCGGTGTGAACCAGAAGAGAACAAACAATTTATTTATCGTTAATAATTGTTAGCTTCTGATTTATGCATGCACTGGTTTTTCTAGCAAAATTATATAGGTCACTAACAGTACATATCTTCGAAGTAAGCTCATAAACTATGAGGTCTTTATGAAGTGTTAATTTTTTAAAAAAGTTCTAAACGTTGACTTGTGCTATTTTTAAAATTTCAGAAACAATTGTTTCTGTTTGTAAATATGTCTACAACTATTTATCTAGATCTTCAAATCTTTCTTCTCAATTACTACTTTTTTTTATCTCCCTTAGTTCTCTAGATATCAACTATCAAAAATTAGTTACAGGTATAGTTCCTTGTGCCTTTACTGACGTTTTTATCCTGGTCCAGGCCGCGTTAAGTGAGATATCGAAAATTTTTATTCCTTATCTTAGATTTGTATCGTCGTGATACATATAAATTTATCATCAAATTTGATTTTGGTGAAATGTTTCTTCTGAATTTCAACCCAAAACACTTAATTTATGAGACAGTACATCTCGAGAACTAATCACGATATCAAAAAATTGTATTCTTCATTTTTGATGTGTCTCGTCGAGTTACATAATAATCCATCATTAAATTGCGGTGCAACGGATGTATTGTGATTTCCTTGAGGTTTTTGTGCCTTTTCCCCGTCTTTCTACGGCCAAGCAATATGACTAACTTCCCACCCCACTTCTGCCTACCCGGTTTCACTCCAGCATATGGTGAAAGATCCTTGTGTCGTCTCCATATATTCCTTCCTCCTTGGTTAACTGAATTCTCAAACTAATACTTGTCTCTGATCTGAACAAAACCATTGTTTATTTTTATTTAATTATCAATCTTGTTACATGGATCCAATGGAGGAAGGAATATATAGAGAGTAAATAACGCTAAATCTGTGTAAAGGAGGGTTTACACGGTTCACTTTTAACAATCACTCGGGACGAATGACACGCAGTTAGAGTAAGGTGAATTCACTTTTGGTTTACATTAAATTAAAATGGAATGGAGCGCATGTTCCGGTGGCAATGTCCCTAAACACCCATCTTCCCCCCTTTCTGCATCCACCTAAATTTTCCCTTTACAAATTTTAACTTTAAATTCTTTCAACGTTTTTGGCAAATTATACATTTTTTTTTTTTTTGCTGTCGTTGCTGTTGATGCAACCTCCATCCCTTCCTATCCTGTGCTAACCTCTTCATTTCTACATACCCCATACAGCCCACGTCCTCAATTATCTGCTTCATATATTCTAATCTCTGTCTTCTTCTACAGTTCTTACCTTCGACTGTTCCCTCCACTAACGAATTAACCAATCCAGCATATCTCAAAATATGACCTACCAGCCTTTCTCTTCTTTCTGTAAGCTTCTTCCATAAACTTCTTTTCTCATCCATCATTTCCAAAACTTGTTCATTTCTTACTTGTCTGTCCACTTAATTTTCAGCATTCTTCTGTAGCACCACATTTCAAATGCTACAATTTTCTTACTTTCCGGTATTCCTAGAGTCCATGTTTCGCTACCGTAAAGTGCTGTGCTCCACACATAGAGTTTTAAAAAGTTCTTTCTAATTCCTAGATCAATATTTGAAACTAAAAGGTTTCTCTTTTTCATGAATGCTCTTAATCTACTAGTATTGGTATCATTTCTGCTACATTTCATCACTTTTGTCTTACTTTGATTTATATTCAGTCCAAAATCTTCCTTCAGTATTTTGCTCATGCCATTCAATAAGTTCTCAATATCCTCAGCCCTCTCTGCTAACAAGACAATGTCATCAGTAGGCCCCGGATTCTTAGGTTCTAATAAACCAAATTTAGGTTTATTCAACTCACGTGTTAGGCTTTTATTGGTTTTTAAAATTCTGATTTAGGAACTTACACGTTTTTAAGTGAAATAAAATTTAAAACACGCTTTATACACTGCCATAGTGTGCCATAGTGTTAAAACCATTGTGACTTTATAGTACAATGTCAAGCACTCCTTAAAAACTTCTAACCTGACATTGCTCGATCACATTAAAACATGTGAAATAAACCACTATTATGTTCAAAACATTTCGTCTTTATTGTGTATGGTAAACAACTCCTTTAAAACTTCTAATATGACACTGAACAATGAAATATTTTAACAGATTTTCAGGAGTAACTCCTCCTCTCTCTTCCATTAAAATTCTTTTGAATGCGGAAAAACTACGCTCTACATCAAATGAGGTAAGAGGGACGAACTTCATATCAGCGATTTCCTTAAGATTCCAAGGCAAAATTTCTTGTTCCTTCAGTCCAGAGAGAACACGCCCTATGTGTTCCATCCTCTTGAAATCTGGACTGCGGGCTAAAACAACTCCTGCTTCTTAGCTAAAGACAGCCCAACTGGTCCAGGGGCCACTTTTGCCATAACTTCTTGGATGATTTGAAGTGCTTTCGTCAACGGTAGAGTGCCTCCTTCCAACTTCTTGATTGAAATTCTAGGTGGTAAAAATTTGCCTTTATATATGTCAACTCCTGTACAGCTGGTACTGAGTGCAACACTTTCTTTGCATTTACAATAGAAATAGCTTCGCTTTCATCTAATGATTCGATGACCTCCATGACGCTTTCATAGTTTTCTGCATAATATATTGCGGCTGAGAGCCAGGTCCTCCATCGTGTCTCTACTTGCTCGGGAGGAGGGGTATTGATGGAAGCTTTTCCGTGAAAGTAACTACTCGACTTGGCGCTTTCAGGAATATTTTCTTCACTGAAGAAATTATCTCATTAACTACAGGGTGCTGTTCCAGAATTTTTTCAGACAAATCAAATCCATTTTTTTTTAATTATAAAAGATAAACGTGTATAAAACAAATTAAACTTACTGGTTTTACACATGCTTGACAATATATAATTTTCCCATTTGTAGAAAAGTTCTTATCCGTACCAATCCACTCTCGCAGGAGACTACTTCTTGAGGATTTCTGTTTAGGCATGATTGATTTTAAAGAAGAAACTAAAAGTATGTAGGCCTACACAATGTTTTAATTCCCGTGTCACCACTGAACGATGGCGGTATACAACTCTTAATTTCTCAGAAAGTGTTTGTGTTCCTGAGATTATTAACGTTTAACATGCTATGTTTAAAACTTGCTTTGTCGAGTTGTTTCTACGGCATGTAAACCTTTGTAATAATGTGAAGTTGCCACACTGCATTGTTACAGCTTTTCTCAATGTAACCGTCAACAATGAGGTTAAAACACATCACTTAATATTGTGGTGAACAGTTATTCCAATTTTAAAATATATCCATTTGGTTTACACGTAAACTTAGTCCGTTTACCCTCCAAGTTCGGCTTCATCCTCGGACTCTGCGAGGGAAGCAGCCACAGCCTGTGAATAAGGCACTGTTCCGGCATTTGCCAGGAGGGGAAAAGGAAAACCACGGAATACCGTTTCAGAACAGCCGACGGTGGGATTCGAACACCTGGTGTCTCCCGAGTCCAGATTACTTGCTAGCTCACGGCCCGTACCCCTGAGCTTATCCGGTCGGTCATTTGTTTTATTTAAGTAACAAAATTATAGTCAGACTGGATCAGTACATCGAATTAGGTGCTTTTAGGTTCTAAAAACAGAATGAGGTCATTTTAGATCCTAACATAAAAATTATTTTAGGTCCTATTAAATTTACGAATATTGTTAGTTTATACAAAAGACGAAAAAGGAAGTTAAAATTTCGAGAATATTAGGTTGGGAACGAAATAGGTTCGAACCTAAAAATCCGGGGCTTAGTCATCAGCAAATCGTAGCATACTGATTTTTTCTCCCTGAAAACTTATGCCACATGGAAATTTTTCTTTGACTTTCTTCATTGCTTCTTCTACATACAAGTTGAATATTAACGGGGATAAACTACAAACTTGTCTCACAACCTTTTTAACTGATGCATGTCTCTCGTGATTCTCTACTTTTATTACAGCCACTTGATTCTTCTATCTCGATACTTTAGACCTGACTTCTTTAAAATTTTGAACATCTTGTCCCACCTAAGATTATCAAAAGCTTTTTCTAAATAAACAAATGCCATAAAAGTATCTTTGTTTTTCTTGATCCGCCCTTCAAGTATTAATCTTAATGACAGAATTGGTTCCCTTGTACCGCGATTTTTCCTAAACCCAAACTGGTCTTCACCTACTGTCTCATCTACTACCCTTTCCATCCTTCTGTATATTATTCTGGTCAGTATTTTTGAAGCATGTGTTGTTAGACTAATGGTGCAATAATTCTTACATTTGTCGGCTTGTGCTTTCTTTGGAAGTGTGAAGATGATATTTTTATTAAAATCAGTTGGAATTTTTCCTGTTTCATAACTTTTTGATATCAGCTTGAATAATCTTTCGATTCCTTCCTCTCCTATGGATTTAAGAAGTTCTGCAGGGATCTCATCAATTCAAACTGCCTTATCTGCTTTCAAGTCATTCAGTGCTATATTAAATTCTGTACTCAAAACAGGATCTCCTAAGTCATCAATGTCGACATCGCCTTCCTTTTCCAATACACTATTATTCAGGTCGTCCCCAACACACTGTTTCTCAATGTATTCCATCCATCGGTTAGCTCTGTCTTCTGAGCTTAAAAGAGGTTTCCCATCGGCAGTTTTAATGTTCATACCTCTTTTCTTCATTTCTCCAAAATTCTGTTTGATCTTTCTATATGCAACACCTACTTTTCCTACGACCATTTCCTTTTCTACTTCTTCACACTTTTCTTGTAGCCATTTTTCTTTTGCTATTTTGTATTTCCTATTTATTTAATTGCCTGTACTGCTCTCTTCCTGCTTCATCCTGCGCATTTTTGTACCTTCCCCTCTGATCCATCAGCTCCAAAATTTCTTCTGAGATTCAAGGTTTTCGGGCAGCTTGTTCCCTAAAGCCTAATGTTTCTTTACCAGCTTCCATTATTTCGGTCTTTAATGCATTCCATTCGTCCACAGTTGAGCTCCTTTCACAGTTATTTCTTAGAACTAAGTTTACCATCTCTACAAATTTTTCTATACATGTATCATCACAAATGAACCAGTACGGAATTCCTCGCTATCTTGTACATAGAGAAGTAAAGGAATTGGGTTACAAAACTTTGGTCGAGTATGGTAGTGTAGTATGGGACCCACATTTTGAGTATCAAATACAGGAGTTGGAGAAGATGCAAAGAAGGGCTGCTAGATTTGTTTCTGGAAATTATCGCAGAATTCAATCAGTGACAGATATGATAAAGGATCTGGAATGGAATTCATTGCAAGACAGGAGGAGGATGAGGAGGGTCATGGGAGTGTACAGGGCGTATACTGGCGATGAGGCATGGAAAGATATTGCAGTAGGTATGAAAAGTAGTTCATGGAAGGGAAAAGATGACCATGACCACAAGCTGGCACTCGATTTCAGGCACAAGGGTGTGGGAAGATTTTCTTTTTTAGGCAAGGGTGTCAGGGATTGGAATGAGTTACCGAGGGGAATGATGAATAACTTACCGAAAGTGTTAAAAGAATTTAAAGTTACAATTTGAAGAGGACAAATGTAGGTGGGTGCAGGATAGGGAGAAGTTCGGTGTGTATGGAAATTGCCACAGGAGCGTGTGCTCCATTGCAATTAAATTAAATAATCAGCTGTAATGGTTTAGGGTTTAGTACAGATTAAATGAGGTTTCTAGAAGAGATTATTTCATTTCAAGTAACTCTAACTCTTAGCTGTCCACTCCCTCTCCTAGATACAATTTTAGCCTCGATGCTCATGTTTATTTAGCAGTGCAAGAAAAGAAGAGGATAGGTTCGAAGAGCAAGAATTCTAGAGCAGAAGATATATGAAGACCGTTGGCGCAAGTCTTAGTGCATCGTACGCAAAACCCCATAGAAACCACGTGTAAGCCATTCTACCATACTCAATCACTAGTATAACACGACCCTACAACAAAGGATCAGCAACATTAAGGTGTTTTGCAACTCGTAACTGCTGAAACACATTCACATAGAAACATAATTTACACCAAATTTTTCTGGTTTTAAAATTCTAGTTAATTCTGGTTCCAATAGTTTTAAATGTATACTTTTCTTCTTTTGTCAAAAATGGGAGATTCAGTTCTTTAATCATGTCCTGCGTAGCCCTACCACTTATCTTTTTTATTTTTATTACTTTCAAATTGTGTTTTCTATAAATACTGGTTAAAATGAAAATATTTTAAAAAGAACAAATGTTTCTACTTTCCATTTAAAAACAATTATGTGTTAAAAACCACAACAATCAGAAGCAACCAATTACGACCGATCCAGAAACAGGTTTCACTTCTATATTTTGACTATTTACACGTGTCCACTCTTGATGATTCATCCGAGTGAAACACCGAAAGGGAACGAAAAATATAACCTGAGCCAACTTCTTTCATCCGCCATCTTGGATGATCACTTTGGATGACTCTCTGTTTACACAATTCACTTTCCTTTCACTGTGAGTGATTCAACCGGTGTGATTGGTCCACAATCCATTCCAACAGGAAGAAACGGCTGAGGCCAATGCTTTTCTGCCTTTCGCCGGAAAAACCTCGGGGAAAATTGGAAGAATTCTCGCACGGCATGGAATTAAATGTTTTACCGACTACCTGCTAAAATTCTGTACTACCTCCGCTCAGTCAAGGACGATCATGGCCTCAGAGTTCCTGGAATCTAAAGCATCCCATACGTGTGTGGAAAGTGCTACATCGTTCAAACCATTCGCACTGTATGAAACAGGTGTGAACACAAACGCTATCTCCGGGTAGGACAGTATAGCAAGTCAGCGATCGCCGAGCATGTGTACAAACCAAGGCCACAGGGTTGACTTCAACAACGTTACCTCATACTTTTGGGAATCCATAGTCAAAGAAGCGATTGAAATTCGATTAGCTGATACCCACAACAGAGATAGTGGGCTATGTCTTAGCGAGGCATGGCAACGAGCCCTGGCAACTCTACGCAGAGAGCGTGGCACGCATGTTCAGCAACTACCACAAACGGCCATATATTAGTTTCTTCGGCCCGCAACGAACAACTGTAGCCCCGCCCACTAACTGCCAGCCGCCGGGTGCGGTCGTCGGAAAGAGCCGTTGACCTATATTAGGAGGTGCGGCACCTGGGCTGTCTCAGTCCATGGCAGACAACTCTACGAGCTGCTGACCCCGGCGCTGTTACGGGCCACATAGAAAGCCAGCTACGAGGAGTCGCCGAGTTCGACCGAAGCCATCGCGACACCGACACACTCAGCGTGACGTAGGAACATGGTGAAACACGGGCGACAAACACCATCATGTACTACTACGCCCAGATGTCGCCAGGACATTCCAGCTCCACCGCGCCAGCTCCTGTCTTCTCCTGCAGAAGATAGCGTAACCTCACTCACCCCAGGAGGCCCAGATGCGGACATCCGACAGTCATCCACGCAGGCTTCTCCAGAGAACTCTTCGTGGACTTCGTGGTCAACGCCAAGATCCGTACTTGAAGAAGATAGTGACTTTGAAGGCAAATGTCCAATCTATCTATTTCTCGCCAACAAGGACACCGCTCACTATCTCCCCACCCGGGTCTCAATCACGAAGATCGAAAAGTATCACCGAGAGAAAGAAGGACCATGGGAGGCTCAGCTTCGACTCAGGGTGCGCAGCCTCATATTCGCCTGGGATCTCCCAGTGCAAAGCTTCAAGATCTTGCGCAAAGCCCTGTGCAATTCAATGTTCTCCCATCTCGCCAAACCAGTCACCGAAGATGGGAAGGCCTGGTCAAAACATGTTCCTTTCCCGAGCGCTTTCTCCGAAGATTTCAGTGAGGTGGAGTACCTAGAGAACATCCACCGAATCCTGTTTCCCACTCAAGAGACAGAAGAACCAAGCTCCAATTCAAATGAGAACATTACTGATGAGAATCCATCCTCTCCGTCGTTCGGGGAAGAGCTGCAACTCAAGAACCCTGGACAGCTAACTGCTCTTCAAGGAAGTCTTGGACCAACTGACAACTGCGACTTCACTGGAGCACTATGATAAAATCATGGAGGTGCTGCGCCTAGCTGCAGCCCTTCCTGATAAACTCCGGTCGACCCTGACAAGACTTCTCCAAGTGTGCACCAATCAGTCGGATTTCGAGGCAACCATGGAGTATCTCGAAAGCAAGCAGCCCGAATCCACCAGTCCACACACAGAAGCACCTGAAGAACCACACGCTGAAGTACCTGAAGAACCTACAGCCTCACATCAGGAATCAATATTTGTCCCTGATGCAAGCTGCCTCTCGACGGTTCCACCGGCAAAACAATCATTGCCAGGAAGACCTACGCCAATCAGACAAAGATCTAAGAACCATATTGACCTAGCCCCAAAAGAAGCCACAAGAAAGAAGAAGACAGTCACGCAGTGCTACCGCTGCCAAGGATTTCGACACTTAGCACATGAATGCAAAGGTGAGATGTGTCCGCTGTGGTGAGGGGCACAGCGTCCTAATCTGCTCACGCTAACGTGAAGATATGCCGACCTGTGCTAACTGCGGCGGAGACCACGCCGCATGCTACGGAGCTTGCCCTGTCAGAAAGAAGATCCAGTCTTCCTACAATAGGAGTCATCCTCCAACCACAAACAATCACCCAGCAGAAGTAAAGAAGAATCATCATTGGAAACGAACACCGGATCATCCGAACCACATAGACCACTCGATACATCAGTCATCTACCGTTGAAGATCACCAAGGCAACCTCAAGACAGGTTTAACAGCAAAGCGGTTACCAACTCAACGATGCTGCAGACATGATTGCCGAGAGGAGCTGCGCCGTGAAGACCAGTTGAGTAACATCGCTCAACTACTGACGCAACTGATCTCTAAGTTGACATCTTGCAGCTAGTTAGAGCATCATCACAAACTTGGTTGAGGCGCTGATCATTCCTGAGGACAAGCGGCGTCAGAATCAACACCCTGAAGATACGACAAGAACAGCCAAACTGACGACACACCTAGAGCGAAGTTACGCTACATCGTACTGATCTTGGAGTAAATGTCCGCCGACAAAAACTCCACTAAACTCTGCTCAATAGAGCAGATATTGGCTGTGACTGCTGCTGTCTCAGTATCCGACGGTCAGCCGACCTTTGCAGCTGTCTCGACAACTGATGAAGACGATGGAGCTAGTTGTCGAAATATCGTGTTTTCAAAACACTATCCGGTAATTTCTGTTTATTTATTGTTAGTTGTTACTAATTTCATGAGCACTATGTTAGTGACACAACGTGTATCGCGATGCAAACTACTGCCATCTAAGCTTCTGACTTTTGATTTATGGTAAGAAGATAAATCAACAGATGTTGGTAGCAAAGTTACATAGGCCACTTACAGAACAATATCTCCTGCGTAAGCTCAGAAGCTGTGAGGTCTTTTGAAGGTTAATGTTCTGAACATTGACTTAACCTAACCTAACCACCCCAGTTTGGAGACAGCGTATCTCAAGAACTAAGTGAGATATCGAAAATATATATTCTTCACTTTCGAGTTATCTTGTCGTGTTTTATAAGAATCTATCATCAAATTTGACTTTAGGGAAATTTTTCTTCTGAATTTCAACCCGGAACCCCTCTCACGCGAGAACTAAGCACGATATCAAAAAATTTTATTCTTCATTTTTGATCTGTCTCGTCGAGTTACATAATAATGCATCATCCAATTGCTGTGCCAAGGTTGTATTATGATGTCCTTGAGGTTTTTGTGCCTTTTCCCCGTGTTTCTACGGTCAAGCAATATGGCTACCTCTCCACCCCACTTCTGTCTACCCGGTTTCACTCCAGCGTGTGGTGAATGTCCCTTGCGTCGTCTCCAAATATTCCTTCTTCCATGATATCAGTACCAGCTCTGAGCCTTAAAGGGGGAATATAGTTTATGTAATATATAGATAGATAGATATGTTCACTTTGATCCCATGTGAGAATAATCTCGGGGATGTGGAACAGTACATACACTTATTAGTAATGTCAATATTACTATATAATTGATAATATTATATATTGACAAGAAGTTAGTTTTGACCCATTAGTATAACCAATATTTCCTGTAATCTACAAATACAATCCCGAGTTAGTTAGTACTTATTATGTGGAACAGTGTATAAACTTGTTACCAGCATCTAACAACCAGTTATTTTCTTACCAACCAGTTACCACAACTCATAAGCAGTCAATTACTTAAAAACCTGTTAGTATCATAATTTTTTACAGCAGTTTTTAAGTGCATGCTATCCCATGTTAGTTACTATATATGAGTGAAGTTTTGTAAACAGTGTAATTACTTCATTTGTCAAAAGTTTCAACAGATAGAAAAACCATATATCATTTTAGTAATTGTGGACAACTTTGTCACCTTTCCCTTCCATACACCATATATACGACTTTATCAGTCATTCTTAGTTACCAAATTCCAAGAAGAAAATTCTTTTACAGAGTAAAATTGATTCTGAAGCATATTGTTTCCGCGAGTCATTTATAACGCTTGATATCTAACCGAAAGCGATAAATGAGGAATTTTTTAAAAGATTAATGTCTCTACTTAGATAGCTTCATAAATTAAAACAAAATTTTTTCTGTATTTAAACCTTAAAAGGAAAAAGTAATAACTATAAAGGTCGTATTTATATAACAGTTTAGAGCGAAGCCGGTAGATAGCAGCAACAGATATTACAGAGATATTAATAATCTTTTTATTGCTATTTTTTGCTTTAACCAAAGGCTAATACAGACAATCACATCATACAATACATTCAATTAATTTTAATTACTACATGGGCCATGAAAAACTTTCGTGTAGTCGTAATTTGCTTTGTATGAATTAAATTTACACAGCAAGTTATGCCAAATGTGAATGTGGACTTATGAAAATCACCACCGAGATAGACATTTAAACCTGGGTCCTTTTGGCCTCCAATCAGAAGTCTTATCCACTGAACCACCAGGCCCCTACAGATTTGTATTATTTATACAAAATTATTAAACTATATTGTATTACAATAGTTAAAATGAGTCGTAGATGCCGAGAGATTGTAGCCATTCAATAACCCCGTGGTTGTTTCATGAACCTCATTTTCGTACCAACGAATTTCCAAAGAGGGCAGTTTATGGAGTTGAGATGTATCGTTTTCTTGTGCTTTCCGCAGTTTAAAGAAGTATTCTTCATTATTCTACAGGCGTGCATCTAGTATTTGCATCTACCATGGCATGTTCTCAAACGGTTCTGTGTCGTCCAGGTTTTCCAAGGTAGATTGAATCCAGGAGGTTGAATTGTGGGGGCTTGTATTGGTGCTAGTTTGCCAGGATTGGAAATGGTCCACTCAGAGTTCCATACTTCGTTTATGTCGAAGTGATTTCGGATCAGCATCTCACCAAATTTCCATGTTGAATATGTGTTTTGAGTTTTACGTGGGCATTCCCGATGTATTTTAATTTATTGGTTTATTAAAAATTAATGTCATTCTTTTTTGTTTTTTAGTTGCTTGTCTTCTTATATTTGGTGAAAAGTACAGGTAGTCATTCTGCAGGCGTACATTTTATAGTTCTAGGTATTGTTCTGATTGTGCTGCTTATCGGAGTGTCTAAATTGTTTAAAATTGTTGTTTAGCCATACAGGACTACAGTATGCAGCAGTTAAGTATACTATGGCAAGAGCTGATGTTCTAAGAACTGCTGCATGTGCTCCTCATCTAGTTCCAGAAACTTTGTGAAGAAAGTTATTTCAGATTTTAACTTTTGAAACTGTTTTATAAATGTGTTCTTTGTCAGACAATGACGGTCCACAGCTTAAATACTTTGGGTGAGGATTGTTCTCTGGCAATTTCTTCAGATGTTCTGAAGTCCCTAGACTGTGCTGCCATAACTACGTCGTAGGCGTATATAAACTTCCTAGCAGCGGTAGATGGAAAATGTACGGTGTAGATGTTGAAAAGTAATGGAGCAAGAACTGATCCTTGTGGTAGCGTGCTGGTTAATCCATAGGATTTGCTTTCCATTTTCCACTTAAGTGAACTTCAGTCAATTGATTATATAGCATGTCGTTCAACAGAAAGGCAATCATCTTGTATGGGATAATCTCAGTAGTTTTATGATCAATCCCTATCTTCAGACTGTGTCAAACGTCTATGAACAATGTCAGAGCCTTCTTCTATTCTTGGAATCCCTTTTCGATATGGTTGTTCAACACCATTACCTGGTCGAAATTTTTTCTGAGATCCTTTTGTGAATGAATTATTGGAGACTATTTTCCATCGAACTTGTTTTAAAAACAGTGGCACTATAGCATTAACTATTTTCTTTTATCTCCTATTTCACAATATTCAACAATGTTTCTTGCATATTTTTAGAATGGTCAGAATCCGATATTACACATTTGCTTTAAACCGATTAACCAGTTTACTGTGGCACTGGACTGGCTACCTGAGTTGCTTACACTTAGACTTCAGGGCTATTCCTGAAAGCTCCACCATTTTGTTTCAGAGTTACACTGTTTAACAGCGGCAAAGTTACAATTACGACAGAGATTGTAAAACTTATCTTTGTAGTTTGTTGTAAAAGCAGAGACCGAAATACGAAATAAGATGACGAGTGGTGCAAACAATAGAAGTCAGCAAGGTAAAGAAAAACTGTTACTGTATTAGTTGTTTTGGAGAAGTATTGACGATTGTTAACTTTATTTAATTAATGTCTACCAGGAAACATGGCTGCTCTGGATGAAACTTTATTGAGTATGGAAAAACTGGATAGAACTTCGCCAGAACTGTGGCCCGAAAAAAGTAAGTTTGTATGTTAACGGGATGCAGTTATTCTTCTCAGTGTGCACCGTTTACTCCAAATAAATAATATTAAAACGCAGTTCTGCGATATAGATATGAAATATTATCTCTTTTATAAAGTAGAAGGTGATTTTACGATATGGATTATTTTTGCTGTGAAATTGTCAGTAATATCTGCATTAGTCCCAGGTATGTCTAACTTCGTAAGTCTGACGAATCCTGCGGATAATGATGGTCAACCATGGAACAGAGAACTCGATAATGAAGATATTAACTTGCTACATCGTAAGTAATTTTTACCTTGACAACTTTAGTTGTTTAAGCTTAGTTTGGCTAGCGTTTTTAAAAGCATGTAGTCCAGCTATTTTACTGTAATAATAACTGCATGATTTGGGTTTTGGGGATTACTGGAGATCGCGATTCCGCCAGGAGTTGTCATCATAATACTGCAGTGGTCAAACGCAAGACTCCACTATAAATTCTTCCCTAAGTACATTTAACGGTTTCATACTGGTCCAGGCTGTATTACAACCTAATGTGTGCTTGAAAATAATGGTGCAGGCTGTATTACAACGGAATTACTGCTTGATAATAATACGTCTTGCGACTGACTACATCAGTATTCCAACGATATTACTATATGTTGTTGTAGCGGAATCGCGATCTCCAGTAGACCCGGGTTTTGTTTATTAAATGCAACTATAGCTTTCCAATATATTTCACTAGGATTGTACTCATATAACACCTTGTGCAGTGTTCTGAATTGCTTCAAAATTGGAGATTGTGTGTGGTTCCTGTGTAATTAGGACCATCTCAGGAGTAATTGTCCGTTTGTTAAAAATATGCGTTTACATTTTCCTTCAGATATGTAATTTGAGAAAATTTGTACATCACACCCATCCGATATATACTGGCTTTATTTATTTTTGATAAAAGAACTGTATTCAGCATCCAAATGAAATGTAAGGGAGTAGTTATGATGTGGAAATGTTTATAAACATAGAGCATTGAGTTATGATAGCAGATATGCTGTACCATAGTTTAATTGGTGAACCGTCTGTTATATTAGTAAAGTATTAGTAATTAGTATTAATGATTTTGCATTGTAGCCAACCCCTTACAATGACATGGCAATATTCTTGGAGGTTGTGCTTAGGTTGAAACGCAGCCTGGACCACAGAGACAACTGACAGAAAAAAATATCAATATTAAACGAGGTTGAAATGCAGTCTAACTAGAATGAAAACCAATGCTGGGCAGCACTATCTTAACCGTGGTGCTGCAATTTGATAATGTATTCTGATGTAACTCTATGAGAAAAATCGAAAGTGAAGAGTAACATTTTTTCACATCTCGCTTAGTTGTCCAGATATTGACTGTCAAAAACTAGTTAAAGGTATAGTTCCTTGTGTCTTCGGCAATGTTTTTCTTCTGGTCCAGGCACATTTCAACCGAACCACAAACAGTAGTAAGCTAACAAAACACCCACTGTGCATGTCCAGTGTGTAATTTCTTGTGTCTTTGGTGAATGTTTTTTGGTTCAGGCCACATCTCAATCTAATCACCTCAACTTTGAGACAGTAGACTATATCTCGAGAACTGAGCGAATAAATTTTACCCTTCAGTTTCGATGTGTCTCATCAAGTTGCATAAGGATGCAATATCAAATTTGACAGTGGCGGTCTAGGCTGCATTTTAATCGAACTACCTCACTTCTGAGACAGTTGGCCTATATCTTTAACTATGTGAGATAACTAAAAAATAATAAAATTATTTCTTACTTTCAATTTTTCTCATTGAGTTAAGAAAGAATCAATCATCAAATTTCGGCAACATTGTTATCATTGAATCCCCGAATGCTGCATACTGTTGCAACTGTTTTTGTCATAAGAAGTTGGCTGCCATCCAAAAAGCCTTTATTATTAACATCATAGACAATTCAACAATTAATCTATGTTGCAACATATATTTCAATGTCGTACATTAAAAAGCATTTGAGTGCCGATACTTCTCCCCTACATGTCACATGGGTGTGACATGAAATCTTGAGAAATAGCTATAAAGAACATAAACAGGTAAATGATATGTATTTATTGCACAGTAACTTTTATGGAACTGCCCAAATTTCAAACAAATTTATTTGTTTTCTATATATTTGATGTTTATAGTGTACAACTATTCTTAAATCGTGATGTTCAAGAAACATATGTACAAATTTTCATAACAAAATAACAATTCCTTCTGAGATAGTTTCCATTATGGGACCACTTAGGATGAATAGTTTAGTAGATCCATAATAAGTTATTAAGATTGCAGAGAGGTGCCTTGCGCAAGGGCCCAGCAGTGCCCTCTTTTGTGTGACCAGATGGGTTACCGTTACGCCACACTCAGTTGATGCAGAGGAAAGTGGATAAGTGACAGCTGGCCTTGTTGATGCTGTATCAGCATATGAGCGAGTTTGAACGTGGCAGAATGATTGGTCATTGGGGTACTTGGTTTGTTGTAGTGTAACATTGCGACTCGTACAGGGTTCACTTCTAAAACAATGAGTGTATGGAACTTGGATAGAAGATAGTCACACATAGTAACAAGTGGGTACTGGACTTAACAATGTGACCACAGCATGGGATGACTTGCCACCTCTTCTGAATGCTTGTAATCACCAGAACAATTTTGATGATCTTGACACTGGAATTCAGAAATGGGTGTGGACATGTTTGTATCAAAATTTTGATGCTAAACGCTGGACTGGTGGCACAAATGCTATTGTGCTGGCTTCCATTGACAAGAAACCATAAATGCCCAAGATTTCAGTGGACATGTGAATTCCGTCACAGGCATGCTGAGTGGCAAATGTAGTGTCTTGCGATGAGTCTGGCTTCAATTTTCCTGCAGTGATGACTGTGTGACACTATTGTGTTGAACTACATTGTTGAGTGGAATAGCGGACAAATGCTACAGGTGATGGTTTGAGGAAAAGCAACTACTACCTCATGATGGTTTTAGAGCCAGAAGCACTGCTCTCCTGCAGGCAGTTCCACATGCCACGTTTCAGCAGAACAAATATAGGCCACATGTGGTGAGGAATATACAAGTCTCCTTTGAAGAACGATGGTACCACTCGTTCCCTAGCCTCCTCTTGCATCTGACATGTCGCCCATCAAACATGTCTGGGATATAGTCAGTTAGCAGCTTGTTTGTTCTGGCCCGCCTGAAACCTCCATTAATACTTTATGGATGTGCCTACAAACCACGGTTTATTTACTTCGCTGCAACATACACCAGCTCTCTTTGATTCCATGCCACGATGTCTAGAAGCTCCGATTGCCTCACATGACTGTTTCATACACTAGTGAATTCTTGCGGTCAGAGTGCATGTACAGTCCTGTAATTCTTATAATTTGTGTAATGCTAATTCTCTAATTTGTGAAATAAATTTCATTGCAATCATATATGTCCTGATACAATTTTCACGAACAGTAGTATGTTTGTCAGTTCTTTCTTTCAGGTATTTTTGCCATATAGAAGATAGAAGGAATAAATTGCTTTTGTTATAAAATAAGATATTTCTGAGATGGATGTAACAGATCAAAATTTACAAATAACTATCAGGAATTTTTTTTCTTCTGGTCCAGTCCACATTTCAATCTTACCACAAAGTCTAGAAGAAAGCAAAACACTTTAGATTAATATGAATGCTGTAATGAAAGTATTTATGTGTGCTGTCTATTTGCAGATGGGTTTCATTTTGCAGTTGAATAGCTGTCTCATATTTTGTAATTATTTTAATTTGTGGCAATTTTTGCATAAACTGTGACTTTGTGAGCAGGATTATGAATGATATGTCAAAATAAAAAAAATCCAAATCCCAAGACGTTAGTATGTAAGATGGTGAACGTCTGTTCTCGGAGTGTTATTTTTTTGCACTAATTGCTAAATTTTGTTTGTGTACTTACTTTTAAAATACCCAGTTGTTATTTAAGTAGATAAAGTGATGTTGGGTCAAGATAGTCTTTTTCTGACTGGAATGTGCCTTAAATCTAAGATTTATGGAACCATCATTCGACCTAGGCACTGTGTGTATTCGAATGTTATCCAGTCACAATTACACGAAACACACTTGAATGTCATGAAAATGAAGATGGTTCTCTGGCCACAGGGGCTTTCTAGATTTGGAATGAAAACGTTTAGGTCGCATTTGGTGCAGCTCCAATACCTGAGAAAATATGAGGGGATATTCTGCAATTGTACAGCAACATGCTGCACAGCAACAACTCTTCATTTGCAAGAACTGCACTTGATGTAAGTCCTGATGGCTGAAGACTATGAGGGCGATGGTGACCCAGTAAGCACTGGCTTGATACCTTATGTGAGGACATGCGACTAATGAATGTTTTACTTGAAGATGCATAAGATTGACTTAAATGGAAGAAGTCAAGTAAAGCAGACCCTGCAATCCAGGATAAATGGTAGGGAGAAGAAAGAAGTTCTTAAATTCCTAGTACTGAATATTTTTATTCAAACACCTTATTATGAAAGGAGGCTTTAATACAAGTGGTAGAACTAAGAGTTTATAATGTTTTACATCTTTTCTGATTAAAGGTTGATGCTAATTATGTGGGTTCTCAGGTGGCAGTAATTGATCGTGTGACAGTTGTGGTGGATATTGGGTATTTTGCTTAGCCAATTACCTAGGAAAAAGTAGGGGATATAGGATAGTGTTCCAAAATTAGGATGGTGTTTTAGGGATAGTTTTAATATGTTGAATGAGGGCACTTGGCGGTATTAGCTCAGGACCATTTACCTTAGCGCATACCAGCTCACCCAGTGCTTTGAAAATCCTTTCAACTATGACTGAAAGTATTTTCAGGCTGTTGTTTCTGCTAAAATGCAAATTGAAAGGCAAAGGTAGAGGTATAAAAACTAAAGGGAAATATTTTGCAAACAAATCATACTTTTTGAACTGAGGTGGAGAGGTCACTAAATTTCAGTGTGACTGGGACACTTTCATTCTTGCTAATGTTGGTGATAAAATTCAAGAACAGCTTAGAATTTTGTGGGTACTATGTAGTACATGTTCAATATAGCCTAGTCATTGAAGGATCAATTAAAAAAAATAATAAGAGATGAGATTAACCTCTTATCCTTAAACAGCATAGTACTCATGATTAATTATCTGCTTATAGTCTTTATGGAGTCTTTTCCCCTTACCCAACTGAATAAGTGATGTACAGAACCAGCATAGAAAATTATCATTTTTATACAGTGATGTGTACATAAGTTTAATTGACTTAAGTACCAGTAAATCTTTTTAACTATGTGTCAGTGTATGTGGATTCAAAAACAGAAATGTCTAAAGAAAGAAGGTTGTCAAAAATCTCTCCTATATTAGCTCTTGCAAAATCAGGAACAAAAGTGCTGAAATACTTATCAAGCAAGGAAATTTAAACAGGATGAGTAATAGTAATACTAGGTTTCATTTGTCAATATTGTTCAGGTATCTTCCTTGATTGTGACATTGAATGAGGCAATACTAAGTGTAATAACACACTCCTAAAGTTCATGACATGTCTACAACTGTTCGAGATCAAATAAACCTCATGAAGTACTCGAGGAGAAACAGATGAATGCAGTTCTTTTTCTAGCCAGTAAACATATGGGATATTAAAGTCACCTGTAAGAATCTGTCTTTTGGTCAGTTATCACTTCTTCCAATTCTTGACAGTTGCTCGACACATGTAGAGGCTTGTGATATGGAATTTAAGCACAAATATGATACTAAGAAAAAGGCTTTTAAACAATATTAGTAATAAAGGATAAAGAAAATAATCCGTCACTCATTGACGTTGATTGCTGTGATGAACACATAAACATGAGACCGAGACAATTGTATAATAATTTGGTATAAAATTTTATTCATGTCGAGAGAATGGGCCATTTGTAAGTCTGCAAAATGCCTATGTAAATGATCATAAATATTGTTAAAAAAATTATTCCTTGTGGTATAATGTAACCATCTGATAAACATATATACTTTATCAGTTTTTATTTCTTTCAGTATTTTCAGTATTTTAAGATGTGGTTAACTTTGTTTCAGAATTTGGCAGTCTTACTGCTGCAAGTTTAATAGCAGAAGTGAAGAAGCTACATGACATAGCCTACCAGCTGGGGCTCGAGGAAGCCAAGGAAATGACACGTGGAAAGTACCTGAACATTCTCAGTCGCAACCAACATTAAATGAAACTCTTTTGGTCAAACTATGAAATGATTGGGTGATAATTTTATATTGGTGTGCACTGGGTTGTTGTGAAAGGCAGTCTTTATTTAAGTTTACATGACCTGTAAGTTTTGTAAAACCTTTTTTCTCTGCTTTAATCACTGATAAAATCTCAAATACCATATATATGTATACATATATTGGTTTTGATAATACTGAGAATGAAAATGCTGCTAGGAATGGAAGAAGGGAAGGCTAGGGAAAGTAAACATGTCACTCTGTTTGTCTTGGGCCTCATGCTTCATCTGTGGAGAGTGAAGGTTTTACTTCCCCTGTCCTTTCTTATATATTGATTTCTTTTGATAATTTACATTAACTGGCAGCAATAGAACGTGTGATAATTATTTTAATTCTGATTGATTTATGGTGTATTCACTAGCAAATGATGCATCTGTCTAAAGTTGCCAAGCTATTAGATATTAGTTTTAAATAAGCAAATGATTTGAATGTAAATTGCTGCAGTCTTTTTCTTTGTTTAATGTGTTTAGATTTGCGTTGAAGTGTTTGAAACAACTCGGAAGAAGAATTGGTTGAACACGGCTTGTTTTCATTGCTTAGATAAAACTTTATTTGAAACCTTTATATCTGCAATTTGGCATGTTTATTCATATATGTTAGTAAAAGTGTGGTTCTTTATGAAGTACGTATGGGGGAAGACTTTTGTAAACTTTTGCTGAAAACTATTAATATTACATCGTTCCATCATGATTTTTTTTAAATATATTTTTACAAATATTGTTTTTGGTTTGCTGAATTACTTAGAAGTATTTTGATAAGTTTTTTTCTTTATTTTGTATTAAAAAGTGAAATTACAAGTGTGTTTTTATGTTTATTCACATGTTGGATTTTTTAAAATTCAATTAAAAATTTGTTTATGAATTAAATGTCTTAAATTTTTATTCATGAGTATGCTGGTTCATATCCCTGTCCAGGTACCCAGATTCCCCCATATCATTCCAGGCAAATGCTGGGATGCTTCCTCCAAAAGGCAATGGCCAAATTCCTTCCTGTTCCTTGTCCCCAGTCCCATCCCGCCTCAAATGACCTCGACATCGATGAGGCAAAAAGCAGCAAAAAAAATCCTCAATTTGAGCAGACAATTTTTTTAATAGGTTAAAAAAATTCTTTAAGATATTCTAGTAATTAGGTATAATAAAACAAGAATATGAAAAAATTTGTACAAAATGCATTTTACAATAGGAATCCTAAAATGATTCCAATTGGTATCATTGGGTCATTGTAATGAACAAAGAATTTCTAAAGTTAATCTTTTTCAGTATTTTATTTTTATTGGTTGATGCAAATTGCAGCAGCAAAATAATACAATTTAATTTAACAAAGTCTCATTCACTATAATATTCTTACATTTCGAATTGCTTTTCTAGTACCATTTTGCAAGGAAGATTTGATTAACTGAAATGGAACTTTACATTTCCGGCTCTTGATTCTGCTGTAAATTTTCATACAAAATTTCCATCTTGATTTTCAGATGCTCTGGCCTGTAACCAACATCATTGTAACGTACATTAGCTACAGGAATTTATGCTTTCCTACCCTCCTCTTCAAGGGTTCGGACTTTGGCAATTCTGATAGAGGCCTTTACCTCTGCTTGATGAGGATTCTTCAGCAGCTATAGACCACTGACTGGTATTTTCAACTGTTTCCGGACTTTGATAATAAGAGAGAATTTATGCTGCCTTATTGCCAAATCATTTCAGTAATCCAATGTTCTCATTGATCTCCAAATAATCAGTAATCATACAAATGTCGTCTATTTTTTCATAGAAGCAGTTCTCCTGCAAATAGTAGCCTTCCAATCTGTTCTTTCTCACATTTTAAACCATACATATTCCACTGCCAGGCCTTATGATTCAAACTACTGGAAACAGATAATTTATGGTTCTAATAGCGAGCGTGGTGGTGTAACGGCTAGCGTTCTGGCCTCGCATTCGGGAGGACGGCAGTTCGAATCCCCGTCCGAGCATCCAGATTTGGGTTTTCCATGGTTTCCCAAATCACTTCAGGCAAATGCCGGGATGCTTCCTTCAAAAATCCATGGCCGAATTCCTTCCCATTCCTTGCTCCCCATCCTTTCCCGTCTCTAAAGACCTCGCTGTTATAGAGACGTTAAGCAGATAAAAAAAAAAAAATGGTTCTAATGCTTAGGCAAGTCATCCACTAGCATGATGATTACATTGCTGTTCAAATTTAAATAACTATCTTCCACCGTTGTTCCCTTGTCTACATCAATTTCGAAACCTAAAAATGTCATATATCTCTCGAAAAATAGCCTAAGTAAATGCTAAGTAATGTAGGTAGGTACTAAAGTAAATGAGCTTAGATCATTCTATATTTTTCACTGATATGTCGAGATATAATTGTCAGTAGGAACAAACTAACTTGCTGGATATCCTTCCAATCACAAATAAAATACTAGGCTGTAAGTGAAATGTTTTATATACTCATGACCCAATGATTCCAAATGGAATCATTACTTATTGATATCAAATATTCAGCTAATAAGAGTGTTATAAAAGGCAATATACATATATGAATATTATTCTGTAATTGCATAAGTAATAGAAAACAATTTTCGAATATATACATCGTACATACCTATGACAGTTTCATAAAATGTCAAGTGCAGTCAGTACTTGGGATGCGATATGCATGTCAACAATCAAAGTAAAATTACTATCCAACTACTTACAGTAATGATACAATAAAGATTTGTAATTTATTGGAAAATAATGAACTACGAAATAAGGTTAAAATCGGCTTTATTTGACACATTGTACAAGCCATGAAGGTAAAGTTTAGTGGTTCCAACTGGAATCACTAGAGCAGAAAGGGTTAAAATTTGGATTTGCAGTAATTTATACACCACATTATCACACAGAAATTTTATTATATAACACATTTCAAAGTAGATTATGTGAAAATTTGTGCTTAGTTTTGAAGATTTTGGTGGGAATAGTTTATTTCTTCAAGCTGGCACTTGCATGTGTTTATTTTGAATAATTTTACAAGTTGATAATCCTGCTGCAGTGGTTTTATAATAGCACTTTGGGGCTCAGGTTTGAAATTGTCTCATGAACATATAAGTGTTGTGTGCTTGATGGGATGGAGTGAAGCCATGGTCAGTTTCAAGTAATGATTTTATTTTCATTTTTGACTGACTAGTTTTCATAAACCTCTCTCCCCCCCCCCCCCCCCCATCGTCCTAGACCATGTGTCCACAAACTTTTTATCCTGGGATATCATAGGATATTTGCCTTCTTATTGACCCCCTGATTAAGTACTTAATAAAAACATTTAATCATTTTTGGCATTTCTTATGTTAATCAGTAAGGGAACCTGTGAAATAACCCATTGAAATAATTTACAGTTCACACATTACAAAATCCACTCAATAATGCTAAAAGATAAAGGAGATATTTTCCGCTGTTATTATAATTTCAAAAAATAATAACAAAATTATGGATAGATGGTATCAATTTAGAATAAAGGTCTGCTAAATATAACAGATGGTTCTTGCACTGTTTTAACTTGTCACAGAGCGATGGACCCATCTTCCTAAGAAACTCTTCAGATGAACCTCTGAAAACTATCACCTCTTGACAACCACCTAAACGCTGTGTGCAAAAGTTATGGGTTAAAACTTTCATCATTTTCTTCACAAACAGATGGGAATTGAGATGATGAGTTTTAATTACATTTATTGACCTGATTTTTATTGGACCATTCCTATTGATCTCCTTTAGTATTAATCGACCCCTGGAGAACTGTTATCGACTGCTAGGAGTCGATATCGACTACTTTGTCTTATACAGTTCCCAGGACCTGTTGGAAAAGCAGTTTTTGGAAGTTCATTCTTCTATCTTACATTCTCTTTCCTGTTTTCTTAACCCACCTATCTTGCGGTCTTCGAGGAGACCTCTTCCATTCAAATTATAAATTTTCTCCTGTATCCTTTCATCACATCTTTATGTCCATATGGTTTCCCCAAATCACTCCAGGTGAATGCCGGGATGCTTCCTTCAAAAGGCCATGGCCGAATTCCTTCCCATTCCTTGCCCCCATCCTTTCCCGTCTCTAAAGACCACGTTGTTAAAAAGGGACGTTAAACTGTTAAAAAAAAAAAATATGTCCATACCATTAGAGTCTTCCTTTATCATTTTTATACTGTACAGGTTCCTTCTTGTGTTCATTCTACAACATGAGATGTGTACAGATCCTATGTCTCTGAAACTTCATCTTTGTGGCCTGAATTCAACTAATTTCTTTTTTTCATCACCCAAGCTTCTGAACCATATGTCTGTATTGGCACAAAGTAAGTCCTGTAAATTATTGCCTAACATTTCGGTTCAACCTCCATCCTCTAAAACAGGCCCGATATTCCTGTAATATTCCTGTGCTCAGCTAAATCTTTCATTCATGTCCTTTCTGTTTCTCTCATTCTCATCTGTCAAAATACTTGGAAGTCTTCTTCAACTTTTAATCTCTCGCTTTCACAGATGATGTCCATCTTCTGAGTTGTAATAACTACTTCGCTTTTCTTGGCAGAGAATTGTATCCCATAAGATTAATCTATTTTGTGATACTCGTCCACCATCTTGTACTTCTGGCCTGATTTACATATATCGTCCCATCATCTGTAAACCGTGTATCTACTTTGCTTCCTGATCTTGTTGGCTATCTTCTTTATGACTTCATATGTAATAACAATGAATAGAAATGGGAAGAGAACATTTTCCTGCTTGAAATTGTTGTCTAATCTGAACAAAGATACCCTTTCCAAAACCAGTTTCACAAAATTCTCACATCCCTACCACATATATATAATTCTCTTAATCAATCCCTCATTAACTCCTTTCAACACTTCCCTGATAATATCTCTGCAGAGCCTATCATATGCTTTCACAATGTTCATATGATCAGGCATTGTAATGCCTTACTGCTAACATTAAATCCACTTTTGAGCTTCGAGATCTGAATTTATATTTCTCCTCTTGTAATCCACTTTATTGCTGTTGCCTTATTCTTCTTGCCATCTTCTCAGTTATTTTTCTCTCTCTTCAGAATTATAGAAGAAGGTGATTTTTCTGCAATTCTTTTATCCACCATGAAAAATGGAAGAAAAACAGCTGTCATCCAGTTTTATGAAACTTTTCTCTTTCTACACTAATCTTGTCACTGTATAATTACTGTATTCCTACATCTGTTGCTCTTATAATTCCACTAGTACTTCATACCCACTGAGTACTTTACCGCTTTTCATTTTACTTAATATATCCTACACTTCTGTTCAAGTCAAGTCTCGTACTAAGTATCCACAGTAGTTATCTTCAATAGTAGATGTTTGTTTGACCAACTCATTGATTACCTATCAGCAACCAAAAAAATATTAGAGCAAGCACAGCATGTTAGCATATACAGGGACAGCGACATAGATTTTGATAAATTCACAATGTTTTGTTCAAGATGGCGAAAAACACAAACAACAAATAAAATGAAAAAAGACACCACTTCATTTACTTAAAGAAGACAGTAAACAGCATCTTTCCCAAGTAGGTTGGTAAAAAAATTGAAGACAGATATAAATTATAATATTAACTATGAATCTGAAAACTTAGTAGAGATTTTAAACAAAACATTCCTAATGAAGTAAAGTGACATATTGAAGTTTCTCATATTACGGAATGAAGAACTTAAGAAATTGGTGAAAGAGAAAAAAAGAGCCATCCATCTCTTTGTTTTCTGGCTGACTGAATGGAGTATAACAGAAGAATGGTAGTAGTAAAAAGAGAAATAACAAAAATTGGAAGATGACGATGGGACACACATCTCCAATCTTCAGCACGGTGTAAATATGATGCAAGGTAAGACATAATCAGTTCCATATTATAAAATTCTAGAAACGTTGTGTAACGTATACTAATGACAATAGAGAACTGCATATTTAGAATTTTCACCTGTCTGTTTGCTCATCACACAAAAACTAGTAGACAGATTTTAACAAAACTGCACATAGTGATAGCTTATGTCGTCATTGGGTTATAGGATAATCTTTATTTTGATACAGAGTCCAAAATGATTAACAGAATATATATGATAGTCCACACCTCGTGCAGAAACTAATATATGGATTTTAGTGAAATTTCACATATTAGTAGCTTATATTACCAGTTAGGATAATAAATATTTTTGTCTAGGTTGAAACATACTTCTCCATGACACAGAGACCAAAACCACAAATTATCAAATTTTTGTGTATCTGTGTGCACCGTTTGCAAAAACTAGTTAACAAATTTCAATGACATTTAGCATAGTGATGGCTTATATCATCAGTTAAAATACAAGTGTCTCCAACAGGGAAAACGTAAAATCGTAGGTGCAAATGAATAATATGTTAAAAATAAAACTACTGTAAAAATACAACGGAGACTGTTAGAATCTGAAAAAAGGAATTGTGTGATGTGTAAGAAAGAATCATAGCTGTTTACAAGTTTTTATCTCATCAGTGTCTGGCTTTTCAGGGCTCATCCAAAACATTAATAAGCATTATAATGGTAATTTTCTAAATGCAAGTGAAATCATGCTTTGATTCAGTCATGTGGGAACATATCCACACAGTTCAATCCTCAAAATCTGATACAAGTCAGATCCAATACAGATTGAAATCACTGCTCGGCACAACCATAAAAAATTATGTACTGGACAGAGAACCAAAATATTTCTCCATATTAGATTGCACGCTGTACATAAGTCACACAGAACAAATTACAGTTGTAGTCAGGCATGCTCTTTTAAACAACAAAACTAAAATATTGTTGCGGTATGCGAAAATTTTGTTGGTTTCTGTCCAAACAAAACCAGCTCACAGGTGAAGGTTTATTAAATTTCATTTTGATTTTTTTTTTTTTTTTCCACAGTGAAATCTCAACATTCAAAACTTAAGTGGTCAAGGTTATGATAATGGTTCTAATATGCATGGAAGACATAATGAATTTTTTTTAAAAAAGTTTTCAATAACCGCATTTTACATTCCATGCTCAGCTCAATCATTTTGGTAGTCAGTGAAGCACCAAGTCCAAGAAATTTACATTTTATTTTCATCATCTTCAAAAGTGTAGTCAATAATTTGCAAACACTTACCAGATTTCAAATTAAAAGCTTTAAGAGTTACACAATGGTCTAGCAGAATTGATACAGTCTAACCATTAGATCTACGGTATCATCTCAAAAATATTTGATGCTTTGCTGGAAATATCTGATAATTCCTCAGAATGACGTTATATTACATCTCAGGATGCTCATTTGCTTGTTTTGAACATTAAAATCATAGTTTTATTTGTTTGGTTGTAATTTGGTTCAATTTCATCATCATTATCGTTTGGGACCATCTCCTGCTTCCCGGGTGTGGTTTACAAGCCTTCCTGTGTTTCTGTCTTGGTGATTATAGACGATCGTCTTCCACTGTCCCCTATATAGAAAAGTTTCCTTGTCAGCAATAGATTCCTAGTTCCAGCCTCTTCTAAGTCCTCCTTCAGTTGGTCTATCCATCTTCTTCTTTGTCTTCCCAATGGTCTTTTGCCCACTATCCTCTTTTCCAAATAAGTTTTCATTATCTTATTTATTAAACAAAATTAATGCTCTGAGCAAAATGATGCAAATCCCCACAATAAATACTCAAATCAGCCTAAATTTGTTAAATAAATTGATTAATAAATTTGAAAGGTTGTTGGAAGAAGCTACCAATGTGGCTCATGAACTCAATGTAGAAACAGATTTCCCACCAATAAACACAATTCATCCCAGAAGAAAACATAGGCTAATTTCAGTATGAAAATAGTGATGAAGTTTTACTAGATGCCAAAATCAAATAGAGTAGAGATTTTTTTTTTCAAAATCCTAGATCAGACATTCTTTAAAACGTTTACTGATGTACTTGGGCTTTTCAACAATAACTTATTTAATTACTCGAAACATTGTAAAGATTTAAGTCTGAAACTTAAAGACAATTCAGGTAATGATATAGAAATTGATGGCATTGATTTTTTAAAATGAAATCAATGCTTTAAAGTTGAATTTTCCAGGAAACGAGTATAATGATCCACAAATTCTATTATGGTATGTTTTTATTAATTACTTAATTCCAACATTTCTGAACACAGAAATAGTGCTAAAAATATTACTTACATTGCTAGTTTCAGTTGCATCTGGGGAAAATTCCTTTTCAAAGTTATAAATTATAAAAACGGTATTTAAGATCAACAATGCACCATCAAAGACTTAGTACTTTAGCTATAGTTTCAATTGAACATGAAATCTTAGACAAGAAAATTGATAGCTAATTTCACAAACATAAAGGGAAGAATTCAGTTTCTGTAGATCAATATTTGTATGGTTTTACTTACACTAAGTAATAAAAATAAATAGTTTTTCTTCGTAAAATATTTCTATTCTTTTTCTCACTCTTATGAGACAACACTAAAGAGCTTTTCTGGCAAGCACAGCATAGGTTTATTTAAACAGGGGGCGGCATAATCGGCATTGTACATGGGCGGTGGTATAACTACACATTTGAGGCCCATGCCAGATTCATCAGATGGGGTCCTCCATCAAGTGCAGGGAGGGGGGCACCCAGTTTACCAATTTATGGGCAATGGCCGACCTAGCAGTACCAAGGGGGGGGGGGCGATCACTGGCTGTAGAGGCCCCCAGCCAAAAATCTGCCCATTGTTGCCCGGCCAGTAGTAGAGCTAAAAAAGGGAAAACAACATTGCCCATCTAGCCTGAAGGAGGGCTCCAACTGGTTACATGACTGCTAAGATCGTTTATCCCGGGCCGGAGATTCCTATCGCCAGCCCCCCTCAGGCCTTAAGCTAGGAGTCCCCTCCAGTTGTGCCCAGAGACTCCTCCAGAAGGGGTCCCATGGCATTTTTGCCATTCGGCCATATTATTGTCATGCCACTACACGCAGGTGTTCAAACCAGCTGGCAATGGGCCTGGTTGCACAATATCATATGCTGCAGAGAGATCTACAAAAGTCAATCATCGCCAGCTGAAAACCATCCCCAATGTGCTGAGTTAGTTGAGTACTTATGTGGAGCAGTTTTTGTTAGGTCTGAAACCTGCTTGCTGGTAAATCAGTTTTGGCTCAATAAATTGAGCCAAATATCTTGCAGAGGTGTCATAGCAGAGAAATAGGGTGATAGTTTCTGGTGACAGAAGAGTCTTTGCCAGGTTCAATATGGCAATAACTTTCATCTTTCTCCATATCTTAGGTATCTGTTCATCTTGTAGGCAATTGTTGGTAAAGGCTCAAAAGCCATTCCAATCCTTCAGTACCAAAATGTTTTACCTGCTCCACACTTATATCATCAAGACCTGTTGCTTTACCAGTTTTGCACCTTTTGGTAGCTTTCTTCAGCTCAGCCATTTGAAATTCCATGGAGATTGTTTTACTATCTTAGTCCTGTAATTTCTTCTGGGTCTTTCCCCTTCATTTGTTAATAGTTAATTGAAAAAATGAAAGAATTTAAACTTGCAACCTGTATAGCTTGACTATGTAAATACATTTAATAATCAATAGGAATATGTTCCGGAACATGATGGTAGAGAGAAGTTTTCGAACTATAATTATAAAAGCTGTACTAAGCCATTATATTACTAATTAGAATTAAAATCAGCAACAAACGATCTGTAGCTTGTATAAAAATAAACCAAGGTGTAAAGCTAGAGTGCCATCTTTCACCTACTCTTTTTAATATATACATAGACAACATATTTAATAAATTGCAGCTAAAACTAAATTTGAAATAGAACTATTGAATTTGAGTTTATTTTCTTTTGCTAATGACAAGACAGTTTTAGCTGTGAAGAAGATAGCTTTCAAATATCCTTGTTTCCAGTGGATACAATCGAGAGATAGCAGAAAGTAAAAAAGTAACTGTGTTTAAGGTGACAGTACAAAGAAAATTATTAATAAATTGCACCTCCTCCAGCAGATTCATGGTACAATAGTGAGGAAGAAACTAAAGAAAGGCACCTGTCTGTTTCCAGTACTGTATGTTTCATAATCTCTATAAGACAAATTGAGGTGGCAATTTCCCTACATACACATTTTCCCCTTATCCTGCGCCTACCTACATTTTCTCTCTACAAATTTCAACTTTAAACTATTTCAACATTTTTGGTGAATTATTCATCATTCCTCTTGGTAGCTTATTCCAATTCCTGACCCCCTTAAAAACGAGAATCTTCCTATACCCTTGTGCTTGATATTGAGTGCCAGCTTGTGGTCATGGTCATCTTTTCACTTCCATGCATTACTTTTGATTCTTACACCAATATCTTCCCACACCCCATCACCAATATTTTCCTTGTGCAGTCCCATTACCCTCATCACCCTTCTGCTGTCTTCCAATGAATCCCATTCCAGCTCTTTTATCATATCTGTTACTAGTTGCGTTCTGCAATAATTTCTGGAAAAAATCTAGCAGCCCTTTTTTGCACCATCTCCAATTCCTGTGTGTGGATCCCATACTACACAACCATATTCAAGCAATGGTTTGACCAATGTTTTGTAACCCAATTCCTTTACTTCTCTCATACATCTCCTCATCACTCTCTCCAACTAGTGCAGAATTTTGAAACCTTTTCCTGCTACCTGCCCAATGTGTACTGCCCAGTTAAGCATGTTATCAAATATAATGCCAAGATGTTTATGTTTCAAGTCTTCAACAAGCAATTCTTCCCCCTCCTTATAATCATATTCAACTTGTAGTTTTTTATTTGTATATGTAATAAGCCTCCTCATCCCCACCCCACTCCCTTACCACACTGTTTGAAATATAGTAGAACTTTAAAATACTTGAATAAACTGTCTGATTGCACCATAGTAACACCAGAAAAAATAGAAATACAAAGATGGATGGTGGTATTTATACAATGTATTAACTATCTTTATCCTGCTCATATTTCCCATAAGGCATATCTTGTGTGAAAGTTTAGACTAAGTTTTTCTTTCTATTGGTATGTAAACATACCTTTTTACTCTTCCAATTATACTTGTTTCCATCTCTAATTTTTCTATGCAGTTCCCAGCTTTCCTAGCAGTTAGATGGCAGTTTCTTCTAACAATCATAATATGGCTCACAAAGATTGATACACAGGAAAAATTATCTTCTCGCTCGTTTTATTTATTCTAAAACTACTGAAAACTATTTCAAATTTAAAACTCAAGTCTACTGGAGTTTGCAACTCCACTACATCATTCACCAAGGACTTCATAATACTGCTGTAGTCAATCGGAAGATGTATTATTTCCAAGCAGTAATTCTGTTGTAATACAGCCTGGATCACTATTTTCAAGCAGAAATTATTATAATTCACCTTGGACAAACATGACACTGTTAAATGTATTTAGGAAAGTATTTCTTGGTGTTGTCTTGGGCTGACTAAGGCAGTATTATGACGCCAGTTCCTTGCAGAATTGTGATCATTCCTAAAAATCATTGATATTAGTTTACTGCAATTTTTTAAGGCGATTTTTAAGTAGAGAGATTGTGTGTTCAAATTATAAGTAGCTTGAATGCTCACACTACAAATTTCAGTGACAATATCTAGGCTAATTTGATCTACAAGTATCTCTAGAAAAGTTTACAAGAATTAATACTGATGGTGTAGAGTACTATTTTTCTTCCAAATCATCAAGGCTGCAGCACTGTTTTATTAATTGTATCTGCAAATTTTGGTTACTGAATTAATGTTCTATGAATGGAGGAAGAATATAAACAGAAACAATTGATGACATGGAAAATGTTGGGGCAACAAGGAGAATTCATGCAATATTAATTAAATGGCATTAATACAAATCACAAATCAGCATACAGTATAGCATAAAATAATTGCAAAAGAATAACTTCCTTGCCCCATTATACACACACCTTCCTGGTAAAATGGCACATACCTCTCCATATGAAAAAGGTATAAAAATGAAATACTATACAATTGTATTCGTCTCATTTTTTACACGTGTTGGTAATCTTCAACTTTGATGACTGATGTGTTTATTTTCCATATCCTTTGTTATTTACATTGCCTAAGATAAGTTTTCTTCTCCTTAATATTATGAACACAAGGCCGGCATTAGGAGGAGGGGGGGGGGTAAGCGGGTCAAAAGTACCCGGGCCCGATGGCTGTTGGGGACCCCGATCACTGACTGTAGAGAAAAAAAAAAAAAAAAAAAGGTCACCCATTTTACCCCGGGCCCGAAATTCCTAGCGCCGGCCCTGTATGAGCATTAATTATGCCATACACTATGCTTAACATTTCAGCTGATAACCAAAATGTAGAAGTTTGCACATTCAATAGATTTAGGCAAGTCACAGAAAATTCTTACACATGAATATTCTCTTCAAATTAGGCACTTGGTATTCAACATATCAACATCTGCCCACACTGCACTAACTGGAAATTTTGGGCCTCATTCCAAAGTTTTCACAGGATAGTTTATCGTTGAACAAATTCTGTCCCAGCATCATTCTGATCTGTGATGTTATTTTCTGTAGGTGACTGATTTACAGCAGGGCCGGCATTAGGGGGGTGGGGGGGGGGGTAAGCGGGTCAATAGTAACCGGGCCCCGCGGGCTGATGGGGGGCCCGATCACCAACTATAGGGGCCCTCAGGCCATGAAGCCAAGATTATGCCCATTGTCGCCTGGCCATTTTGTAGAGCTAAAAAAAAAAAGGTCGCCCATTTTACCCCGGGCCCAAAATTCCTAGCGCCAGCCCTGATCTACAGGAGTATATGGTACTGGTAAAACAAATGGTTTAATTGTAGACTGACATACTGCTATGCAGTTGGTGCCACAAAATTAATACAAAACTCTTGAAATGTTTGTTAATTCAGTCATTGTAATATGTTATTAAAATTTCAGCTTTTCTGCATTGCAAAAACCCACATTTACAATAGCAAAATATTTTTCTTGGCTTATTGATAGATACATCACACCATGTTGAAATGATAGGATACATATTACAAACACCACATTTATATGACCTTTAAGATTCATGGCAGGATTAACTGCATTAATGAAAATATTTGCAGAGAATTGCAGATATCCAAGTAACAGGCAAAATGGAGGAATTTCTTAATTGGTATTACATGTTTGCAGAATGGACAATGAATGGATCACTTAAAAAGTTTTAAACCATAGACTGCAGGGAAGGATATCCTGATGGAGATGCAAAAAACTGAAACAACAGTTTCCATTTGTAAACTGGAGCCAGAACAGGTCACAATGAATGGAATAATCCTTGCAGATGGATGATGATGATTGAGATGTTTGAGTAAAAGGCTTTTCCATTAGATCAACACACTGAAGTCTTCGCAGATTTGTCAGGGATGGTCGTGTAAAAATGTGAAGTTTCGACTGTGCACTCTGCTGTCTTCATCAGATCCTGGAAATGTTATGAGGTCAAAAATCAGATCTGTACTGACTATCAAAGTTGGCTGTGGACTGTGCCATCAAAATCTGTTTTTATTTCCCTGTCCTGTGGAAAAATTGTGCTGAATACATCAGAGGTGGATTAATCCCTATAGTAACAATTTCTGTAATTGTTTAATTACATTTTGCATGCTTCATTCTATTTGTGTACCAAAAGATGTAAATTTTTTGCACCATTCCTCCATCCCTCCCTTTCAGCCAATTGATCTGGCATCTATACATAAGATAAAACTGATGCAGCTTGCACACAGGCCAAGCTCGAATGTGATTCCACACTGACTTGTAGAATTAACTGCACATGTCGCAATGCATTGTAGACCTCAGTATAACGATGCTTTTAGCACCAGCTGTTTGAACTTCCCAGGCACTGCCTTGGGGACACTTTCATCAACAGCATTTCCACTGGATACTGGATTGCAGAAGTTATATCTCACAGTCTTTAGTTGATGATGTATCGAAGTGGTTATATGTCATCTCCACCGGAGACCATACTGAAGTGTTTATGCATTGTCTCCACTGGAAACGGGACCAAAGTGATGTTTCCTCTACTGCCAACTGCTACAAGACCTCTTGTCACGCTCACTTCTGGTGTTCTCAGCTCCGAGGGTGGGAGGTGAAATTCATTTAGTGTTGTTACTATCTAGATTACACTAAATTAGTTATAAACAATAGGCTCAAGGGCTTGAGTTTAGCTGCGTGCTTGTTCACTGATGCCTGTCATGTGGTGGCCCTTCCTTCACCCGTCACTGTTTTCTGTCTTTCTCTCACACTCAAGAAATCCCATGGTTTCTGCTGACCCTGGGGAATTGCAGCATCTAATGGTAGCTATCATTCACACCCTTAAAAGCTGGTGATGGATTCCCCACTATAACAACAGCCTGCAGTGTCCCTTGTTAACGTTTCCATATTCTTGTAAGAACATCAAGGTCAACTGTCTGGAGTATCCTATTGTGGCCACACAGACAAGGACTGAATGCGAACTTTTAACATCCTATGCAGGCCTTCCTGTACATGGTCATTTACTGCATAAATAAAATGGAACATCCAATTGTGGAATGAATTAAAATGACATTTACCTTTGCACAGCATTTCTTTCAAGTAGCATCCTTTGTCATATTTTCTCTGTGCAGCTGCCATCACTACTTATCTCAATGCTTAGATTGTCAGAGCAAAGTAAAGGTGTATGGCATTATTGGCCATGAAACCTTCCTGGCTTGGTCAGCCATATAGTGAGAGAGAACTTTAACTAGGTGTGCAATCTATTTTTTTTTTTTTTTTTTTTTTTTTGTGGCTACCAAAATATAACCCAGTAATGCTGCCGTTTAAAGGGAACATATGTTTTTACATGAAATCCAAACCATGGAAGAAAACAATGTTATTCACTTTTGCATAACTTCCCAGTAAAGCTATTTGTGGCAGAGATGCAACTCACTCTTTCATTCTCAATTCTCTTCAACAATTCATTCACCTTGACTTCTGATCCAGTAACTCTAATTTTTCTTTCTTGTTTCAGTGCACATATTTTTCCAATTTTTTTATTGGAAGTGACCACTGAATGTATCCCTAAAGTGAAAAGGCTTGGTTAGTTCCCAGTTATCAGTGCGCTTAATCCCCAACTGTATTATCCAAGACACGTCTCGAGCTACTTGATGCACCGATGTGCACTGTACCTCGATTATAAGCTGCATTGATGCACTATACCCTTAAATCATTACAGCCTCTTGGAAAACTTTATTTTGAGAACTTACTCAAAGGACCTGTGCACTACAAATGTGTAAAGTGGTAGTTATTTTCCAGTATGGCACTGACCGAATGTTCCTCAGTTTACACAGATGTACAATAATAACTGATAAGAGTTTCATCAAGCTTTGTGTGCGAGAGGTAACATTTATTCCTGCCATTCGGAAAAACATACGTTCGATACCTGGTCTGGCCATCCTCGATTTCGTTTTCCTTAGTATCCGGAAATCACTCCTAGTGAATGAAGAAAGTCATGAAAACTCCAGTTGAAAAATAGCAGAGCTTCCACTGATGGCTTTTATCGTGGTTGCTAATTGAACTTAATGGGATATCACGAGTGTTACCATTTTTCTTTCAAACTTGTAACCTCTGCTCCATGTGGTAACAATTTTGTAGAGTGAATAATGGAGGACACTCGGCACACAGGCGGTTTACTGTAGAGATGAGATTTAAATCATTTGAGAGAGAACATTTCTGCAGATGATTGGAAGCTGAGAGTTATTTGCTCTCTGACTACAGAAAATTAAGTAGTTGGTTGGAAGACAGTAGAGATGGAAATTTGAGGTAAAACTAAAAATTTAGCATGACTTTTTGTTGTTAGTAGCTGTAATCTGGTGCAGTTGATCTACTGCAGCAGCTAGAACACTCTAAACCAGGGGTAATTAATCTTTCTATACCTACTGCCAACTTTTGTATCTCTGTTAATAGTAAAATCTTCTAATTGCCCACCAGTTCCACAGTAATTGTGATTTATAAAGTAGGGAGGTAACTTATTAAAATTGACAAGGCAGAGTTACAGCAAGTAAAAGTATGTAGTAATAATTACTTATGAAATACCTCATGTTGGACTTTTGCTATATTAAGGAAAATAAATCTGTGGTTAACTCTATCTTTTTATTTATGCTTTGCATACATAGAAGCATTAAGTTTGAAAATATCATATTTAATTAATTACATTATTAATGAGATCCCTGAGATGATGGTACGAAACTAAATACTGGATATTTTGCTAAATTTTCCTCTTTCGGAAATATTTAGGCTGTTTCTTTAATTCATTTGCTAATTCTAAGCACAAGTGCATACGTTATACATTGGTCGCAACAACCACATATTTCGAGTAAAACCAACTCGGAACAGTGGCGGATCTAGGATTTTTCCGAACCGAGACAAAAACTTCACGCAGGCGCCCCCCCACCCCCTCACCTTAAAGAAAACGCCGACACTCAGTTGGGTACTATTAAACTAACGTGATAAAAAAGACTTAACAGGAAATGAGTTCTTGTATTGCTTGCATTGTATATAACACACATTGTATATAATACATACAATCAGAATACATAACGCACGAGCCAGACTGTACTCACAATTACAGTCCTTAGGCCCTAGCAAAATTTGCACTAAATATTCCTACAACTTCACTCGTCGAGCTTTCATTTCCGCGAAAGAGTCTATAACTTCATCAAAATTCGTCTCATAAGCTGTACTGTTTTCCATTGATAAGATCGCGAGGCTAGAAAGACGTTCCTGGCTCCTTGTTAATCGCAGGTATGTTTTTATTTAATTTAATTGCAATGGAGCACAGGCTCCGGTACTAAAACTCCGCTCGCAGCTTGCGGACGTCGTTGGTAACGTGCAGCATATGCTCAGAGCTATACAAATATTAGGAAAGGCTTCCTGCAAGTCATTTTTACACATGTGTTGCAACAACTGGAATGGACTAGTTTCATCGATTCCAATTATAAATGGAGCTTTTTGTTTAAACATGGCAAGTTCTTGGCAGAAATCAATTGCATTTAAGTCCTTGGAGTATCTGCTTGCTAGAACGGCTCCATCATCTTAATATATTTGATGTGAGAGACAAGGCGTGGGCAAAATTTCCATTTTATATTGTGGATTAAGCGCTAACAAAAACAGTAATAATCCAGAAACAAATAATTTAACGTTATAATATTTTTCACCGTTTCCAATCTGTGGTATGTGAAGATGGTGCAAGTTATCCGAAGGCAAGGGTTTAAAATTTTGATTCTCAAAGGCATCATGTCAAAAAATATTAGTGAAAAAAAGAAATGGATATCGTATCGACCTGCGTAAGACTGTAAACGAGAATGAGCTAGTAATCCAAACTTTCTAAAAAACAATTAATATTTCAACTAGCATTTTCAGGATATGGCTGCTTAACAGCCTATTCCCTAAATACGTTTTCGGAGAGCGACGTTTTATGAGTGCTTTATTGTAGTTATATGTCTTGAGAAACGGCGGTATATGCTAATAACAATTGATAGGTTTAGTTCATAATATATACAGAGGTAACTTACCTAAGAAATAAGGCCCATATAAGTTAATTATCTGATTATTTTTTTGACATTTTACTGGTCCTTGGATTGACAATGGATGAGAAACGCTGAGATATTTGATAACGATAGATTCTTCCTTACCTGTTACTGGTTCGTTTCCAGTAATAAATATTTAAACTCGTTCAGCACAAAAGTAGATATAACTGGGCTAATCACTCGAACGCCGCTGCAAGAATGCGAACATATGATGGCAAAAATTATAAATCCAAGAATAACAATGACGGAATGAATACCATTCCGTGAATAGAGATTTCTTTTAAGGCCGCTCTGTCATAGAACAATGAATTTTCCGTCCTTTCAAGTTGCCGCCGGGGTCAGTGTACCGCGGCGCTTTACCTAAAAAAAAGGGTCGGCAGCACATGAATATTTCGCCTTGGCGCTTATAAAAAGGTGCCCTGAAGATGTCGCCCGGGGCAAGAGCCCCGGTTTGTCCCCCCCTATATCCGGCACTGACTCGGAATCGTGTCGACTGAAAGAACTCTATGAAGTGTTGTGTCAACTGCTCGGGACATGACACCAGATGTCAGCTCTGTTGTAGAAACCAAGACTACAGGTAGCAGTTGACAGAATGTGAATTTGTTTAATTGTCCCTATTTGAGCTACCTACCGAAGCAAGAATGAACACCAACCAGGAAAGATGCTATTAATACTTTATTTGCTAATTATGTACAATTCATTATGGTGCACACAAAGGTGTCCTGCGTGCACCAACAGATGTTGCACTTAACCATGAACCAGCGTCCCTCGAGGCAACGGCCAGCAACAGACATCTTGTCCCCTTTGGTTGCTGCGAAAAAGAGAACAACCTCAAACCATTGACATTCTTCTCATACAATATTCACATTATTAACAGAAACATAATGGTTTGCAATGCATGCAGCATTAGAAGGTGAAAGGTATTTAGATTTCAGACATTGCAAACAATTTATTTATTTTAATTTAATTTAATTGTGATGGAGCGCACGCTACGGTGGCAATTTTCCTACACATCCAATTTCCCCCTTTCCTGTATCCACGTACTTTTTACCTCTACAAATTTCAACTTTAAATTGTTTCAACATTTTTGGTAAATTATTCATCAATATTCTTGGTAACTTAATCCAATCCCTGCATCTTACCTACTAAATAAAATCTTCCCACTTGAAATCAAGTGCCAGCTTGTGGTCATGGTCATCAGGCCGCATTTAGGCTTTGTGGGCCCCTAGGCTATACATGTAATGCAGGTCCCCTAGTTGGCAGTGACCCCTCTGACTGGGGGCCCAGGGTCATCTTTTCCCCCATGCTTTTCCCTACCAAGGATTACTTTTAATACTCCTCATTGCCAATACACTCCCCCTGAACCTCTTAAGCCTCCTCTTGTCTTACAATGAATCCATTGCTGCTCTTTTATCATATCGGTTACTGATTGTGTTCTATGATGATTTCCAGAGACAAATCTAGCTGCCCTTCTTTGCACCCCCTGTAACTCCTCTATTTGATACCCAAAGTGTGGGTCCTGTATGATTAAAG
>CM061919.1:219697765-219746635 GCA_031002005.1 Vandiemenella viatica | reverse complement strand
CTGTGGGCCTGATCGAGAAGATATCGAGTTAAACTGCTCTGCGGAGATCGGTCTGCAGCAGCAGGTTGCAAACACGCCAGCATCAACAGCAGCAGGCAGCCATGCAGCGGCCCCATTAGACTACACCACGGCGTCTTGCTTCTGCAGGAGCCCTGGTCAGGATTTCCACCGACAAAATGAAAACTGGAATGAGGGAAACAGCGTCTTGAGCATATTACAGCAATGAACTTGTGCCATAAAAGGCTCATCTACAGAGTGGTGTTTTAAAGCATTTCAGATCTATGTAACACGTATCGTATATAAATTCTTAAACATTTAACATTAGTGGTAGGTAAACAGGATATAAAACATCTAAGGTTCTAGCTCAATTGCTTCCGTAATTGTGAATGCTGGTACTCTGGTTTCGTTTAGTTACGGTTGACTAGTTTAGATATGTTCGCTTTGAACACATGTGAAAACAATCACGGGGACATGAAGTAGTACATATAACTATCAACAAACCAATAATATTGCCAACTACTGTTTATCAGTAATGAAAGATCTCATTAGTATATTCAATTTTCAGTGTTAACAATGTACAAATATATATCATCCAATGTTAGTTACTGTGAATACAATCAATACAATTTCCAGAGACTTTTACTAATTGCTAAATTTGTAAACAGTTAAAAATAAATTCGTACATTTCACATTCAATACCATAAAAAACAAATAGTATTTTCTCAGTCATCTTTTATTACCAAAACCAAAGAAGAATTTTTTTTCACCGAATAAAATGGGTTCTGTGGCAAAAACTCTTTCAGTCTAAATTTAAAAACTGTTAGGTTCTCGTAGAGAATGTTTTATTTCATTAGAGACGGGAGAAGGAAGGAAATTAAGGGAAGGTTATGAATTTTTAGTAGATATCATTTTGGCTTTCTTCTGAAAATAATAGATAACTAAAATCATGATTTTCGGACAGGGGAATGTCAGATCCGAATATTACAGCTAACTCACAAAGCCTCGGCTTTCTTCTTCAAACACAGTGTTACTAATATTTGCCGTTTATCCAATTTGCAAAAAATATTTGCACCTTTTTCTTCCATCAATACTAATTCAGCATATACTTTCGAAAAATAAAATCTTTTCAATAAAGTTTTAGTAAAGAAGATACCAACTATTTTATTTTTTGCAATGTTGTTGTAGGCCATGTTTCCGCAGTTCCTTAATTAAATTACCAGTTGAAAGGTATTTAATTTTTTTTCTGTTTATTAGCATTAAAACTTCGTATTGAATTATGTATGTATTTCTATAATAATCAAACCGTAGATTATTTGGATCACTTGCGGGAGGCGTAATAAGGTAAGAATACCTACTGTGCATCTACAGTTGTCATAAAATTGTATGATGTTTGAATTTAAGAAAATTGTGCGTGAAACGTTTAACAATGTTAGGTTTGTTCATCAATGAGAATTGGTCCACGAGTTAGCTTATGGGCTTGTCTGTCTGTGATTAATATTTGTTGAAGAACGTGTCGTATTAGAGAAATCGTATAGTTGGTAAGTACTTTAAGTCTCAGTTAACATAAATTTATTTTTCTTTGTACTGAACATGAATGTGCAAATGTGACCACGACGAATAAATAAAGGTACGTTTTCGTAGTTTAAGGGAGAAGATTATTTCTGTCATTGATAGCCTCCGTACGGAATATAGGTATATAAGTTCTTGCATGTCCCTAAAATCGAAAGGGCTGTCGAATTTATGTCTCTCACTAAAATCTGAGCTTCAAACGTAAACTAAACAAACAATGCGTGCCGTTCACAATTATTAGTTTTTTTATACGCTATGGCGCGGCATTCGGAACATGCGACTGTCAAATATCCGTGCTTTCACTGTAGTGTTTTTGATATTGAGTTTTATGATGTTTAATTTAATTTAATTTAATTGCGATGGAGTGCACCCTCCATTTTCCCCTTTCTTGTAGCCGCCTGAGCAACATGGAGCATGGATCACTCTTTATCGGTCCTGTAAAGCTCAGTCGGGTCAAACTGTATCTTTTTCCAGTTATTTATTTTTATTCTTCCCCTTTTGGTTGTCTTTTCCACACTACAGCCTCCTTTGATTACAAACTCAGCTTTTTATTTTTTTTTTAACGGTCGCCCTTTAGTGACAAAGGTGATTCCGCTGATTTATTTCATCAACAAGAAATGCCTATTGCCACCTCGTTCGTTATTACAGTGGGAAGCATTATGTATCATAATACCGGTCGGTGAATCTATATAATAATAATAATTGCATTAAACGTGGTGAAAATTTATGTCGGACTAATTAGGTCGTTTATTAGTTTTGAAATCGATTCTGACCTTTTATGAGTTTCACAGAAAGGTTGAATAAGACCATCTACTGAAGGCAAATGACATTTCGCAGTCCTCTCGTTACGGTTAGACGTACATGAGCGTCCATTTGGAGACGACAAGACAGATATCCATAGTCGAAGAAGATACATTAAATGGGTTAGGTAATATTTTTGGTTGTTTGACAAGTTCTAATATGCTTTATCGAGGGATATCGGTTGTTAGTATGATTCAGGGTTCATTATAACCCAACCACGACTTTCGATAATATTGTTGCTCCAAAATTTATATCGCACACGCAAGAGTACATTTACTGTACTGCGATCTGCAGTTGAACCTGTCGTGTCTTTTAGCTGGCGATGTAACTGGTACTGCCAACCGTACTTTAAGTAAAACATTATACTTTATTTTTGGTAGGTATACTTTAACCAAATCGTAAAGTATGCTGTAATACTTTATTTCGAGTAAAATTTACAATTCATGGAACAGAGTAGTTTGTACGTAATTAATTTCCAAACGACTTAGTGCTTATGACAAAAGCACTTATGACAAAAGTAAACTCTTGAAGCGATTATTACTAAAAGGGACGGAAGAAAAGAAGACAATGAGTGATACACGATATATATATATATATATATATATATATATATATATATAATTTATCAAAAATAGAAATAATTATTAGTTCCCTTCCATAGATAAGTATACATTATTTTTTTCCGGAAAAAGTTGGTAAGCCTACGCGTAATTAAGCCAAGCTATTTTACTATTATAACACCTTCTAAACTATTTAAAAAAAATGTTCTAATGTGTACTTTACCAAATGAGATACTTTTCGATGTTTTTAGTCCGATATCGCAATCTGCAAAATATGTCAACGATTTGACGATTTATCTCTGCGTATTATGTTATCGTCATAGCAAAGAATCTAGAGTTTTTACTATCAAGGAAGAACATATATAACTTTGCAATGATTAACCAACGAAGTCCTGTTATTGCAATGCCGAAAGGAATACGGACAAACCATGTTACGGTGCGAAATTTTTGACTGTGGTTATAACTTTAAAAGGTACAGAAAATACGTTGCTAGTATCCATTCTCCCGGGATGATGCCACGTCCTACAATTCGGCCGAACTTCATCGGTCTTCTTCGGCGAACTGTACTTAGATGTTTTTTACACTCTCTTCTACGCGTTTACTTAGTGAAGGGGAATACTGCGATAGTCAAGGCGTCGCCATTTTGATGATAGATTTTTATGGAACTCGTCGATACTAATCGAAAACAAGGAATAAAGTTTTTTGATTTCTCGCTTAATTTTCGAGGTATACTATTTTAAAAGTGGTTTGTTTGAAATGCGGCCTGAACCAGAAAAAAATCATAAAGGAACATGCACAATGGGTTTTCTTGCTGCATGTGTGTTTAGGTTGAAACGCGGCCTAGACCGGAAGAAAAACGTCACCAAAGGCACAAGGAACTACACCTTTAGAGCGTCCATAAAACACGTAGCTCCATTTTGGCCTCTTGTGAACCCCCCATCCCCCCCGTTCCCCACCCCCATCCCCCACGTAGCCCGACGTGGCTTTTGTCTTTACCCTCCCCCCCCCCCCTCCCTCCTCCGCACATAGCATGTAGCTTTTTTCTCTATTGATTCCAAAGGACATTTTTGTCCTGTTTTCTCTTGACGGACTATAGTAAATTACATATGGAGACAATTAAAGGACGGTAATAAACATTCATATGCTGTTGAATGTTCTGTACCTCATTTTAACTGTGACAAATAATATGAATGAAAAGCTAAGTGGCCTGGCTCGGAACCCCCCTCCCCCTACGTATCCCAGCGTAGCTTTCCAGCTAACCCCCCCCTTTTTCTTAGACCTAGCCACGTAGTTTATGGACGCTCGCCTATAACAAATTTTTGATATCAGTATCTCGAGACTAAGCAAGGTTTCATAAAATTTTAATGTTTACTTTCGATATGTCTTGTTAAGTTACATAAGTATTAATGCCTTCCGTTGCAAATAATAGTATCAGCATTTTATTTTGTTCCAAAATTGAAGTTACTTTATAGAAAGGAGTGTGAAATCCTTAAGAAATTACTGGACATTCCTCTCTATAAAGTTACTTCAAGTGAGACTTGTCTGTGAAAAGGTTGAAGAGTTTTTTTCGTCTCGGTTAGTTTGTTAGTATTTATTTTTATTTATGAGACCTTCTTTAAGTTACTGTAATCAAAGTTCGGATATTCTGGGGGGTGGGGGAGAGAATTAGTTTCTTATAAGTACATTGTTAGCTTACAACATATTTCCCAATATTTAGCAGAATTAATCAGAAGGGTGTATCACCATTCTGCAATGCAGGTGCATATATTCTTGTTTATAGAATATCAATGTTTATATGAACAAAAACAAGACTTTTTATTCATAAACGTGTAAATTTGGATGAAAACATTAACTATAGAAGCAATTGGATGCTTGTAAACAACAATTGGCCGAACGTTTAATTACAACTTTAAAACAGCATGTTATGTAGCTTTCATCATTTCTATACAGTTGGTAGTGGAAAAAAAGAGGGTAATTCTTGTCCCAGAGCGTTAGGACACTGGAAAGTACTCCTGGAGCTGGTTTAAAGCGTTCCCGACATATAGACAATTTTGATTACAATTTTCTTTGGTTTCCATACTCATCTAGGCGGATGCTTCGTCTACAAACTAAACCCTAAACCAATGAAGAACAAATCAGCACAGAGCTTAGATAGTTCCCAGACAGATGACGATTAATAATAACTTCGTTTTAAAGTTAAATTGTCCCTCAAAATTTTCGGGATGTCGGTATGACAGAAACACTACCCAAACTAACCCAAGAAAAACTTTGTTCCAACGCACCGAGGGCTTTGATAATTGTTAGGACATTTGTTGAGCGTTTTCGAAACACAGGCCACAAAACACCAGCTTTAAAAATTCGAATACTACTGCAGCCAGTTTTTACGGGCTTTGCATAGTTCATATCAGTTACGCCAGGAAGCTCTGTGTTGGGAATCCTACGTTAAACTGTAGGTCCCGGAGGAAAGGAACTGGTCGTCTACCTCAGTAAGTCTCCCTCGGGTGAACCCAACCAGTTTTCGGGTTAAGGACTAAGATCAGCGTATAATTATTGGTACAGTGTTCATAAAATGCTTGAGCTGTTGACCTATTATTTAGTTTGTAAGGTCTATTAGAAAGTGCTCATAAATAGTTCTGGTACTGTAGTAATCATTTTCCGCTTATTTTATAAAATCTAGTATATAATTTCGTAGGCTCGCTCCTCATTCACCTCGATAGCTATTAGCTGGAGCTGACACTGACTTCACGCGCCTAGTTTTCATTAGCAAATTAACAGCAGCCAGAAATAAATAAAATTATCTCGGATACTACCCGAGTGAGTCCGTTTGTGAAACTCGACGTTTCGGCGGTCATAATTTCTGCCACCATTGTCAAGTGATTGTCATCCAACAGAATTTTATCTATATATAGAACACCGAGAAAACCCCCGGGCTTACATAGCGGCTAGAGATGTTACTAGAAACTCAAGGCTATAGGTGCAGTTTAATAGCTAAGCAACTGCCAAGAAATTAATTGCCATAATACTTTAATTAAGTTTGCTTTTAGAAGCATTTCATTTTTAATTGAAAATGTAAATTTAGGAAAAAAAGGTTCAAACTTCATGGCTGAAAAAACGTGAAATAAAATTGTAATTTGCGATTCTTTGAAGTCCTTCTCTTCAGTTCCATTTTTCAAACTGCTGTCACGCAGCTCTGTCATCTTTAGGTATTTGCAGTGAACAGCAGATTTTGAGGTTACATCAGATTGAAAACGCGGGGGATTTTTATTGCGTTTTCTTTGTTTTTTTTTGTTTTGTGCGTGCAGCATGTTCACTGTAGTTGGGTCATTACATTACTTACTCTACCATGTTCAGGTTCTTAGCGATCGTCTCCGTCCGTGTTTAATATTTCTGTTATAATTTCAAGTCCCTTCAAAATCAAGAGATTTTATTCAAGTTTTGCTGAGGGAACCCTTAGAGTACAACACAAGTCAACGTCATATTTTAGTAAAATCAGGTCAACACTTCACGACCTTTTACCATAAAAATGGAACAATTCTAGAGCAGTGACCATACCCAAAACACCATCATCGGTTATACTAGTAGAAAATAATAAAGAAAGCCACATATTTTGTGCTAAACAGGAAGTATTTAAACGTTTTATTCTTCTTCATTCCATTAACTGCTATGTATTCCCTGTCTCTCAGCCTCTTAAGCGGTATTAATTAGGTACTTTTTTTGTAGAGTGAGCTGTTGTGCTGACTAAAGCCTCAATTATGTGGCGACATTCTGAAAGTGGAACTGTTATTATCCCCTGTCGGGAACGTCTGCGCCCACGCTTGATTACTTAAAACACGGAAAAAATGCCTTCCGTTAACTGCTCCAGCGGCACATAACGATTAAATAATCGGCGTCACAGTACCAAGCGATGTCAAAAATGAGGAACAAGAATTGAAACCAGAGCAATTAATTTCAAATATTTCATGTTCTCTCGAAAACTCTGGTACTCCCAAAAGACGAACAAGCGTAAGGTCTGCCGTTTCTTTGTACGAGTTTCAGGGGGAGGAAGTACTGGATCCAGTGACCAGAAATCCACTCAGGTTTCTTATAATAACTCTTGTGACATAATTTTTAGTCCTCAGTAAAAGAAGGCTTTTTAGTAGAGTTTACAATTTACGCTATATGCTAAAATCTGTGACGATAATTTCGGTTAATAGCATCATTCCACTGGAGTCAGCAGTAAGTGACAGCATTTACGAAATGTGTCAATCGTCCAATTTGCGCAGTCGGTAATCTTCCCTTTTTGAAGTTAAAGCTAATCTAAAACATGAAGCCATTGATTGATGTGTTGAAAATTTTCTCCTGTCCTTTTACCTCTGAAGCATAAGCCATCATTCATTTGATAAATTTACTGTGTAGGCTTTACGGACATTTTCGATCATTTAGCTAGTAGAAATTCTTCTGATTTATCGGATTTTAAATGCAGTCGCACATTTTACTGTCCATGGCAAGTCTAACTACCCATTAAACTATGTTACCCAACATACATTGACCAGCTGCTTGCGTAAAGCAAACAATGACGATTGGCATTTAAATGACACACCTAAACCTTAAAAATAAGATATTTTTTCTGGTATGTATTAACTTACGTCGTCCTAACTACCAATGGACGATAATTTATTGTCGTACTCAGCTCATGAGTTTAGAAATAACTTGAAATTAATACAACATTTTCCTGGGTAAATGACGAGGGCAGAACTGCAATATATGCTGTCTTTCAATCCACTCACTCTCCTCAGTCAAATTTTTTACTCTCTCCATTGCGGATAATATCGGTGGTGAACATGAATTAAATGTTTAGTTATAAGGCAACGTCATAGCTGGGAGATAACCATTCAGTATGTAGCACTGGATTAACAATAAATCACTAGCAAACTTCTAAACACAGTACTTCAACGGCCTAACAAGACAAGAGAATTATTTGTCTTGCCGACTCTATAAACATGACGGATGGATCAATTTTAGCTGATGTTTCTTTCTAAAGTCTAGAAACAGACAAAATTTAAAATGGTTTTCTCGAGCTCAGCAATTCCATCCTGACAAAGATATAGAAGGAGGGGTAAGTGTTTGAAATTACTAGAGGTGGGCAAAAGAATCGTGAATCGATTCAAAGAGTCGACTCGTCTAAAAGAATCGTTTGCGGAATCGACTCACTTGGAAGAGTCACGGTTCACTCAAGAGTTGTTAAGAGGGAGCTCAGGAGCTGAGCCGTTGTTGCGCAATCGCTCACCGACTCGTCCAGGTTCTGAGTCGACTCCGAGTCGTTAACTCGATAATGTTTACGACTCTCGGCTCACTCGCTCTCGGCTCACTTCTGTCTTAATGACTCTTCCATGGATTCGGCTCTTTTTAACTCTTGATATCTGCGTAACTCGTGATTCCTTTCGATTCACAATCTTAGTTCCCACGGCGTGTTTCTTGGTTTGGCAACTTATTTGTAAGGAAATAAAGAATATTTATCTTTGGAACAGGAAAATTAAAAGTATATTACAGAAATAAAAAGTATTTTTAAATTTAGGAATTTACTTTCTTAAATACACATTTTTCTAGTGTTTTTGGAACTAGTTATAAGTTTTTGGTTTCCTTCCAGACTGTTATAGATGCTACCACAACACAGATTTAGATTTACAAATAAATTATCAATAAATTATCCGTCCTATAACTTTTATATTTTACCACAAATAAAGTATTTCCCGATTATTTGAGGACAGGGAAAAGTATACCGATTTCAGAGTCATCTGCTATTGCCATGTTGCGTGGGTTTTTCAAATTGCGAATGCACCGAGTACTGAATTTAATTGCGATGGAGCGCGTCCGGTTATTATCATACGAACTTCATCAGTGTTTTAGTTGTTCTTCAGTTCTTAATTTTGTGGATAATGCAAACATTTTGCAATAGAAATGAACGAAGTTTATGAATTGGACCATTACAAAAATTAGCAGATGCTGAAGCGGCATATATACTGTTCCAGCTGGTGAGGTTTCTACGAGGAAAAAGGTTAAACGAAAAGACGTTGGGGAACAGTGCCGTCGATGAATATAGGGGAGCGTCCAGAAATTACGTGAGACTTTTTAGGGGGGGGAAGGGGTCCGGAAAATCTCACGATATCTCACGTGAAATTTTGAACTTGAACGAGTGTAGAACTAAAAAAAGCGTAAAAAATACCAGTTTACAGGGCCAAAAACCGGCTTTTGAGGGGGTATCATTCTTTCGGGGAGCACGACAGCTAAAAAAAGTCTCGAAACTTCTCCTGGTCGAACAACTGGGGGGAGGGGGTTCCGTGAAAATCTCATGAAATCTCACCAACGGGGAGGGGGGGGAGGTCTGGCAAAATCTCACCAAGTCTCACGGAGGGGGGGAGGGGGTCTAGATTTCCGGAAAATAGCCTTACGTAATTTCTGGACGTCCCCCAAAATACTGAAACGAAGAAAATAAATATAAAATTTAAATTATGCCATTTAAACAAACACTGATTTATTGGTTTGTAGGTAAAATGCTAGTGATACGCTGTTTAACTTAAGAAAAGCACCATCCGGCAAATTCAAAAAATTTGCCAAATTTATGGAGTAAAATTGGAGCATATGTAAGGGGCGTCCATAAACCATGTAGCTCCATTTTGGCTTCTTGTGAACCCTCCCTCCCCCCAAGTAACTCGACGTGGCTTATGTCTCTAACCCCCCTCTCCCCACGTAGTTTTTTCCATGACGGAAATAAATATTTACATGGTGTTGAGTGTTCTGTATCTCATTTTAAGTGTGACAAATAATATGAAAGAAAAGCTATTTGGCCTGGCTCGGAATCCCACCTTCCAACCCCCTCCACCCACCTCTCAAGACCGATCTACGTGGTTTATGGACGCCCTCTAGCGAGACGTGTAACAAACATGCCACCTACAAAATCAACAATCTAAATCAACAATCTCAATCGACAATTACAATCTGCAACAAGGCTTAGAATCAGTAATGAGGTTTGACAACAATTAGCTGGAAGCCTTGAAAATTTCACAGTGTGGCAATCTCACATTTTGTTGACCCGGTTCGGAAAATTCCCAGATCCACCACTGGTTGTAGTTAGACAGGGGGCGGCGTAATCGGTATTGCGCAAGGGCGCTCAAATAGTTAGTAGAGAGCCTGCTTTTTGTGCTTCACTACATTCAAGTCACCGGTCCAGTTTCACGTTTCAGGTATTTATTATTTACATTTACACTTATAACCTCGCCTAGTCATTTCTATTGTAAAATTAGTGCTTTCATTTGTTTAAATAATAAAATAAATTGTTTTTGCAATAAATAACTTACAATTTAACTATCAAAAACAAATGTTATTATTTTAGTTAGAATTTGTTAATCATTTCCTACTTGTTGGTTAATAACTCGTTATCTATTTTCGTCATTCAAAATATCATGTGAAAAGAATCGAAGAGTCGTTTAAAAGAATCGATTCTCAGCGAGGAGTGAATCGATTCCAAACGATTCATCAAAAAGAATCGGTTTGCCCATCACTAGAAATTACTCAGTGAAACTAGTCCAGGGAATTGTCTTTCGTCCCAATTCAGAGGATGAAAATTCAAAGTCGATTCTCGCTTATGCTAATGTAACTGAAAATGGAAGGGTTTTTCTATGCAATTGGATAAACTTTTATCTTTAATAGATCTTCGTTCCTTATGTAAATAGCCCAATAGCGACCAGAAAAATTCCACACCATGATGTTTGCAAAATATCTTTCTTCCAACACGAAACATTGCTCGAAATCTTTAATTGTATTGGTCTGCGCAGGTTCTTATCTCATAACAAAAGTATTAACGTATAGTTCTTTATTTGTCAAAAGGATCTCGAAGGGTAAATGCAGCCATCCTATCGCCAGAGTTTCAAGTTCACGCTGTAATTACTAGTAATATATTGCATTTTAGTTGTTACTTTTTTACATTTTAGTTTTGTTACTTATGGTGATTTTATTACTTACTTTGTGACTGAGCATTCCAGTCACAGGAAGACAGATACCGAAGTGAAATGATGAATATAACATTTTTATCTTTTAAGTAACTACTAAACCGATTTATAACGTATATATATATATTTTTTTCTTATGACTTTGTTCCCCATCGACACCGAGGTGATCAGGGAGGCAGAAGGGACTTGCGGCAAGTAACGGTTAAGCTAGCCATCGCCTGGAGAAACTGTGAAAAACCGAAATCTGGATGACTAGACGGGGATTTAAACCCGCCTCACCCAGCATGCCAAACTTAGAAATGTCATTTATACAAAAGTTCATTTATCAGCAGAATCATAGAAATGCAAATTATATAAATTAACAACTTAAAACTTGGAAATGCAGATAATTAGTTAAAATCATTGAATCGCAAAGTGTCAGCATGAATAGCATTCTTCGGACATCTTTGTAATTAAAAGCGAACAAAGCTAACATGAGATGCTTTGTGCATGTACTGGGTACTGGTACACTTATTGTGCATGTCCAGCATGTAGTTCCTTGTGGCTGAGAGGAATTTATTTTTCTTGTTCAGGTAACATTCAAGTTTGTATAGGGCAAATGTAGGTGGGCATAGGAAAGGGGGAAGGATGGGTGTGTAGGGAAATTGCCACCGGAGCGTGTGCTCCATTGCAATTAAATTAAATTAAATTTTAAAAAAACATGGGTCGTTACTGGTGTTTTACTGACTACTAGCTTCTCAGCTCGTCAACAATGACAGTTTGAACGCAGGGGCCTGGGGTTGTGGTGCGGGCCCCCTCTTTCTGGTGCGTGCCCCCCTTTGTGGTGCGGGGCCCCTAGGCTACAGCCTATGCTTAAATGCGGCTCTGCCTTGTACTTTAAGTAGCCTCAAAGTCCGTCAAAAATGACTGGTTGAAAGGAAAGTTCTTTCAAGTTATTTATTTCCAGTTACTGAACTGTTATAAAATAACGGCCAGTGCAATTTCTTGTGCCTTATACTGCAGCAAAAAGTTTCAGCTTTGTCCTGAATTGTTATTAAATTACACTCAATACGATTCCTTGTGCAATACACTGTAACAGAAAGTTGCAGTTGTTATCCAGTGTCCAGGTTGCATTTCAATCTAACCTCAAGCTAGAAAATCAATCTATCACATGCGAATTAATACATTCTCTGTACCACATGTTAGTGACATCATGCATCGCGATATGAAGTTGACCCAAAATCTTCACGAGTTTTTAAGATTCAGATCCTATTACAACGTTTGAGTGGCTAATATAGATGCGTCAGTTAAAGCAAAAGATATTACAAATAAATTTTAACAACTTACGGTACGCTGCATAATGTTAGTTTCAATCAAAGTAATGTGGCACTCATGGAAATAAATTATTTATACAAAAAATCTTAAATTACTTATGTCCTTTGCTGTAACATCAGATGCCAGTTGTCAATCTGGCCCAGGGTAAATTTCAGTCTAAAAAAACATCCGGTAAAATTGTAGCCAGAAAATTAAAAAATTTGTCCTACGTATATGGGTTAAGAATTTATCGAAATAATCTACATTGAAAAGCAACTAATAATATGAATATGTTAATTTAAATGCAATATATCCTCGTACTTTTCTTTCAGTGTTCTGGCAACTCATTTCTTCGCGGATGCTTAACTAAATAGAACTGTTACTAAATAACATGCAGTAATATCTCTGGTCGTGACTAATCCAGCAACGAGGGCTGGCTGCGTGACGTCACAACGCCGTATTCACATTACACAGTGAACAAGATTCTGCTCTTAGACAGGTTTTTTACATTGCTGCTCTCTATGTTCTTCTGTCATCCTGATGTCAATGTGTTTTCCGGTTTCTTTAATGTTACATTTGCCCTTATACTTCCTTCTTCCTCTCACTCTTCTCTATCAAACTAATCCTTCCAAGGCGTCTCTTAACAAGCAGTCCCCTCTCAAGCCTTTTATCATTATTGATAATTTCCTTTAACAATATTTTTTCCCGAATGACTGCCTGCTTTTGGTCACCTTATATATCGCCAAATTATTCCTCACTCTTTATGCATGCTGATTAATTGTCAGATGCAGGTATCATTTTATGTCTTTGAACCATTACTCTCTTGTTAAAAAATAAATTGATATCCATCGTTAAGCTATCTAAATGATTCCTTTCTACACACACTCTTTTCAGTATTGTGACTTTGCTGCTAGCGTGATGGCAGACTCCGTGGTGGAGGAAGCCTCGAGGGCTACCAACATGGATTATCTGCTGACCATCTTGCACTGGACGGGTGTTATGCGTCACCCGCGGTCCACAGTCGGCAGCTGTTATTACCTGTTCACTGGGGCCGCTATGCTGGCCATCGCTCTGTTTCTTACGTCCCAGGGATCCTTCTTGTTGCGGGGAAGTAGCGAGGACCTGGACGACTTCACGCTGGTGCTCAGCACCTTCAACACGATCAGCATATGGTTATTCCGGCTGTGCCACATAGTAATCCACGAAAAGGACTTCCACCGATTATCGGCCCAGGTAAGAGAGCCCAAACTTTTACCTTCAATTATCTCATACCAATCTTCAAAGTTTATGGTATTTTTCGCTATCAGTATGCTTCATTAATGTTTAAATGTATTTCAAAAAAAACAAATAATTATTTAACATTAATTAGAGATTTTCCTGTTTTCTAGTACCAATTGTACCTTTATTAAATTTTTGTATTTAATCAATCCATAGTTAGGATATCTACAAAAATTAAATTAAAATTACTTCGAAAATGGGCTCTGAACAGGCGTTCGAAGAGGTGCATTTCTCCAGTGGTCTAAATTCGGAATTTTGCTTTTCGTTAGTTCTTATAATTCAATGATTAAAATTTGATAATACTCTTTTAAATGTTCTGTAGGTCTTCCGTCGAGGAGGGAGGCAAGTCAGTTTTTGTTCAGTACTATACTTAGTTTTCTTTCAATTTTTCGTTATTGTTTTGGCTATAAATGAAAATAAACCTGTGTTTAATTGAATAAATGCTTCATACTTCTGCTATTTTCGGAAAAATTCAGGCCGAATGAAACTACATCGCGATTTAAACTACTAGTAGGCCGATCTATTGTGTATTTGATCACTTCGTTCCAAGTGGATTAAGTATGAAGAAGACACTTTATCGCAAGTGAACATGTACAATGTCGTGGACACTTGGAGCGTATCCTCACAATATTTTCTGAGTTAAAGTCATTTGACTTGGTGTGTAATCATCAATGGTGTGGGACCGAATCGGCTATGCAGACAGTAATTTAATCTATTTTTGAGCCACGATGTCACAATAGTTGTTTGTTAGGTCTCTAATGACATCGATATCGATGCGCCCAAAAGTCTCAACAGCAGCAACGCGGGATTCGGTGAATGTGTGCGCTACAGGTGCGCTTAACTGAGTAACATGGTCAAACGTTCCTTGGTCTTTTTCTTAAAACATACCTGCAAGACTAAACACGTGTGGATGAATAAAATTGTTGTCAACGGACGTATGCACTTAAATTCGCAACAGCCTTTCGTTAAAACTGGCTAAGCAATAAAAGAAACGAAGGTTCCCTATGGATATATACCTCTATCCGACAAAAACGATTCGTCATTGGCAGTAAGTGTCAAGACCGCACAAATGATCGGCAGGAGAATTCCTAACGGAACTGCGGTGGTAGGGAACGCTTTTGTCCCAAGGAGTTTAATCTGACAACTTGAGTGAACCATCTGCTTTCAGTCTGCATCACGTAAGCTGAATTCAATAAGGAAAGCTTATGATGGAAGCATTTCACCAACTCCCTCCCCGTTGATGGAAACTGTATTAATTTAAACATTAATGTTGCAGATTAAGAACCACCTAATAGGAATCTAGAGACAGTCTGTGCTGTGGTTTTTTTTTCAAGATTTTAATTATTTTGTATTACGATGACTTCTAATAACCAATGCCTCTTCGCTCTATCGATAATAGACCAACAGAACAGTAAGAAATCTGCCTAGTTTCTTGGTTTATTGTTCCTATAATTCAAGGCCAAATTCTAAGCATTCTCTCTTGCCCCATCTCTTCGTAGATACGATCCAAACGAATGTTCAAGAAAAATCCTAGGCTTCATGAAGATTTGTACCGCTGTTATTATCTCAGTGGTCAGTCATTCTCTCCATTGAGATGCACGAGCGGTGACGTCTAATGTTAAATGTATTTTGTGCCAGGTTTCAGACGACTTTGGCGAGTTCGTCAGTCGCCGAGACCTGCCGTTGCTGCGCTCTGAATCGAGTGCGATACGCAGGGTGACCCGCTGGTACCTCACCTTCGGCGTGCTGGCATGCTCCTGGTGGCTTCTGTTCCCGCCATTCAGGTTCGGCGTGGGTCCACAGGGACTGCCTCTCATCCTGGACCTGCCATACGACGTGAGACGCCCTCTAGCTTTCGCAGCTACGTGGCTCTACTGCGTCTACATGACGTTCCACGTTAACTTGCTTACAATGACGGCAGACGCCTTCAACGTACATGTCATCGTCCAGCTGTGTTCACAGCTGACCATACTCAGGAACAATATCGCCGATATCTGCCGTCCGGAGGTGCTGTCAGTAGAACGAGAGAAATTTCTCACACCCGATGAGCAGGTGCCAGCTCATCCCTTAAATGATGACCATAATTCCATGGTTCCCGTACACGAAAAAGAAATCTATAAAAATCTTCGGAAATGTGTACGTCATCATCAGGTGATAATACGGTAGGTGTTGAAGACAGTAAAATACATTAATTACAAACAATATTTTACAACTAATATTGCCTAAAATTACTATACATATAAATTAGTTAGCGACCGTTTCCTAGGGATTTCTTTGTCACGCTGTCATGCCAAAATTACCCTATCGATTTGGATAGGGTTTTCACAGTGTAAAGCTTAGGATCTAAATTAAAACCGCGGTATACCTTATGGCTCTATGAACAGTGGACGGATCAATAAATGATAATCTGTTGGTAACCTGAACAGATAGGTCCTAAAGATAACAGTACATCAAATATAGGCAGTCCTTTACTAACCTTAACAGATATAGACTACATCAGAGATAAACATTACAGTGTTTGGATTATTTTAATATTGTTGTTGCCTACGTAACTTTGGTTATTTATTTCTTCAGTTTTCTGAAATATACTTAACTTAAAATACACGGAAAACGTAAATCAAGCAATTTTTATGCTTAATAAAGAGGGTAAAATTGCGGGAAATAACGTCAGCAACACGGCTTTGGTGAAGGCAACATGAATTGTTAAAAATTGAATTTATTGTCTCTTATGCAGTAAGACAGAATGTTATTTCTCATTTCGGCCCACGCTACATTTCGACAAAACCATAGTCTCTGCTAATACTGCCATCCAAAAATCCAAATATCTACCGTAGATGCTTTCGTCCACACATCTAGGACAAACAGACGAAGTTTCAGGAAAAATTGAGCCTTATATATAAAAATGAATGTTTGTTTGTTTGAATGTTCGTCTTCCATGCGTTCCTGTACCATTAATCCGATTACGATGAAACTTTGGTGAATTATCGTACATGCATGCGTGCGAAGGTTTCTGGCAAAAAAAAAATCTCTTCCTTTCTCCCTGTAGAACCCTTAATTTTATACGAACCAATTTAGATGGAACTTTTCACACGCATACTTTAAAATAAACAGAAATATAATGTCTACCCAACCTCTCTCCCCCTTCTACCCCCATAATTTTTGCCAATTATACACACCCACAATTTTTATCCGATATCTACAGAACTTTTCACACGTATACTTTAAAACAAACAGAAAAATACTGAATACATTTGATTTGCGAAACCCAATCCCTCTACCCTTTTTCACCCCGTTAATTTTTGTCAATGTTCTTTACACATACCCACAGTTTTTATCGAATATCGAAGGAACTTTGCACGTGTATTCTTTAAAACCAACAAAAAAAAAATAGTGTCTACTTTTGGTTTTCCGAAACCCTACCCCTCTCCCCCTTTCCACCCATTATTTTTGTAAACGTTCTTTATACATACCCACAGATTTCATCCGATTTCAATGGTCCTTTGCACACTTATACATTAAAAAAAATACTGTATAAATTTGATTTTCAGAAACCCAACCCCTCTCACTCTTTCCACCCCATTAATATTTGTTAATGTTCTTTATACAAAGCTACAGTTTCTACCCAATTTTGAAGGAACTTTGCACTCGTATACTTTAAAGCAAATAGAAAAGTACTGCCAACATTGGGTTTACAAAAGTCCGACCCCTCTTCCCCTTTACTCCCACCCATCTAAATTTCAAATGGTTGTTTATAGAAACTCACAGTTTTTATCAGATTGTTGATGGAACACTGCACACGTATACTTCAAAACAAAGAGAAATATATTGCCTACATTAGATTTACAAACCCACCCACTCTCACCCATCACCCTTCTTAATCAAAGTTTGCACATGAAACCATTCAAATTTTCGTGATGTCTTTCATTTATTTAATACATATAAATCTGTCTGCTTTGTATATGCATACCCAATCAAGTAAGAAAAATAGGTATTGCAACGCATGGCGGGCAAATCTAGTATATTATAAAGTCGAGGTTATAATTTTGGTCCCAAAAACCGTGATTATTACATTCTTACGTGGAGTTAGTATGAATTCATAAGAAAAGACATTAGTGAATTTTGGTTGTAAGAAAAAAAATCTTAACGCTCTGGCCTCGTATTCGGGAGGACGCCGGTTCGAATCCCCGTATGGGCATCCAGATTTGGATTTTGCATGGTTTCTCCAAATCACTCCAGGCGAAAGCCGGGATGCGTCCTTCAAAAAGGCCGTGGCCAAATTCCTTCCAGTTTCTTGTCTCTTGTCCCACACCGCCTCTAATGACCTCGATGTCGACGAGGCGTAAAGCTATAAGTTAAAAAATAAAAAGTGTAAGAAAATATCCAACTGAGGATTTCGATAAATACTGGGGACAAGGCCTCTACATCTTGATCGACAGTGAACACAAATAAGTAGTTGTGTAACAAATCTTTTGTCTTTTTCAAACAAAACTCAGAGCCAGATTAATAACATGCGTGGCACAGTTTGTAAAGGTGTAGCAGTTTCCAGGAATGTCTGTGTATGGATATTACTTTAGACATAGCCATCGCTGGTAAAAAGAACGTACATGACCCGTGCACGAACGAAATGGCAGACACCAAACAAAATTACTAGGCTTTTCTTACATTGGTGTTAATCCATGAAAAAGCCTTCCACAAGCAAATATTTTAATCTTAAATAGCATTATTTTCAAGATCCTTTCCTGGTGAAGCAAAAACTTTAATGAAGAGAACCTCGTAACGTCGTGTTTTAATTATTTTTGCTCGTTTATATTGGGCATGGAAGTTAAATAAAATAATGAAATCCTGATATGAGATCTTTGGAATGCAAACCTCAGTAGAGTAGCAAAAATACCTCAGTAGAGTGGTAAAAATTATGAATTAGGTGAATAGGTTTTGTAAGTTTGTATACTATTTTAGTTTATACCAAAACTAACATTCACAATTATCACTAAATGTAAAAATTTTCCTCGTTCATGACTTTAACTAGAATAGTACACAGAAGAACAAGTTTAGAAAGGTGTGGTGTACTATTCACACAAGAACCATTCGAGCATGATAGTAGGCAGAAATCAACCTAAAGCAATGTAAAAACAGATTTTTCTCTGATGAATCGTGAAGAAAAAGACAAAACTTTTTCTATTAACTTCAGTTTAAATCTTTAAAAAAATTAAAAATAGAATAAACTTTTCTTCACTGGGTCTTCAACTGAAAATTCCTTTGTTTGATCTTCTTACCCTTGTACCCAAACTATAATTCTTGACTTTATTATTTTGAATGAATTAGGGGCGAATTTTTACTATATAAATCAGGATATTCTTCTGATTCCCGACGATACCTTTTTTTTATTTCTACTTGGTATTCTGAATCATTTAAAAACAAATCAAATACTTAATGACATTGTTGGCTGGAAGACCTCTATGCCGTGCGCCTAGAGACAGAGTTTTCTCTTATTCGCCGCACTATACACCTCTTGACGTGGCTAACTACCGTAACCTCACCCCGTAATCCTAATGCGGGTATAGGGGACATATAGCTTAACATGCAATGCGAAGGACGAAAGCGCTCTGGCGCAAGATCGGGTTAAGGGCCTTTGAATGTCTCAGCCGAAACCGTGATTTGAATAGATCTTTCGATCTCCACTAAGACGCCTTACATTGAATCACCACCACTGTTCTTTCGAAACAAGTGTGATGGAATACAAGCTAGTGTATTCAGTTTATTCGGAATCATGGATCGAAGTTGAATTTACTATAGAAATTGGTCTACCAGTTCTTATTCTTTTTATTCACAGAAATTAAAAACACTGTGTTTCTGTTGAATGGATTAAAGCCTTTCAACACGACTAAACGGCAGTGCCGAGAGTGATGGTTGAGCGGTATACGTTCTGGCCTTGCATTAGGGAGAACGCGTGTTCAAATCCCGGCCTGGACTTGCAAATTACGATTTTTCATAGTTTTCCGAAATCTTTCTTCGTGAATGACTGGATTTTTTCTTCAAAACTCCATAGAAAAATTCATGAATTCTTCCCAACCTTTCCGCACACTCCCTTTCCGCCTCTTAAGTCTGGACGTCAACGAGGCGTAAATCCATGAGCAAAAAGAACCGAAAGGATGTCTGATGATCGAAATATTTCCAGTTCCAATCACAGCAACAATGGATTTTTTGATCAACTTATCCCGCTCTCAATCTCTGGCAATTCGTGTTTTAGATGTAAGAAGTACACCATAAAAGTTCCGTCATTCTGATTTTACTTTAAGTTGCAGGTCCCATTTCTTTCATAAGTTCACTGGGTTAAGACTTAGTCATGACAAAGGCGGCAACTCTATAATCAGGGTCTCAAAGTCACAGGGAAAAGATAGATTAATATTGCATCCGTAAATTATATTAGAAATAGTGGAGCGTTGACAGCAAATTTAAATCAAATTAGAAAAACAAAATCGATCTCAATTCTACTGACTATAGCATGTACAACGAATAGAAGTATACGACAATAACAATTGTTTATTGAAGATATCCTCAAATCATTTCTGTATGAATATACTAGTTTGAAAAAGAATAAATGAATAAAGGTTACAAAAACAGGGTGGCAAAAAACCGTGAACTTTTGAAAAACCCAACAAAAATAAAAACAATCCAACAAAAATATTTATTGACAGGAAAGCAAACCAATTTACAGCTTGCATTTTAAGAACCATTAATCCAGTTACCAATTACTGAATATAATGTCGTGTAGGTGGTATCCTCTTCTGCATATGCATTCTGCCACTCTATGATTGAGATTCTCCATTGCTCGTTACATCTCGCTGGGATACCACTATTTTTTATCTTGAATTGTTTGTTTCAATATGTCATCCAGTGTCCTTGGCCGATGCCTATCCATCACATACTTAAGGTGTGCCCACACAAAGAACAATTACAAACGCTCAATTCTGGTGATCTTGGGGTCCAGAGAAAGTCACCAGATCTTAAGATCATGTGGTTTCCCAACAATTCTCGTACAGCCTCCATTGATCTCCTTGCAGCGTGCGATGTCGAATCATACTGTTGAAACCAGGCTGAGAGAAGTTGCGGGAAATTGTTCAATGCAGGTGCAGAAATCTTTATATTGATCCGAGTTGACAGTCGTTGTGAATCCCTCTTGATTATATTGTCCGATGACCATACCGTGTCGTTGCTGCTGGGCAAAGGGCGTTCTTGAACATTGTGGTCGCTATTTGTTCATTAGGAGGCGTCCATTAATGTCGTGAGGTGTTTCTTCGGATTCCAGGCTCCCCCCCCCCCTCCGGTGAAAATTCGTGTTATCTGGTACGAACCCCCTCCCCCATCCCTCCCCGTCCTCTAAAATAACGTGAGATTTTGTCGGAGACACCCCCCCTCCCCTCTACAAATCGACCTCGAAACTTTTGAAGACCTTTATGTTTTTTACGTCTCACGCTTCCAAGGGCGGTTACACCCCCTCTTTTCGATGAAATACCCCCCCCTAAAATCGACTTTCGCGTCAATTGTAGACCTTATTTTTTTTTTAGCTCTACAGTCCAATAAGAATTTCTAAACCTCACGTGAGATTTCCGTTGAACCCCCCCCCCCCCTCCCACTTGTTGATGTTTCCTGAGATTTCGCCGGATCCCCCCTCCTCCTGTTTCACCTCACGTAATTACTGGACGCCCCATTACGATATCAAGCTTGTTGATGTTACTTGGGAGGAGAAAATTTACCGCACCTGAAATCCACAGCTGGTCCAAAATTTGTTGTCCTCTATGACTGCATGGGCTTTAAGTGACTGAAACACGAGCAGCCTTGGTATTCTGTGGCATGCGAACTCTTCTTGGTCATCCTTTCAGATTCTTTTTCAGAGCTGATCCAGTCAAAGTTTTAATCTACGTTTGAATAGCATGTTTCGATGGAATTTAACCATGATGCCTTAAATTGTTTTCGCGTTCCTGTTCTCTTAGAATTCATGGAGACGCGTCCACAGACTATACCAGAAGCGCTTAGCTAACTTCCAATGGTATCTACCATCCCCCGAGTGGTTTGGGAACATTTAGTCGAGTAGCTTGACTACTCGCAGGGAGGTAACAACTGTTATGGTCTATAGCACGGGGGTGGATGCTTCTATTACTGCTACTAATGAAACAGTGGTTGAAGATACAGCAGAGTATTTACAACTCTTTCATAGAAAGGAACAATAAGGAAGATACATAAAAGCTCGACTGTATGCAACAGCCCGGGCTGACGATAACTTCTGTGCGACGTCCACCGACTGTGTTTGACCGACCACGGTCTAACCATGGAGGAAGGAATATATGGAGACGACGCAAGGGACCTTCACCACATACTGGAGTGAAACCGGGTGGAGACAAGTGGGGAGGGGAGGCGCGCCATATTGTTTGACCAGAGAAACACGGAAATATGCACAAAAACCTCAAGGGAATAATAAGACAACCGTGGCACCGCAATTTGATGATGGATTATTATGTAAATCGACGAGACACATCAAAAATGAAGAATAAAATTTTTTGATATCGTGCTTAGTTCTCGAGATACACTGTCTCAAAAGAGTGGAGTTTCTGGTTGAAATTCAGAAGAAACGTGTCCCCAAAGTCAAATTTGGTGATAGAATCTAATGTAACACGACGATAAAAATCGAAAATAAAGAATAAATTTTTTCGATATCTCGCTTAGTTCGCGAGATAAACTGTCTCAAAAGTGAGGTTGTTAGGTTATGTGGGGATTCATCGATAACCGTGGCGCCGCAATTTGATGACGAATTCTTATGTAACTCAATGATGGAAACTGAAAGTAAAGAATAAAATTTTTTGATATCTCGCTTAGTTCTCGAGATATCGTACCTTAAAATTGACGTGGTTAGGTTGAAATGTGGCCTGGACCAGAAAAAAACTATCGCCATATCCATATTTGATGATGAATTCGGACGTAGCTTAATGAGCAGGTATTTCTTTTTAACTTGAATAACAAACTGTTTATTTCTACAGTCCTTAAATTTTAGTTGATATTCAAATAGGTTATATTTTCACATTCTATTTCAGTAATTGACAAGGAAGATTTCAAAATCTAGAAATATACTTGTAGACATATTTACAAACAGAAACAAGTCATATCTGAAATTAAAAAAAAAAAGCATAAGTCAATGTTTAGAGCTTTAAAAAAAATTAATACTTCATAAAACCTCATAGTTTTTGAGCTTACTTAGAAGATATTGTACTGGTAGTGGCCTATATCATTTTGCTAGAAAAATCAGAAGCTAACAGCTAATAATAAATAAATTGTTTGTTCTCTTCTGGTATACACCGCATTTCAACCTGCCAACATTTCCATTAATATTGCCGCTACAAAACCAAACTATGTAGACACATCTAAACACAAGAAATGCATCGCGAACTACATTTCCGTCAACAAAGTTTATTTTATCACGTTTAGTAGTTCGCACAGCACAAATTATCACGATTAATTTCAGTGTAAACTTAAACGTGAGTAATGTATGCAGAATACCATATTCACTGTGTCGCGATGTAAACATGACCCGTTTAAATTAAATTTCCAACATTTGTCTACAATAAGGCTAGCTTTTCAGGTGCAAAATAGTAACATATGCTAATTTTCTACACTACACCAACAAAAATTTGAGAATAATATGATCCTGTTGAGAGCAATGAATAAATTTATAGCTGGCACTAATGTTGCGGTTGCCTGTCAGATACTTCAAGAACGATAATTACAATGTGACTTACTTATGAAACGCTATTCCATGTTTTTCCTATCTCGTCTGTTTGTGCAACCATATGCATCACAACTTGGCATTATAGAAAACTTTAGAATATTAAAAAATGAAATATTCTCAGCAGCTGACACAGTGCAAACAGCCCAATGTTTTGGTACTCCTTCGATGTCCGCCGCGCAGGCACAGTTTTTTTCACGAGGTTTCACGGATTTCGCGTTATCTCGTCTCCATATATTCCTTCCTCCATGGGTCTAACCTTGCTAAAACGAACGGTCAATTGAAAGTCGAGGCGCCCCTGATGGCCTCCTTTTTACACGCAATTACTGATGTTGTGACTCACTCGCCACACACACTTGCCTCAATATTGTCTCTGCTACGCTGGTATTGCTAGAAATCCAGGCATCGCACGCGATATTGTAATGCCGTAGGAACTTCCTCTGCGCATCTTTCAAACTATCGTTAGTTTTTGTAAAACATTCTTATGGCGTACGTTCGCTATTGACTGCTCCACTGATCCGTGATACTAATAGTAAAGTTATCTCTGCATGGCGTTAAGTGTACCGCAGTGCTGGCAACGGTTCATGGCTGCCACTAAGCATTTCAAAAGTTCCAGGTTTTTCGAGTCACCCTGTATTTAAAACAACTAACTTGCCTTGAATTCCTCGACCTCGAAAAATCATTTCCTTATGTGTCTTGTTCGTAGCAATGCCGAACTACTGGAGAACAGTCTGGCGGGAACATTGCTGGCTCAAACTATTTCAATTGGTATCGCCATATGTTTCCAGCTGTTCCAGATTGCCATGGTGAGTACATACAGCATCAGGTTAAGCCATTCATTATCTGATGCAAACTCGGAATGCTTGTAGTTGTAAATATGTGCAAGTTGAGACTGTGACGTAACAACATCAAAATTTCTTGTGATGCAGACAACTGAATATCTTGAAAGATTTAACCGGGAGTGTTGTGTTTTCCAGAGTAAGGACGGGCTGGGTGAAGCGATGAAGTTCGCATGCTACCTCACTGTCATGATGACGGAGCTGTTTGTCTACTGCTGGTTCGGCAATGATCTTATTACCAAGGTTAGTCAAATTCTGATAGCACAGGGCAAAGTAGTATGATTTTAATAATTGACTTCTTTTTTACTGTAAAGCTAAAATCAAAGTATATGGAAGCCTTCATTTGATACCAATCTAAACCTCGCATAAACTGAAAATAAAAAAATAAAATAAAGGACTAATTGCCATTCATTGAAGTCTATAATGTAAATACAGCTGAAGAAGAATGATAAATGCCTAGCGTGTTATCGCCACACGCGTAAATTAGTTTTATTTTTTGCAGATGATAGTATATTACGCAGCAGGATTATGACTGGAGAGAATTGTAAACAGTTAAACGGGGATCTGAAGAGGATATCTAGTTGGGAGCTTAAACACGGAACGAAAATAAATTCCAAGAATAGTCAACTTCCTAGGTGCCTACTCAAATAAAAGTAAAGGTTTCCTATGTTTATATATTAAGATATATTGTAAATATATTGGCATAACGTTTGATATTAAACTCAATAAGAAACATTGGGCAGGTGATATTGAGCATTGTAGGGATGAGGGAACTGGATTATAAAACTTTGGTTAGAGCGCTGACTAAATACCGTGGAGTGGTATGGAACCCAACGTTTTGGAGAAGATGATAAGCTGGCAACTGATTTAAAGCGAAAAGGAGTGGAAAAAATAAATTGTAGGCAAAGTAATCAAGGAAAGAAAGGAGAGTGTAGGAACATTGCCACTGGAGACTTTGTACTTCGTCGCAATTAAATTAATTTCAAGATGATTTCTCTAACGATGGAGGTCGTATCTCCAACAGTTTACGAAAAGCCAGTTTTACAAAAATGTGAATCATCCTAAATCACAATAAGATCAGCAGGTAAATGGTGGGGTACAAAATCCAACGCTGCATTTTACATGTACAATGCTATAGTGATTATTTTGAGTTGTTTCAGAGTTTAGGATTATAGAGATATAAGCCAATGGAGACGACAGAGGACCGGGGCAAGGACAGGAAAAGAAGTCTGGCGTTGACTTTGGAAGGAACTATAGTTGCATTTACGGAAGAAATTCTGAAAGTAATTGAAAACCAAAATCAGTTGAAACGTTTTGGGAAGATATGGAGGAATACTCGTATATCTACAAAATAGCTGAAACACACATAAAAATTCTACTAGGGGACTTCAATGCACAGTTAGGCAAAGAGAAAAAATACAGACAAATTAAAAGCCCATACACAGCACATAATCGTACGAACCAACATGGAGAACACCTTATAAAGTACTGTCAGAACTTTGACCTAAAAATAATATCAACGCAATTTCAAAAACCCAATCGGAAACTTACGACTTGGATCTCACCCAACTATGTATTGGCAGAATTTCAGAAAGACCACGTAGCCATATCAAACAAAAGCAGAAGAGAAATTTTAATTGTGAGAACACGTATAGGATTATTTGAATCAGATCATCACTTGTTACAAATAAAAATCAGGCCAATTCCAAGAGATAGGAAAACAACAAAGAAGACTGTAACCAACCGACCAGATCCATAATATCTGCAGAAAAACAGAGAAAAAGTCGTCAAAGAAATTAATCAAAATGCAACAAGAAATTGGAAAGACCGCACACATGCAGTCGGAAAGGCAATGCTTTGGGGGCAACCCCATAGAAAACGCAGATATAGATGGTGAAACATGAAGTGTGATGAGGCTATTGAGCGAAGGATTCGGGCACGGAATAAATTCAACAGTAACAGAACAACAGAAACGTGGCAGCAATTTCACACAATGCAGAAACAAACCTCAAACGAAATCAGGAAAGAAAAACGTCCACACGACGAAAAAGGACTTCAAAAGAAATAATGCAAGAAACTTTTATAGAACTTTGAGAGAAATATTACAGGTTACCAACCTCCAAACTTTCGTTTTAGAAGGCCGGATGAGTCCCTTGAAATGAATACCTAAACAAACTGCAAAATTCTGGCACGATACTTTGAAAATCTTCTCGACTGCAAGAAATCGACGGGAAAATTAACCCTAACTGAAACTGCATCAAATCCGGACTCTATACCACCCACACTCAAATAGATAAAGGAGATTATAAAACAATTGAAAAACAGCAGAACACCGGGAGAAGATGGCATTATTACCGAGTTTTGGAAGCTTGGAGACGAAAATCTCAAGAAGAAAATTCACAAATTTATCACAGATATTTGGGTCACAGAGAAAATCCTACAAGAAAGGAAATGTGCACTAATCCATCCCTTACATAAAAAAGGATAAGACGGAACGCAACAGAGGTATCTCATTGCGGCCAGCCATTTATAAAATCCTTTCCAAAGCACTACTCAGCAGGCTAGAACCTCAGGTAGATCCACAAATAGGAGAATACCAGGCAAGCTTTAGAAAAGGAAGATCATGCATCGAACAAATCTGGAATATGAGAACATTCCTGAAGAAAAGACAAACAAACAATACTGTAGTAACATTTGTGGATTTCAAGAAGGCATATGACTCCACTGACAGACAAACGCTCTTTGACATAATGAAAGAATACGGCACAGACAAGAAGACAAGGGCTCTGATACAACAAACACTCACTGATACCACGTCTAAAATAAAATTTATGGGAGAAATATCAGAACCATTCAAAATTTGCACAGGTGTCAGGAAAGGAGACGGATTATCACCGATTTTATTCAACATGGTATTGGACAACGTTATCAAACAATGTGAAACAAAGGTCAGAGGAATACAGTTAGGAAGAACACGATATACCAAAACAATCATAAGATGCCTGGCATTTGTGGATGACCTGGCAATACCCAGCAACAATAGGTAGGGAGCACAAGACACATTGGAACGGCTACATTAAATTGCCGCCAACACAGGGCTACAAGCTTGTATGAAAACACGCAGTACATGGAAAAACAAAACAACGACGTACAAACAATACACATAGAATTTGGAAACATTAAAAGAGTCAAGAAATTCAAATATTTAGGGGAATACATACAAATAGGAGGACCTAGCAAGCTATCAAATGCGGAAAGATCAGAAAAACTTCAGGAGGCATACAGTCTAACATGGGCATATTATAACAAAAGAAATATATCAAGGCAGGCCAAACTCAGACATTGCAATACAGAGGTAGTACCAGAAGCATTATATGCATCAGAAACAATCACTATTGGGGCTTCAGGCATCACAGAAGCGGAAAACGTTGAGCGCAAAATCCTTGGAAATTTTTTTGGAGCAATATATAAAGACGGTATATGGATAAAAAGACCAACGAAGGAACTATACGAACTTACAGACAGATTGATAGACATGATCAGAAGACACAGATTGCAATTCTATGTACATTTACAGAGAATGAACAACACTAGACTCACAAAGAGGATCATTGATATGGTCAATGGTTCGCTCAGGAAAACCAATTTGTTACATGAAATAGAAGTGGAGTTAAATCATGCAGGGATCAGCAAGGAAATGACACAGGAAATGGGACAATTTACGAACAAAATTATGAACACAAAATTTAATATACAGAAGAAAACAGGAACAAAATGGACAGAACACAGGAACACAGTGAATGTATGAAGAGGTGTTGGGAAGAGAAAAGGAAGAAGACAAATGCAAACAAAGAAACACTGATTAATCATGAATAATTTTATTCTTGTCTGTCTGGTTGGGGCCGCGTCATGTTTCTTGAAACCGACGTTTCTATAATCATTCTGGGGTCTTCTTCCAGGCATACAGACTCACATGGGCATATTATAACAAAAGAAATATATCAAGGTAGGCCAAACTCAGACATTACAATACATTCTGGGGTCTTCTTCCAGGGCAGAACCCAGACCCCAGAATGAGGGTCGAAACGTCGGTTTCAAGAAACATGACGCGGCGCCACCCGGACAGCCAAGAATCAACTGACTCTGGCCGCGGAAGCCTACGATTACATGTATAATTTGAGTTTAAACGCTGTCCTCAAGGACAATAATGACTAACAATCAGGCCCGCCGCTAGCTGTTAGAGCGCCCGCGTGCAATACCGATTATGCCGCCCCCTGTCTAACTACAGCCAGTGGTGGATCTAGGAAATTTCTGAACGGGGTCAAAAGACTGTGAGATTGCCGCCCCTTCGAACATTATTTGCCGCCCCCATTGTTGCCACCCCGAGTGTCGCCGGCCGCCCGAAGAGCTAAAAAAAAGAAAAAATAGGTCGCCCGCTACAATATATGCTGCAAACAATATGCGGCGACAATGGAGTGGCAACTATCGCGGTGCGGCGACTGTCGATCACACGATTTGCCGCCCCCCTTGACGTGCCGCCCGCGTGCGGTGCACGCCTTGCACGCCCGCTTACGGCTGCCCTGCTAACAATAATAATAATAGTTGTAATGTCTTCTTTGATTTACTATCATAAATTTTAAGTTGGGACCCATCGAAATAATTCCAAAATTTGAACAAGTTCTCTTAAATACAAAACATCATTAAATCAATGAAATGATATGAAAACAGGATATACTGTTAATAGAATGAAAACACTATTGAAGTTAAAACAATATCTCACTAGAAATTATTCAATTTGTTTAACAAAATAAACATGCATGAAAAACAATCAATACGATATTGAATATCTATTAATAAGGAACTTTGGCAGATGATGTACAGTTGATGCTAAACCAAATCTACTCGAATGAGCAAAGATAATCTTAACTAATGAAGTTATTTATCAGCGGTTAACGGACTTTCGTTACTGATTTCACAGTGAATGGCGGATTAGTCGAAGTTATTACAACGTGATATCTTTCATGAGTGCGCAACATCAAAGTTGAACCAACAGATTATGTCAGCTTAGTCCTCCCTATACCGTAGCGTACATTGATTGATACTGTTTCAGTACCAATAATCAGCTTGAATCATGACAGCGCAGGGAATTCTAAGTCCCATTCATGAGACCATTGAAAAAATCAATCTCCGCAACAGACTGAAGATTTCTCAGCTTTCGAACAGAATGTCCAAGAGCTTGAAACCAAACTCATTACTTCTACAGAGTAAAAAGATAAATTAGCTGATTCTTACCGCGAAAACTTTTTGTGTCTTCTCCTTGCTGTTGAATCTCCTTGTTTCCCCAATACGAGCTTCCGGCAAAAAGGAACGTACGTTCATTTGCCCATGAAATACACAAAAATTAAATACTACTTTATGATACAACTTTTCTGGTCACTTACTCGCTAGACACTTTGCACAGCTTACAGTCTCAGACCATTGTTTTCCATTGACCGATAAAAGCACGTGACCTGGCTTTTCCCGACACGAAATTTGATTCCTCACTCTCCGCGATGGTATACAAGTATTAATGTCTCACCGCAACAAGTTCTTCACTTTATATTTTCACTTTCGAGCGTCTAGTTACCATTTACTGTCACTCGTGTCTATTCTATACACATTTCGGCTGGTCGCCGCTTCGACTAGACTAGCCGACTACCTATCTGTTATTTCTTATTCTTCCCGAGCAGCCCTCTTGCTCAGGCTGTTGAGTATTTGACTATTTGTTATGTACCTCAAAACCTTCTCTTTCAAAATTTACCAACTGAATATTACATTCACTTATGTTTTAAATATTCTGTCAGAAAATGTTACAAACTCATTCGTGGCTCAAGTAGTGCACGTTCCAAAATAGCGTGCTTCAAATATATATTACGTGAATTGGAGGCATAACGTTCATCTCCTAAACATTGTCGAAAATCTGTTGCGTGAATATAAATAAAAAACGCTGGCTCATTTTTTGGGTGGGGAGCAGTGCAAATATACAGGGTGAGTCAAAAATGACTTTTCAATGATATACAAATTGTTGAGATAACTTATAGAATCGGTAGATGTGTCATTTTTGTAGCAAACAACCTCAAGTTTTGTTGGCCGTAGTGCATCAGTACGCCATTCCGCCACCAGGAGTGCCAGTGTAGTGCACAGTTAAAATAGCTTCTTTCACTGGTGCAGCACGTGCTCGCTGTGTGTTTTTAGTTTCATGAAACGAACGAACTCTGAAACAACTGTTCGGCGTAAATTTCGCACCGAATGTTAATGTGTTTTGTGCCCTTAGCAAATTGAAAGTATACAGAATACTATCTCTGGTATTGTGTATCTGGATATGCTTGAAAACTTTTTAAATCCACAGATCGATGAAGATGACCGAGATGGGATGGTTTTACTAACAGCAAGACGGTGTACTACCTCATTTCCTCACGGCAGTTCGAGGATTCCTCGATAGTCGCTTCCCTAGTCGGAGGTTTTGCCGTGAAGGGCCAATCTCATGGCCACCTCGCTCCCCAGGCTTGCCACCCCTGGATTTTTTTGTGTTCATTAAAGATTGTGTGTATGTTTCTCCCCTACCAAACAATATGGCCGACCAGAACAATCCAATCTACGCTGCCGTTGCACAAGTTATGCGTGATTTGCTGCAACGAGTGTGGAAGAAATTGATTACCGGTAGGATCTACATCAACATCTATACTCTGCAATTCACAAATATTGTGGTTTGCAGAGGGTGCTAAGCACCAATCCTAATTCTGAGCATTCCAATCCGGAACAGAACGAGGAAAGGAAGAATACAAAAAGTATCGGTACGGCATCTTATTACTCGAATCTTATCCCTCCTGTCATTGCAAGCTAAATAGGTTGGCGGAAGAAGTATTTCATTGAACCCGTAAATTAAATATTTTTGCATATTCTCCAACAAATTCAAACGAAAACGACGTCGTATGTCCGACAAACAGTCCCAGCCCAACCCGCGTATCAGCTCTGTGACACTTACATGACTGTTACTAGCAGTCACGAATCGAGCGGCTCTCTTCTATACTTTCTCTAACGTTTCAATCAATCCCTTGCGATACGGATCCCAAATTCCACAACAGTAATCCAAATACAGACGCACTAGTGTTTTGTACGCTATTTCCTTTGTATGAGCATTACAACTTCACAAAATACGACCTATGAATCTTAGTTTAGAATTAGCTTTGCCTACGTCGGAAGTTATGTGCAAGTCCCATTTCATGTTGCTTTGTATTGTTACGCTTAGATACTTCAGGGGATCCACCGTGTCAACAACTGAATTGTTAACATTGAACTCGTGAGCAAACGGGGTCTGTTTATCACTTTTTTTTATTGCCTTGCACCTTTTGCAGTTAAGTGTAAGTGTAAGTGTTCTTCCGAAATCCGTGTTGGTTTGCTGTAAGCAACTCGTTTTCATCTAGAAACTTCATATCGTTCGAATTCCAGAATTCTACTGCAAACAGATGTTAGAGATATGGGTCGAAAATTCCTATGATCTCTCCGACCTCCTTTCTTGAAAACTGGAATCACCTGCGCTATTTTCCAGTCAGAAGGGACTTTTCTTACTACTAGATTACAATTTTTTTTTTTTTTTTTTTATTTTTATATCCTGGTACATAATAGCCCAGCACCTAGTTTCTACTCTGGGCCCATATTTCCAGTATATTACAAGAGGTACATAAGATAAAATTATAGTTTGCAGCTAATAGCTAAATATTGTTCAGGATGTAAAACAAGTTAGTAACGCATAAACTTATCAAATTTCACAAAAATTTGTTACATAATTAAATTAACAATGTGTAAGAATGTATATGATATGTGTTAGTGTTTTTTGATATATACATATATACTGTAAATTAGTAAATTGAATAACATACATTCACACACAATACTACTATATATAATTAAACAAAGAAACTTTCACATACACAAATCACTTATTTCACTGTTGTCCCACTGTTTCTCACTTTGTATATTTACGACAGTTTTACACATTTACTCCCGGCACAGCCACTTCGGAGTAACTTACCTCCCTCAGGAGATGACTTCTGGAAGTAGAGGCGTCCTCCTTCGACCCATCGGGAGTTTCTTTATTCAGGAATCATCACTGCTCGGTCGCTGGTCGCTGTCGGTTGAAACGGTTTCTAAGTGCCAAGAACCTTTCTTTGGCTGCTTGTGAGGCCAGATTGCAAGCTTCATCAAGATAGTACCACAATTCCTGGTCACGCAATATGTCAAAAATTCGCCTGCCCTGTAATATTTGCTGATATGGGGTTCTTTGTTCCGCTGTTGAAATACACTCCCATACAACATGTTCCGGAGTGCCCTCGCTTCCGCAGTCACAGCTACCATTGTCCACTACTCCTCTTCTTTGCAATTCACTGTTGTAAGGGCCATGACCTGTTATGTAATGTACCAGCCCAGGCGATGGGAGAAGATGCGACATTTTGAGCCTTTCACAGACACTTGGAAACATATCATATGTCCTTCTTCCTGTTGTGCTATCATTCCACCTTTGCTGCCATTCTTCCAGTAACAATTTGTTTACTTCTGCAGCTGTTGTTGCTGGTGCTCCCGTGATTTTCTCTACCTGTTCCGGATTCCCTTTCCTGAGCCAGTATAATGCTCCCCGCTTGCGAACTTCCAAGTCCAGAGGCCACACCCCCAGTGCCACGGTAAGGGCATCAGTTGCTGTTGTTTTGTAAGCACCACTCAGCCTGACTAGAATACTTCGCTGTGTCCTCCTCAAAAGTTTGCTGGGTTTTACTTTTCTGAGGTGTTTCGCCCAGACGCTGGCTGCATACCCTACAATTGAAGTTAATATTGTATTGTGGTATATTCTAATAACAAGCGGTGAAAGTTGGAAACGCCTTTGTCCCATACTGATTAATTTATTCATGACTGAGGTGGCTCTCCCACATGCTTCCTCCATATGGGCCATAAAATTTAGACTTTCGTCTAATTTCACACCAAGGTATCGACTGAAGGGACTTCTTCTTATTGTAACTCCGTCTATTTTAATGGTTGGATTGCTCTGTAATCTGCCTTTCAGTAACATATAACAGGTTTTTTGAGGTGCTAATCTTAGTTTGACTTGTCTGCACCATCGACTGAGTTCACGCAGAACCTTTGCGCTTTTAGCCTCAATTTCGGCTCTGGTTTTACCCTCTATAATTAAGAATAGGTCATCTGCAAATGCAACAAGTCCCAGGAGTTCTGGCATTCTTTGCAGCCTTGCCATTCCCGGTTCAAGCCCAATGTTCCAAAATATCGGACCAAAAATGGATCCCTGTGGGCAACCCTTTGTTAGTTTTTTATCAATGGATACTCCAGGACACCTAAGTTTAACATATCTGTTCTTACAGTAATCTTTAAAGGTGTTATACAAGTTCTTTGGACAATTAAGTTCCTTAAGCCGTACGAAAAGTGCAGGCCACCATAGATTGTCAAATGCCCCAGAAATATCGACTAGGACCCCTATCACGTAATTCTGATTTGAGTTCTGTATCAGATTCATTGTCCGGTTGATTGCATCTTCTGTAGATCTCCCCGCTCTGAATCCAAATTGGTTTGGATTCATCCCTTCCTTCTCCCAATGTTCTTGTAACCTCTTACACAGTACCTTTTCTTGTATTTTTCCCAGCACGTTTAGCAAGCAGATGGGTCGATATGATTTAGGTAATTTTGGATCCTTGTCATCTCCCTTCTTGATGATTAATATCTCACTCTGCTTCCAGATGTTTGGTACTCTTCCCTGATGCAGGCATCCATTATAGAGCTTACACAGAGTGGGGGCTACTTGCACTACCAGTTCTTGTACTACTTCAGCTGGAATACCATCCGGACCCGGAGCTTTATTCCTGGACAAGGCATTTATTGCTTGTACTACCTCCAAGATGCTAATATCAGGAGTGTCGGTGGTACTTTGCCTATGTTGGTCAATTTCCAGACGGAGCGCTCTGTGCTCCATCTCGTCATCTTCCATTTTATCATCTGGAAGGAGTTCCTGGAGTAACACTTCTGACGTAGATTTCCAGCTCGTAGTCATGGTTCCATCTTGTTTCTGTACAGTAGACAGTGTAGTTGGGGGTTTTACCTTCCCCGCTGCAATTTTGTATGGGATACCCCAGGGGTCTGTACGCAAGTTTGTTTTCACAAATGTTTCCCAGCTTTTTTGTTTACTTAGTATTAACAGTTCTCGGAATTCATTCTTAATTTGTCTATATCTTTCCAGGAGCTGTCCTCTAACGTTGTAGATGAGGCAACGTTGGTAATCTTTTCTTGCTTTGTGCATCCTTTGTCGTAGTCTTTGCAGTCTATCAGTCCAAGGTCTGTCGACTGTGCCAATGGTTCTCTTAAGAGGAATAGATCTCCTCATTGATATTTGGAGTGCCCGAGTAAGGTCCTTTGCGGCTCGATCTACATCATTATCATCTAATAGGATTTCTTGTTGTGTAAAACTTTCCCTCAGCCTGTTCCAGTCTGCCTGTCGGATGTTGTAATGCACCTTGGAAGTCTGCGCCTCCGATGTGTCAAAATCGTTCCTCCCTCCGACCAACTCAAAAGTAATAACATTGTGATCACTGGTAGTTAAAAACTCTAAAACGTTCCAATTCCTCAATAAGTTCCCACCTCGCAGATTGGTCAATGTTACATCAATGTTTGACCTAGCTCCTGCTCGGTTGCTATATGTGTAGGGTTTATGTGGTAGATTTCTTACTTCTAGATTCAGTTCACTAATAGCTTCCACTAAAAGCTCGCCTCTCGTATTTGTCTCCCCGCTATGCCAGAGTTCGGATCTAGCATTGGCGTCAGCCATTATCACTATTGGTCTGTTGTCTAGGGCAGTGCACACTTCTCTTATCTTCCCAATGTATGGTTCAATGGGATCACTGTATTGAAAATACATGTTGACGAGAATTACACTACCCCAGTCAGCAATGAGTTCCACACATGTCGTATGTTCATCACAGAACTGCACTATCTTAGTTACAGTAACTTGTCTGGATAGAACTACTATTGCTGTCATAGGGTTTCTACCTGTTGAGATTATCTGTGACGATACCGGCATGTAAGGAATCTTCCCGAAGCATGAATGTGTCGCCTGAAGGCATATGACATCCCATTTATGTTCCTCTGACAGCTTCCTCACCTCCTGCAAAACCAACTTGCTTCTCCTGGCGTTTAGTTGAGCAATTCGTAGCTTACAAGACATTTTGTGTTTTATGGATGTCTGGTGTGGATATTGCACTGTGGCCACGGGAGTTTTGAATCGAAAACTATACGCCCATGAGTTAATACGTACTGTTTATATATTTGATCGGGATCAAAAGTTTCATTCCTTCTTTCGAAGACTTTATGCACAAGAGAGAGAAGCTGAGAAGTCTCTGTAGGAAGATTGATAGATTTTAGATGTATACGATCAATCGCTTCTAGCTGAGGGAAGGTTACATATTTACCGGCCGGATGCGCTATTCGAGTTAGATGCCTCAGCGCCACATTGAGATTCGGAGCCTCCTCCAGTCGACTTAGTTTTAAATTAGTTTCAAAATCACTGTATATTGTTTTAGGGTTTATAGAACTGCGTCTGTCTTCTATGTTTCCAATCTTCAGCGGTGGTTCCTCCAATTTTGGACTCGCTACAGGTCGTGAGTAATGTTCGACCCAATTTGGTCTGTCTGTGTTCCATCCCAGACCAATCCTTTTGACATAAGGGTTCCGGGGATGACTGGCGGAACTCGAAGAGATTTCGTTAATCTTACTACTAAAGATTTACGAAATATATCTGACAGAAATGATTCTATTTCTTCCACGTATTCCGAAAATACTCTTACAGGTATACCATCGGGACCCGGCGCTTTCCCCCACTCCAGGAGCTTTAATTGCTTTATAATACCTACACTATTAATTTGTACTGGATCCACCTCAAGTTCTATACGCCGTGGAAATACGGGAATGTTTTCCATGTTTTTTTCAGTGAAAGGATTTTTAAATTCGGTGTTAAATACGGTAACCTTGTCGCGGCTGTCATCAACTTCCCGACCGGCTTGTAGTAGAACTGGCAACTGGCATATTGTTGTCACTACCACTAACTTTTTTTACATACGATAAAATTTTCTTTGGGTTTTCGTTGAGGCTCTTGGAAAGTGAATTGCAACGAAACTCATTAAAGGCCTCGCGCATCGCATTCTTAACATGTCCTCTTGTCACACCTAACTTTTCTAAATCACTCCTATACATCGTCCTTCTGGAGCGTGCATGTATCTTTCTTTGCTTTTTGAGTAACCTTTTGACTTCACGTCTATACCACGGGGGATCGTTCCCATCCCTGATTGTCCTTTCCGGTATATGTAAGTCCATACCTTCCCTGACTATATGCATGAATCGAAGCCACATCTCTTCAACCGAGTCTCATACTTCTATAAAAGTAAGGTAATTATACCTCAAAAACGTTCTTAAACACTCCTTTGGAGCCTTTTCTAACCTATAAACGATCCTTTCTTTTTTCTTTTTGCGCGCGGCTGTCAATTTTACTGTAGCAATTATAGCTTTATGATCACTTATTCCCGTGGTGGTAGAAATATCTGTGAATAATTCAGGCCTATTTGTAACGAGAATATCTAAAAAAATTTGGTTATCGTTGTGGAACCGCACTGGTTCAGTGACGAGCTGCTCAAGATGAAGATCTGAGGAAAGGTCAAGAATAATTTCACACGATATTTTATCCCTGCCACCAGTAACGTGGACGTAATTAGTCCAGTCGATATTGAAGTCACCTTCTAGTATTATTGCATGATCCGAAAATTGACGAGCTATAATACTTTCATTATTACTTAAGGCCTCAGCTATAGTTACATCTGCATCAGATGGACGATAGAAAGACCCTATTACAAGTTTTGTCCTAGCTACGTTTAGTCTAATCCACAGGATTTCACAGACCGTATCGATATCTATTTCGTTACACGACAGGTGTTTACTGACAGCTATAAATAGACTACATCCATTAGAATCCAACCTATCCTTACGGAAAACGTTCATGCTATTGTTAAAAATTTCTGCTGAACTTATATCCGGTTTTAACCAACTTTCAGTACCTAATACAATATCTGCTTCTATGCTACTAATAACGCTTTCCAGCTCAGGCTGCTTGTTACAAACACTTCTACAGTTGAGAACGAGTACTTTGAACGGTCGAGATAGATTTACGCTGCTCCTAACATATGGTGACGAATTGTATTTGGCTGCCCCTAACTGTAATCCCAGTTTCCGGTCTTCCTCCCTCAGCCTAAAAAATCCCCCAATACACTCCACATGGCCCCTGCCACCAGTGTAGCCGATTCACCTATGTAGTGCACACCTGATCTGTCCAAGGGAATCCTACACAACTCGACCCCAGGGCAAAGATCAAGGAATCTGCAGCCATGATTATCGCAGAAACGCCGCAGTCTCTGGTTCAGACCCTCGATTCGGTTCTGAACCATAGGTCCACAGTTGGTTCTATCGACAATGCTGCAGACAGGTAACTCAGCCGAAATCTTGTGGTAATCAATCACAGAGTTCATCCTTTGAGCAAGTCGCCGGAAGGAAGAGAGGATAACCTCCGACCCCAGGCGGCAAGTTTCATTGGTGCCGACATATCTGCAGCTGGAAACACCTCGTCCGCTCAATGGCATGGGATATGTTCCACATATTGGATCAAACCTCCCAGAATGCACAATGAATGGATATTGGATTTCATACCTGACCCATTCGCCAAGTCCCTAAGAGGCTCAATGAATTACCTAACGTTGGAGCTACCTACAACCAGAATCCCCTTCTGTGGTCCTTGTAACTTTCGTTAGCAAAGCTGCTAGCTGAGCGCGAAGATCAGCCACCTCAGCCCACGTCTGCACACAGTATTCACAGTCTCTACGCATATTATTTTCAGAACAAAAACTACGGAGAAGATGAAAGATGAACTAACCGAGTGATCCAAATATACTGTTCACTACTTACTAACAATAGAACCTAAATGTGGAAATAAATTTAGACCAGACGGCGGATAATGCACTTCAAAGTTAATAGGACGTACTAGTAAACAGTGTTAATCACCCACAGTAATAAATAAAAGACCAATAAGCTCTACATTCCTTCCTGCGGAAAAAAAATTAAAAGTGATCACGATTACTGCTGAACGCTACTGCTATTCAACTAACTCAAATAAAACAAAAGCTATCACAACACTTTAAATTAAGCAAACAGAAATGGCGGCACTCTCACGGGGGTTGCTGGAGATCCACTAGCTGTTGTTCTGCGAAGACAGTAAATATTCAGAGATAAAATGTACTACACTTTAAATCAAAATACACAGAAATGGCGGCACTTATCACGACGGTTGTGGGAGATCAACTAGCTGCTACTCAAGGAACACAGTAAATATTCAGATATAAATCTAACTACTACACTTTAAATTAAATAAACAAAAGCTATCAATACACTTTAATCTAAATTAACACAGAAGGCACTTCCTCGTGTAACGGTTGCCAGAGACCGACTGACTACTGGCGCTGCTAAACCAATAAGCGAAGATGAAACAAAAGCTAACTACACACCTTAAATTAAATTAACACAGGCACTTCCTCGCGTAACGGTTGCCGAAGACCGACTGCCGTCTGACAAATGGTAGTCACATTGAATCATTGAAACTTGAGGTTAGGTTAGTCCCAGTTCATCATTGAACTATACACTACTTAGACATGAAACAATTACATATAAAAATTTACTAGTATTGGATGATATTAATAATTTAGTAAATAAGAATTATGAGTTGCTTTTCAACATTTCGGTTGTTCCTCCGCCGGTGCTTTTATTTTTAATTTTAATCCTACTTTTTTAATACAGAAAAAGAAGACTTTTTTAAGGTAGAGAGGGAGAGTGAGGTTATGCTAGATGGTTTGTGTTGCAGAGTGAGGAGGTGCGTTTAGCAGCGTATGACAGCGCCTTCTCCGGTCTGTCCCTGTCCTTGCCGCTGAAGAGGTCGCTGCTGATCGTCATGATTCGCTCACAACGCCCTCTCAAGCTCACTGCCGCTAAGTTGTACGTCTTCTCCAGGGAGACATTCGTTTCGGTGAGTATAATAAAATTTGGTCTAATGAGAGCCAATTGTACCTATAACATTAATTCGGAACCTTTTAAAAAAATTCAAAATGAAACGAAGCTTTTGTTTTTGTATTTTATTTTTATTTATTTATCCATGGAATTTACGGTGGCTTGATGTGAATATATTAATTCATATTCTGTAAGGAATTATTCGCCCTCTTTCCCTTACTCGTAGAAAATCATAATGTCAGTTGCTGTTATTAGCTTGATATGACTTGTATGATTCCCACAAGGCTTTGGTTATGTTAAAGCTTTTACTGAAACTAGGAGCGGGCGATTTTATTTTGATAACAAACAGTTGTGTTAACTTTTCCATCTGAAATTCTGTTTCCAGTCTTAAATTTCTTTACTAAACTTTGCTACAGCTGAATGTAATACTAACGGATCCTTAAATATTTTAATGGCTGCTTCCGAAATTCACCTGCTAATGTTTAAGCACCTATTATGCAGGCTTTGCAGAAACACATGTAATTCTATGCTATATTATTCACATCGTGTATTATTCATTTCTTTAGTGAACGGAGCCACAAAACAGCACACAAACATGAAATAATTGTAAGGGAACCGTGAATATTGCAAACAGATATCTAGTTCACAAACAAAATTAATCTGTCTGTTGTAGTCAGGAAATCACTAAATTATCCGGCGTATTGCTTGAAGAACATTCTTGAGCTATGTGGTGAATCGTTTGTCGTTCTGCTCCTCATATAATTAAATACCAAGAATTTGTAGTATGAAACTTTCTTATTAAACCATTATTAAAGTACATGAGTCACTGATGATTTTACTTTTCTGTTAATAAATGTAGATTATTTATATTTATTGATATCTATGTTATTTACAGGTCTTGAATGTGTCATATTCCTTCTTCACCGTTCTAAGAAATTTCAAGAAGACCTAGTTTATAACACAGCTATTGACAAACTGAATAGTAGTCTCCACAGTGCGAGTAGGATCTCCAATGTAGCATTCAGCAATTTGAAGGAAAAAGCAGAATTCCCTCATTAGTTCAGCCATTTAATAGCACTGAACATATTCACTTTAATTATATGTTAACACATCCATTCCTATTTTAAATACACTAATGACAATGTACTTTTTTATTAGTAAAATAACATTAATTTCCAGTATTCGTACAATTAGCACATAATTTAATAATGTTTTAAAGTGATTTCTTAAAGAATTCAGCTTTATATACTAATAAAACCCTCCTATTTGTCATGCTAATTATGGTTCTAGATGTGACAGACTTAATGTCAGTGTAAAAATTTGTAAGAATGATTGGTTAGTATTTTTAAGCACCATATTATGTGCGACATTGGTTTCATTTAAGAGAGTTTATTAATTGGGACTAAACGGCGGTCTTTACATGAAAAACAATCTTAAGCTTGTATAAAAGTTTTCTTCAAATTAAAAAAGTTTTGGGACAGGTGAATAATGTTTTCATTTTATTACTGTAAAACCATACTTTTCTCGAGGAATTGTGTACATTTATACAGAAGGTTTTAGACACTAAGGGTTAAAAATCGGCGCCAGCGTGATGGTAATACGAGCTATGTTAGACATTTCCTACATTTGGTAAGTTTAAGCAAAAAACGCAAGTGAAAAATTCAAATATCAATGCCATCTACCCTAGATTCGCATCCAAGTAAGGATTTTAATCAAACATGTTCTTGAGGGCAATGATGCCAGAAATATGTTTAAGTTCATAATCACAACAGCAGTGTAATTGCTTCATATCAACATCATTCAATAACATGGGTCCAGAATATTTTTAGTGGAGAAAGAATAAAAGAAAGGTGTCCAAGAAAGAATGGTGACGGTTTGGTATTTATTCCAATCGTAGACGTCAAAATCATTAACAAAAAAATAAAAAAATGTAAAAATGGTAGTGACTTATATTAGGAATTACTGGAATTTCTTCTGCTATTAGAACATACTCAGAATGACATTCGAACTCACAGCTCTCCGATTATCAGTCTAAAGAGATACACGCTAACAAGTTACTTGTGATCTGCAAAATAGGAAGCGGAATATTTAGAAGGAAAGTTAAATATTAGTGAGTGGAGGTCGACTGGATATAAGACCGCTGAAAATAGGCCAGAGCTGAATGGATAAAATATTTGAGGGGGTGGCGGGGAGAAAGGTGACTGGGGCTTTATGGACCATCGACGTCGAAATCATTAGAGAGGCTTGTGTGCAATAAACAGGAAGTAATTTAACCATGGCCTTTGAAGGCACCATCTCGTCTTTCGTCCAGGACAGTAGCTTCGGAAAAGCATGTAAAACCGAAATTTTAATGTGATAAAACATGGACCACACGAATATAAGACCCGAGTATTACCATGCTCGGTAAGAAGTTCATGTTCATATAACTTCAACAAAAATAATCGGTATATATCACTGAACTTTTTGACTGTGGACTATACCATACATAATGAATCAGTCACATAAATAAAAGAATGACGTTATCAGGACTTGTTTAGATAACACCACTCCACGATCCAAAGGCACAGGTTTCCGGCAAATAACCACTGGCAGCTGAGTGGAACACACCTGTTCAGCATGTAATGATAAGACAGGAAAAAGCAGTTATCAGTTTTTATACAAACTTGAACTTGTTAGGCAAAAGAGAAAGATGAAATAAGTATTAGTGATTAGTTGAATGTCATACACTTTATGCTACAACATCATACAACTGGACACTGCTTGAAATATAGGTACTGACTTACGAGACACCCTGACCATGGATATACGTAATCATCTAGCCCAACGATTCTCAACTTGTGATCGTTTAAGATGGGACAGGTTTGCCGCAGGCAGAATATTAAAAATTTGATTTTGGTTGAATTAAAGATATCATAACAAAAAATAAATCAACAGAATTTCAAATAGACATGAGAGGGAAGTTCTTTTTTTGATAAGCGATGATAATCCTATATGGTTGGATGAAGATATTGACACACCGAATGTTCCTAACATTATTCAAATTGAGAACGAACTGAGTGCTATGCCATTCACGAATAATATAGAGCAATAGGTTCAAAGACCATGGACACAAAAAGATTAAATTTTGTATCCTTCACTTGATGTGTTGTGTTTTCTAAAATGTTTGATTTACTGTTGATTTTATGAAAAAAATATTTTAAATATAAATAATTTTGGAAGTGCTGTTTCAATTTAATAATTTCGAAAATTAAATTTGCAAAACATGTGACGTCACACCAGGGGAAGGGGGTGGGGTTACACAAATAAGACCACCTGTGTCAAGTAAGGGGGGAAGGCTCCAAAAATCATGAAATTCATGTGACGTAATTTACGATTGGCCCTTAAAATTTTTTAATTTTGTCAATGAATGTTAAGTCTGTTCAATTCATAATTCACTTTCAATAGCTCACTTTCAAATTCATAACTGCGTTTCTATAGGAATTAAAAATATGCCTTTAGATTTATTTATTTAGTTATAAAAGTAGAATAAAGTGTATCCAAAACATTAATAATATAAAAAATACAAGTTAATAGTCTATTCTATTGAATTATTTTTGACATGTTATTAGTATTCGAGTTGAGAAACGCTGTTCTAGGCGTACTAAAGCTTATAAAAACTGAAGAATACAAAACACTTTAGAAAATGTTAAACAGTTTGCAGACAGACAGAAAAACTTAGGAATTATTTATGATCCAATTAGTCGACTGAATGGAAAGATCAAAGTAAAAACATTTGTCCGACATATTTTGACTGTAACTCGCCTTCAAAAATAGAAAATTAAATACTTATTAGATTCCTTCGATAACTCCATCATAAACCTGTACCTGGGACATCGTACCTTTCTAGAACTAAATAATTACCTACAATAATATAGTATACTAGCTGCACCCGCGACATTGCGCACGCGGAATTTAAGATGTGTGCTGTCAACTCACAGATAAACTATGCTTCATCAGACTGGGATAAAATAAAACATGGAATTCCACAAGGCTCTGTCCTAGGACCCCTTCTCTTTTTGTTGTACATCAATGACCTTCCTGGAAACTTATCAGATAAAGTTAAGAGTGTTTTATTTGCCTGACTGTGAGAAAAACACCAAACAGCAATCTAGAATTTAATGTAGATGAAGTGCTTAGTGAAGTAACAAATTGGTTTAAGGCAAATTCATTAAAATTAAATTAAAAAAAACACATTATTTTAGGTTTAAAACAAAAAATTATGCATAGCCACATTTACAAGTAAGCTATAAAAATAATACAATCTTAGAAACAAAGGGTATAAAATTCCTTGGTATTGAAATAGATGAGTAACTCTGCTTGGCACGAACATATCACTTCACTACTGAAGAAGTTAAGTAGTGCAATAAGAACACTTTCTCTAACAGCAGCTCTAGAACTAACGAAAAAGGTTTACTTCTCATATTTTCATTTAGTGATGTCATATGGCATAATTTTTTGGGGAAACTCTTCACAAAGTAAAAAAGTTTTCATAGCACAGAAAAGAGCTACTAGGATGTTGTGTAGGGTAAAATCAAGAACATCTTGCAGACAACTTTTTAAAAAACTCAATATTCCTACAATGACTTCTCAGTATATATGTTCTCTCATGTGCTTTGTCATAGATCATTTTAACCTGTTTACTTCTAATTCGCAGTTACATAATTTCAATACAAGAAACAGAAATAACTTGCACAAAACACAAACATCTCTGTCATTAGTACAAAGAGGAGTTAATTATTCTGGTATACATTTCTTTCCAAGAGTTTAAAACAGTTTGCTGAATATAAGAAAGATAAATTTAAAGAAAAACTGAGAGATTATCTTATTGGCAACTCCTTCTACTCCATTCAAGAATTTGAACAAAATAATTAATTGTATTCAATATGACTTTTGCAAAGTTCAGTTGTAAACATTAATATTTGTCTTTGTAACATATAATTGTTTTTACTATGATTATGACTAATATTGTATGTACGTGTATTAACCATGACATCTGTCAGATCTTTTGCGATAACATCAGTTTCAGTAGCAACATCAAAGCTTGTCGGTCGTTCTTTGATCAAACTGATGCAATGCTCCGTGGTGCATGAACCGCGTATTCTATTGAATCTGATATTAAAATGTGTTTCTTTGCGGTGAACATAATCGATCAAATATAGTTGATTTTTTTGGGACGTCCATTCATTAAACAACACTCGACGAAAATCATTGCCATTGTTTCTTCAGATATTCGAACTTAATAATTATGTCAACTTTTTCGGTATTTGAAAACTTTGTTATCACAGGTCTTATAGAAATCCACTTTTCGAACAGAGATATCTCAAATACAATGAAGTAAAGTTTATAACAAAACCGTTTTAATACATCATTTAGTCAATAGATTTCGAAATATCTGTCAATAGTTGTATCCTTCTTGGAGTTCTTATAAAAACGTAAAAGTGAATCACGAAGGAAGACAAACACACATTTGTTGCGTGAGTCAAATGCCAACTTGAGGGGGGCAGGTAAACGGGGCAATACAACCGGTAGAGAACTAGTCGGACAGGAAAGTGACGACAGGGAGGCAAGGTGACAAAGACTGAAATATGTTTTCACCCCATTTTACGGACCACGTATTCGCTTAATTAGGTGCTGGATCCGCCAGACTGCCAATGATGCAGGATCCGCATAGCTGGATTGCAACCCCTAGCTACATCCCAGTTAAAGTTTAAGCATATCATTGGTTGATTTAAAAAAAAATCTGTCAATAGTACAACTTAATTTTTTTATTATTTTTTTTTTTGATTATGAAGTCGAACTATGGTATAAACTATGGAAGGACAAGGGTATGACAACAGAAAATCTTAGAGATCTAGATCTTACGAAAACGTTAAACGAGGCAGAAATAACCTTTTCTGCGACAAAAAAAAAAAAAAGCAATCCTAATTTCCGTGACTCAGCCTTGTACAACAAGACATAGAGAGTCCTTCTCTACACTGCGCCGTGTTGAAACATGGCTGAAATCAACGATGCTAGAGAACCATTTAAACTGTCTTAGTGCACACAGAAATTTTTTACAAGAAAATTGTGATAAAATTGCAGATGAAGTAACTCCAAAATTACTGTTAATGTAATTATATATATATTCTATTAATAATAGCTTTTTCTCTTGCGTGCCCCCCCACCCTCAGAAAAAATTCCTGGCTACGCCCTTGGTTACCCCCCATCAACGTTTATTCCTAACACAGTAAGCGATATGATAAAGGAGCTGGAATGGGACTCTCTGGAAGACAAGAGGAGGGTGAAGATAATCAGGGGAGTGTACAAGGCGTAAATATATATATTTTTTTAACTGCTTAACGTCTCTTAACAGCGAGGTCGTATATTGGTGATGAGGTCTGGAAAGATATTGGTGGAAGAATTAGGAGACTCGCATGGAAGAAAAAAAGATGAAAATGACCACAAATTGGCACTCGATTTCAGGCATGAGGGTGTGGGACTATTTTCTGTCGTAGCTAAAGGGGTTAGGGATTGGAATAAACTACCAAGAGAAACGATGAGTACTTTATCAAAAACGCTAAAAGCTTAAAGTTGAAATTAGAAGAGGGATAAAGTAGGTGAGAAAAGGAAAACTGCCACCGGAAGAAGCGCTCCATCACAATTCAATTGAATTAATAGAAGCACATCGTACAAGTAAGTAATTTCATTATAGGGATCTGCTATGAATATCGTTCCAGTAACCCGAGAAATATTTTGAGAGACAAAATATTACTTTTGTTATAATGATTAACATTAAACATGAAGAATGTTAAATAATTTTAATTGTTTATTTTAATTTTATTTTAAAGATTCAAAAAATTTTCAGACAATTTTTATCTGAAAACAAATATCAGTCTCTTATCACAACGTGTGTTCAAGGTTTCAACATAAAATGACGTATAGAATAATTTTCTGTAGAGACCAAGAATTTACCAAACGATCCTCGTACGGCTACATGGGGTGTAAGGGTTAAGCCGCGTTCCCACGATCTCTTGTAATGGAGGCGAGACGGGACGGGACGAATACTCAACCACACGCCATGGGAACAGGGCCGCCTCTGCTAGCGGAGACGAGACGCAGCTACCCACTCTGTGTCGGTAAACATCACAGGTGCGCTGTTGTCATCAGTTTGCAGCAGCGGTGCGCACTCCTTCTGTTGCTGTAAAGTGCTCTGTGCCAAACGACACTAGGCAAGGTGGTGGCGAGGTAAGCCAGGGCTAACATGCGGCGCGCGCTCGTCCCTACACTTCGGCTAATGATGTCCCGTCCCGTCCTGCCTCCGTTAGAAGAGATCGTGAGAACGCGGCTTTAGGAGAGGACTATACTAGCCTTTTCCAACCAAATGTCAACCTCTCCTTCACGTGGTGCACCCTCTTTGCACGGGCGAGGCACTGGCGACTGAAAGATTCTCGGTATAAGGAATTACCCACTGCTTGCCAACGGCCTCCGAAAGGAGGACGGAAGAGCAGGGAGTGGTTCAGGGCACCCTCTTGCCCTGGGGGTTGGAAACGGCCCCTAAAGGCGGATTAATCAGAAATGATCAACAGCATGGGGATGCAGAAGGATATGGGAAACCACTGCATTAAAGACCCAAAGGGTATTCTGAGGGCATGTAATCCTCTCAAATTACATATATCATGATGGCTTCTTCCTGGGCAAAATATTCCGGGGGTAAAATAGTCCGCCAATCGGATCTCCGGATGGGGACTGCTCAGGGAGGAGTCATCAGAATGGATAGAAACATTCTACGAGTCGGAGCGTGGAATGTTAGAAGTCTGAATATGGCAGGTAGGTTAGAAAACTTAAAAAGGTAGATGGAACAACTTAAGTTAGATGTTGTTGGGATTAGTGAGATTAAATGGAAGGACGCACAGGATTTCTTGTCTGGGGAACACAGGATAATTAGCACACAAGCTGTCAATGGAGTCACTGGTGTAGGATTTGTAATGAACAAGAAAGTAGGGAAATGGGTGAGTTATTATGAACAGTTTAGTGACAGGATTATTTTGATGAGGTTAGAAACTAAGCCCGTCCCAATTACATTAGTACAAGTGTATATGCCAACGTCACAGGAAGATTACGAAGAAATAGAAAAAATATACGCAGAAATTGAAGAATTAATCCAATATGTGAAGGGGAGGAAAATCTAATAATCATGGGTGATTGGAATGCAATAGTGGGAGAAGGAAAATAGGGGAATAGTGTAGGAAGTTTTGGTCTGCGAGAAAGAAATGAGCGAGGAAGCGGTTGCTAGAATTTTGTAAAAGATATAAGCTAGTAGTGGCAAACACACTGTTTGAGAACCATGCAAGAAGAATATACACCTGGAAACGTCCTGGGGATACAGGCAGATATCAGCTAGATTATATCATGGTGAAACAGAGATTCAGGAATCAAGTTCTACACTGTAAAGCGTACCCAGGAGCAGACATAGACTCTGACCATAATTTGATAATAATGAAGTGCAGGCTGAAATTTAAGCGAATAAGGAAGCAGTATAAGCAGAACAGACTGGAAGTGAATAAACTGAAACAATCTAACACAAGAGAAAAATTTGCAGAAATGGTAGACTCGGGTCTAAGAAGTAACTCTCTGAAAGGAGTTCAAGACTGAAATAATGAAAGCTGGTAAAGAAAAATTAGGCTCTAGGGAACAAGCTGTCCGAAAACCTTGGATCACAGAAGAAATTTTGGAGCTGATGGATCAGAGGAGAAGGTACAAAAATTCTCAGGATGAAACAGGAGGAGAGTAGTATAGGCAATTTAGAAATCAAATAAATAGGATATGCAAAAAAGCAACAGAAAAATGGCTACAAGAAAAGTGTGAAGAAATAGAAAAGGAAATGGTCGTAGGTTGCATATAGAAAGATCAAACAGAATTTTGGAGAAATGAAGAAAAGAAGTATGAACATTAAAGCTGCAGATGGGAAACCTCTTTTAAGCTCTGAAGATAGAGATAACCGATGGAAGGAATACATTGCGAAACTGTATGATGGGGACGACTTGATCAATAGTGTAATGGAAAAGGAAGGTGATGTCGACATTGATGACTTAGGGGATCCTGTTTTGAGGACAGAATTTAATAAAGCTCTGAATGGCTTAAAGCAAATAAGGCAGTTGGAATTGATGAGATCCCTGCAGAACTTCTTAAATCCCGAGGAGAGGAAGGAATCGAAAGATTATTCAAGTGATATTAAAAAGTTATGAAACAGGAGAAATTCCAACTGATTTTAATAAAAATATCATCTTCACACTTCCAAAGAAAGGACAAGCCCACAAGTGTGAGAATTGTCGCACCATTAGTCTAACAACACATGCTTCAAAATTATTGACCAGAATAATATACAGAAGAATGGAAAGGGTAGTAGAAGAGATTGTATGTGAAGATCAATTTGGGTTTAGGAAAAATCACTGTACAAGGGTAGCAATTCCGTCTTTAAGATTAATACTTGAAGGGCGGATTAAGAAAAACAAAGATACTTTTATGGAATTTGTTGATTTAGAAAAAGCTATTGATAATGTTAGTTGGGCAAGATGTTCAAAATTTTAAAGTCTAAAGTATCGAGATAGAAGAATACTCTATAA
>CM061919.1:219623753-219696765 GCA_031002005.1 Vandiemenella viatica | reverse complement strand
AGGGAAGTATTTTTTTTGATACGCGATGATAATCCGATATGGTTGATGAAGATGTTGACCACCGAATGTCCTAACATTATTCAAATTGAGAACGAACTGAGTGCTATGCCATTCCGAATAATATAGAGCAATAGGTTCAAAGACCATGGACACAAAAAGATTAAATTTTGTATCCTTCACTTGATGTGTTGTGTTCTAAATGTTTGATTTACTGTGATTTTATGAAAAAAAATATTTTAAATATATAATTTTGGAAGTGCTGTTTCAATTTAATAATTTCGAAAATTAAATTTGCAAAACATGTGACGTCACACCAGGGGAAGGGGGTGGGGTTACACAAATAAGACCACCTGTGTCAAGGAAGGGGGGAAGGCTCCAAAAATCATGAATTCATGTGACGTAATTTAGATTGGCCCTTAAAATTTTTTAATTTTGTCAATGAATGTTAAGTCTGTTCATTCATAATTCACTTTCAATAGCTCACTTTCAAATTCATAACTGCGTTTCTATAGGAATTAAAAAATATGCCTTTAGAAGTAGAATAAAGTGTATCCAAACATTAATAATATAAAAATACAAGTTAATAGTCTATTCTATGAATTATTTTTGACATGTTATTAGTATTCGAGTTGAAAAATATTGAAAACGCTGTTCTAGGCGTACTACTACAGCTTATAAAACTGAAGAATACAAAACACTTTAGAAAATGTTAAACAGTTTGCAGACAGACAGAAAAACTTAAATTATTTATGATCCAATTAGTCTGAATGGAAAGATCAAAGACATTTGTCCGACATATTTTGACTGTAACTCGCCTTCAAAATAAAAATTAAATACTTATTAGATTCCTTCGATAACTCCATCATAAACCTGTACTGGGACATCGTACCTTTCTAGAACTAAATAATTACCTACAATAATATAGTATACTAGCTGCACCCGCGACATTGCGCACGCGGAATTAAGATGTGTGCTGTCAACTCACAGATAAACTATGCTTCATCAGACTGGGATAAAATAAAACATGGAATTCCACAAGGCTCTGTCCTAGGACCCTTCTCTTTTTGTTGTACATCAATGACCTTCCTGGAAACTTATCAGATAAAGTTAAGAGTGTTTTATTTGCCTGACTGTGAGAAAAACACCAAACAGCAATCTAGAATTTAATGTAGATGAAGTGCTTAGTGAAGTAACAAATTGGTTTAAGGCAAATTCATTAAATTAAATTAAAAAAAACACATTATTTTAGGTTTAAAACAAAAAATTATGCACAGCCACATTTACAAGTAAGCTATAAAAATAATACAATCTTAGAAACAAAGGGTATAAAATTCCTTGGTATTGAAATAGATGAGAAACTCTGTTGGCACGAACATATCACTTCACTACTGAAGAAGTTAAGTAGTGCCACCTTTGCAATAAGAATACTTTCTCTAACAGCAGATCTAGAACTAACGAAAAAGGTGTACTCCTCATATTTCATTTAGTGATGTCATATGGCATAATTTTTTGGGGAAACTCTTCACAAAGTAAAAAGTTTTCATAGCACAGAAAGAACTACTAGGATGCTTGTGTAGGGTAAAATCAAGAACATCTTGCAGACAACTTTTTAAAAAACTCAATATTCCTACAATGACTTCTCAGTATATATGTTCTCTCATGTGCTTTGTCATAGATCATTTTAACCTGTTTACTTCTAATTCGCAGTTACATAATTTCAGTACAAGAAACAGAAATAACTTGCACAAAACACAAACATCTCTGTCATTAGTACAAAGAGGAGTTAATTATTCTGGTATACATTTCTTTTCCAAGAGTTTAAAACAGTTTGCTGATAATAAAGATAAATTTAAAGAAAAACTGAGAGATTATCTTATTGGCAACTCCTTCTACTCCATTCAAGAATTTGAACAAAATAATTAATTGTATTCAATATGACTTTTGCAAAGTTCAGTTGTAAACATTAATTTTTATTTATTCTCCCTATTTGTCTTTGTAACATATAATTGTTTTTACTATGATTATGACTAATATTGTATGTACGTGTATTAACCATGACATCTGTCAGATCTTTTGCGATAACATCAGTTTCAGCAGCAACACCAAAGCTTGTCGGTCGTTCTTTGATCAAACTGATGCAATGCTCCGTGGTGCATGAACCGCGTATTCTATTGAATCTGATATTAAAATGTGTTTCTTTGCGGTGAACATAATCGATAAAATATAGTTGATTTTTTGGGACGTCCATTCATTAAACAACACTCGACGAAAATCATTGCCATTGTTTCTTTAGATATTCGAACTGAATAATTATGTCAACTTTTTCGGTATTTGAAAACTTTGTTATCACAGATCTTATAGAAATCCACTTTTCGAACAGAGATATCTCAAATACAATGAAGTAAAGTTTATAACAAAACCATTTTAATACATCATTTAGTCAATAGATTTCGAAATATCTGTCAATAGTTGTATCCTTCTTGGAGTTCTTATAAAAACGTAAAAGTGAATCACGAAGGAAGACATAAACACACATTTGTTGAGTGAGTCAAATGCCAACTTGAGGGGGGCAGGTAAACGGGGCAATACAACCGGTAGAGAACTAGTCGGACAGGAATGTGACGACAGGGAGGCAAGGTGACAAAGACTGAAATATGTTTTCAACCCATTTTACGGACTACGTATTCGCTTAATTAGGTGCTGGATCCGCCAGACTGCCAATGATGCAGGATCCCGCATAGCTGGATTGCAACCCCTAGCTACATCCCAGTTAAAGTTTAAGCATTGGTTGAATTTTTTTAAAAAAAAAAAAAAAAGCACAAATTTTCTGTTAATTTTTTTTTTTTTTTATGAAGTCGAACTATGGTATAAACTATGGAAGGACAAGGGTATGACAACAGAAAAGCTTGGAGATCTAGATCTTACGAAAACATTAAACGAGGCAGAAATAACCTTTTCTGCGACAAAAAAAAAAAAGCAATCCTAATTTCCGTGACTCAGCCTTGTACAACAAGACATAGAGAGTCCTTCTCTACACTGCGTCGTGTTGAAACATGGCTGAAATCAAGATGCTAGAGAACCATCTAAACTGTCTTAGTGAACACAGAAATTTTTTACAAGAAAACTGTGATAAAATTGCAGTTGAAGTAACTCCAAAATTACTGTTAATGTAATTATATATATATTCTATTAATAATAGCTTTTTCTCTTGCCTGCCCCCCCCCCCTCAGAAAAAAATCCTGGCTACGTCCTTGGTTACCCCCCATCAACGTTTATTCCTTACACAGTAAGTGATATGATAAAGGAGCTGGAATGGGACTCACTGGAAGACAAGAGGAGGGTGAAGATAATCAGGGGAGTGTACAAGGCGTAAAGTGTTTATTTTTTATTTTTTTAACTGCTTAACAGCGAGGTCGTATATTGATGATGAGGTCTGGAAAGATATTGGTGGAAGAATTAGGAGACTCGCATGGAAGGAAAAAGATGAAAATGACCACAAATTGGCACTCGATTTCAGGCATGAGGGTGTGGGACTATTTTCTTTCGCAGCTAAAGGGGTTAGGGATTGGAATAAACTACCAAGAGAAATGATGAATACTTTATCAAAAACGCTCAAAGATTAAAGTTGAAATTAGAAGAGGGATAAAGTAGGTGAGAAAAGGAAAAGGGAAACTGCCACCGGAAGAAGCGCTCCATCACAATTCAATTGAATTAATAGAAGCACATCGTACAAGTAAGTAATTTCAATATAGGGATCTGCTATGAATATCGTTCCAGTACCCCGAGAAATATTTTGAGAGACATAATATTACTCATGTTATAATGATTAACATTAAACATAAAGAATTTTAAATAATTTTAATTGTTTATTTTTATTTTATTTTAAAGATTCAAAAAATTAACTTCACGAAAATTTTCAGACAATTTTTATCTGAAAACAGTCTCTTATCACAACGTGTGTTCAAGGTTTCAACATAAAATGACGTATAGAATAATTTTCTGTAGAGACCAAGAATTTATCAAACGATCCTCGTACGGCTACATGGGGTGTAAGGGTTAAGCCGCGTTCCCACGATCTCTTGTAATGGAGGCGAGACGGGACGGGACGAATACTCAACCACACGCCATGGGAACAGGGCCGCCTCTGCTAGCGGAGATGAGACGCAGCTACCCACTCTGTGTCGATAAACTTCACAGGTGCGCTGTTGTCATCAGTTTGCAGCAGCGGTGCGCACTCCTTCTGTTGCTGTAAAGTGGTCAGTGCCAAACGACACTAGGCAAGGTGGTGGCGAGGTAAGCCAGGGCTAACATGCGGCGCGCGCTCGTCCCTACACTTCGGCTAATGATGTCCCGTCCCGTCCTGCCTCCGTTAGAAGAGATCGTGGGAACGCGGCTTTAGGGAGAGGTTATACTAGCCTTTTCCAACCAAATGTCAACCTCTCCTTCACGTGGTGCACCCTGTTTGCACGGGCGAGGCAATGACGACTGAAAGATTCTCGGTATAAGGAATTACCCACTGCTTGCCAACGGCCTCCGAAAGGAGGACGGAAGAGCAGGGAGTGGTTCAGGGCACCCTCTTGCCCTGGGGGTTGGAAACGGCCCCTAAAGGCGGATTAATCAGAAATGATCAACGGCATGGGGATGCAGAAGGATATGGGAAACCACTGCATTAAAGACCTAAAGGGTATTCTGAGGGCATGTAATCCTCTCAAATTACATATATCATGATGGCTTCTTCCTGGGCAAAATATTCCGGGGGGTAAAATAGTCCCCCAATCGGATCTCCGGATGGGGACTGCTCAGGGAGGAGTCATCAGAATGGATAGAAACATTCTACGAGTCGGAGCGTGGAATGTTAGAAGTCTGAATATGGCAGGTAGGTTAGAAAATTTAAAAAGGTAGATGGAACAACTTAAGTTAGATGTTGTTGGGATTAGTGAGATTAAATGGAAGGACGCACAGGATTTCTGGTCTGGGGAACACAGGATAATTAGCACCCAAGCTGTCAATGGAGTCACTGGTGTAGGATTTGTAATGAACAAGAAAGTAGGGAAATGGGTGAGTTATTATGAACAGTTTAGTGACAGGATTATTTTGATGAGGTTAGAAACTAAGCCCGTCCCAATTACATTAGTACAAGTGTATATGCCAACGTCACAGGAAGATTACGAAGAAATAGAAAAAATATACGCAGAAATTGAAGAATTAATCCAATATGTGAAGGGGAGGAAAATCTAATAATCATGGGTGATTGGAATGCAATAGTGGGAGAAGGAAAAGAGGGGAATACTGTAGGAAGTTTTGGTCTGCGAGAAAGAAATGAGCGAGGAAGCGGTTGCTAGAATTTTGTAAAAGATATAAGCTAGTAGTGGCGAACACACTGTTTGAGATCCATGCAAGAAGAATATACACCTGGAAACGTCCTGGGGATACAGGCAGATATCAGCTAGATTATATCATGGTGAAACAGAGATTCAGGAATCAAGTTCTACACTGTAAAGCGTACCCAGGAGCAGACATAGACTCTGACCATAATTTGATAATAATGAAGTGCAGGCTGAAATTTAAGCGAATAAGGAAGCAGTATAAGCAGAACAGACTGGAAGTGAATAAACTGAAACAATCTAACACAAGAGAAAAATTTGCAGAAATGGTAGACTCAGGTCTAAGAAGTAACTCTGAAAGGAGTTCAACCGAGGACGAATGGAATGCATTAAAGACTGAAGTAATGAAAGCTGGTAAAGAAAAATTAGGCTCTAGGGGAACAAGCTGTCCGAAAACCTTGGATCACAGAAGAAATTTTGGAGCTGATGGATCAGAGGAGAAGGTACAAAAATTCTCAGGATGAAACAGGAGGAGAGTAGTATAGGCAATTTATAAATCAATTAAATAGGATATGCAAAATAGCAACAGAAAAATGGCTACAAGAAAAGTGTGAAGAAATAGAAAAGGAAATGGTCGTAGGTTGCATATAGAAAGATCAAACAGAATTTTGGAGAAATGAAGAAAAGAAGTATGAACATTAAAGCTGCCGATGGGAAACCTCTTTTAAGCTCTGAAGATAGAGATAACCGATGGAAGGAATACATTGCGAAACTGTATGATGGGGACGACTTGATCAATAGTGTAATGGAAAAGGAAGGTGATGTCGACATTGATGACTTAGGGGATCCTGTTTTGAGGACAGAATTTAATAAAGCTCTGAATGGCTTAAAGCAAATAAGGCAGTTGGAATTGATGAGATCCCTGCAGAACTTCTTAAATCCCTAGGAGAGGAAGGAATCGAAAGATTATTCAAGTGATATCAAAAAGTTATGAAACAGGAGAAATTCCAACTGATTTTAATAAAAATATCATCTTCACACTTCCAAAGAAAGGACAAGCCCACAAGTGTGAGAATTGTCGCACCATTAGTCTAACAACACATGCTTCAAAATTATTGACCAGAATAATATACAGAAGAATGGAAAGGGTAGTAGAAGAGATTGTATGTGAAGATCAGTTTGGGTTTAGGAAAAATCACTGTACAAGGGTAGCAATTCCGTCTTTAAGATTAATACTTGAAGGGCGGATTAAGAAAAACAAAGATACTTTTATGGAATTTGTTGATTTAGAAAAAGCTATTGATAATGTTAGTTGGGCAGGATGTTCAAAATTTTAAGGTCTAAAGTATCGAGATAGAAGAATACTCTATAAACTATGTAAGAATCATGTGGCTATAGTAAAAGTAGGGCATCACGAGAGACATGCATCAGTTAAAAAGTGTGTGAGAGAAGGCTGCAGTCTATCCCCGTTAATATTCAATTTGTATGTAGAAGAAGCATTGAAGAAAGTCAAAGAAAAAGTTTTCAGGGAGAAAAAAATCAGTAGGCTTATGCTACGATTTGCTGACGACATTGTCTTGTTAGCAGAGAGGGCTGAGGATATTGAGCAGTTACTGAATGGCATGAACAAAATACCGAAGGAAGATTTTGGACTGAATATAAATCAAAGCAAGACAAAAGTGATGAAATGTAGCAGAAATTATACCAATACTAGTAGATTAAATATAAAAATAGGATCGGATGTAATAGGAGAAGTAAGAGAATTCTGTTACTTGGGAAGTGAAATTACAATCGATGACCGAAGCAGGAATGATGTTAAAAGCAGAATAGCACTAGCAAATAGAGCCTTCATGAAAAAGAGAAACCTTTTAGTTTCAAATATTGATCTAGGATTAAGAAAGAACTTTTTAAAACTCTTTGTGTGGAGCACAGCACTTTATGGTAGCGAAACATGGACTTTAGGGATACCGGAAATAAAGAAAATTGAAGCATTTGAAATGTGGTGCTACAGAAGAATGCTGAAAATTAAGTGGACAGACAAAGTAAGAAATGAACGAGTTTTGGAAATGATGGGTGAGAAAAGAAGTTTGTGGAAGAAGCTTACAGAAAGAAGAGACAGGGTGGTATGTCATATTTTGAGACATGCAGGATTGATTAATTTGTTAGTGGAGTGAACAGTTGAAGGTAAGAACTGTAGAGGAAGACAGAGAATAGAATATATGAAGCAGATAATTGAGGACGTGGGCTGTAGGGGGTAGGTAGAAATGAAGAGGTTAGCACAGGATAGGAAGGGATGGAAGATTGCATCAAACCAGTCGAAAGACTGGCGACAGCAAAAAAAAAAAAAAAAAAAAAAAAAAAAAAAAAAAAAAAAAAAAAAAAAAAAAAAAAAAAAAAGTCTACATTCCAGTCAACAATTCAATGCGTTTCAAAGCTTAAGTCGTATTTCCTCTAAAACTATTTATTAGCATATCATTCGAAAATTACAAAAAATCTCATTCAAACCTTTTAAATCAATTTGCAACCTTTTTATCTGTTGAAGATTTTTACATCTCTGTGGCACATTGGAAGTAGGTCTATATATCTTCTTTTAATTTTTGTATTACTACATCCAATGGAAAATTTTCATCTGATGGCTGTGGATCTTATTAGAACAAGTGATTTATATAATGTAATTGTTTTATCTCAGTTAGTTCGTCCAACGTTAGAAAATAAGCTGAGGCTTTCAAAGGGAGCTGTGCTGATAAAAACCGTATTACGTTTAAAATATAATTTATATTTTATAAGAGAAGTGCGATGTACCTTCAAGTGCTGGTCAATAATTTTTCGATTCTGTGCTATTTTTTTCTTCCGCGTTAGAAATAACTAGTGTACACTCATTTTCTCTGATACCTCTCTGTACTACTACTTCAGGATCCTGTTAGCAACTGCATGAAAGATTGTCACTCCCGTATGTTTTTGATAGAGTGTTTAGTTTTAACGCGTTTCAGTGTTCAGAATCTTTATTAGCCATAAATTCAATTGAAATTTTATGTATGGAACGTAAAATTACTTTACTTTCTTACAAACATTTCTAGTCGTTTAAATCAGTGGAAGTATTAATGCGGTAGAAGACTTAAATGGTAGCTTATCTATCGTGTTTCGCACATAAAACCTGTCTTTTCTCATTACAGTCGTTAAATGCAAAAATTCTCCGGTTTTTTTTTTTTATTCTTCATCCCGGATGATCGCACGATACTAAAAGATCAGTAAGTAATTACGAGATCGGCATCCAAACAACGTATGCTACTCCCAACTAACGCATTCCTGAGGACTCTTTTACGTCATCATCGAGTTATAACTGCGAAAGTTTGCATGAAGACTTCTAAAGAGGAGACCAAGAAGAAGAAAAGGAAAAAAAAAAAAAAAGGAAAATGCGAATTGTCCTGGCCTTTCATTTTAACGCTGGTTAATTAAGAATGTTCTCTCTAACAATTTCTGATCATGTCAACCGCTCCTCGCACAAGACATTATTACGAGAGAGAAGACCCCGCAATCACACTATTTTAGTCTTCGTACTTACTGTTCCGTTGGCATGACGCCAATCTCCAACAGATAAAGGTCTCCCTTCAAAAGAAGAAAATTAAAAAAAAGTGGAAATTTGATAAACTAGGTGAAAGCGTTTTAATAGAAAATTAAAGGTGTCTTTAATTGAAACATAGCCTTCAAAGATCGCCGTTTTAACTGTGGCATACCACTAAATGGCACTTAGCTGAGAAACACTTGTAGTTTTGGTGACTGTAGTTGGTGAATATGAAAAAAAAATTCCTCCTCGTGATACTTTGTTTTCATCCATTAGAAGAAGTTGAGAATAGCTCCACACACCAATTCCCAAAAGCCGAAAAAATCTGTTATTATCTTGCAGTATTAATGTACTTCATCCTCAACACACTAAAAATCAAGGTGTAGTAAAAAGGGAAACAAAATTAACATGAAATCAATTCTGAGTCATTAAAATATATTTAGTTAAATCATAAGATGTAAATAAATTAAATCAAAACCAAGATTTCCTTGAAATAAAATTAGCTTTAATAGCGCTATAGTGCTCTTTTGGTTAGACAAACATAAGAGTAATAAGAAAAATACTGTCATATACTTAGTAATCCTCGTAAAAAAATACAAAAATGATAAATTTGGTTCAATATTAATTTCTTTTAGTCTTTTAGAAGAATTATAACAATCTTGTGAAATGAATAACAGCAATCAGATTTATGTTTATTGACTGGAATATATTGTACCACACCTATTTCTCTCGGCACTAACTTATTCCAGCTCAGTATCACGTATCAGTGGTATCTTCCAAACTTGTACAATGTTAGGTATAAAATTTAGATAACTTAAGTAATTATATCAGACTGCTCTTATGATAATAGGAAAACAAATTTCACCAAATATTTTCAATCGAAAATTGTGAACTTCGTAAGACATCTTGTTTAGATTTTAAAACTTCTCACTGCTTTCTTAAAAAATGTTTCAAGAGAAGCTGTCTTAAGTTCATGGAAAATTTGTCTCCACTTTCATTTTCCTGTAAATGATCTTTCCCGCCTTTAATTGTTTTTTTCCTCGTTTGTATCATTTACCGCTCCTTAACGAAACCTCATTTCCATTATAAAAAACTGTAGACACATAAGACACCACATCAAAGACACAGATGAAACAGCTTCTAAAGTAGGATTTGGGCTGGACTGAGTTATGTAGTACATAATACAACATGAACTTGATATCTAATTTGTGGGTGCAGAAGAAGACTTCTATTGTATTTCTAGGTTCCATTCTTGTGTTATTATACAAAAGTAAAGTTCATTAGAAAAATATCTCAATTTTTTTTTAACTGCTTTACGTCTCTCAACAGCGAGGTCTTTAGAGACGGGAAAAATATCTCAAGTATGCCTGAAAGTTTATCGAATCCAACCACACAAGCTACTATGACCATGTAGGCATTACATCGGACAAAAACAATTTATAAAAACAAAAATTCTCCACAATTTTTCTTTTCATGAACGTAGTTCAGCAAAAGGGCAAAATGTTCGGCAAAGTGATCACCAATAATATTCTCTTGGCATCAAAGACAATTCAGGTGGCGCAGAGGTAGAAAATTTACCAATTTTTGTTGATGCGGCACCTTTTCTTCGTCATATCCACTGAGGTATCCTGAAGATATAATGGCCCTACAGAGCGAAAGAGTAAATTAAACTTGAATATTGCTTTCGATACTTAAAACAAAATAGATAGCACACAACCAGGAAGGCTGTCGGTGGTTCACGGTTGGTAATGACACAAGCACCATCGTTCTGGCATAAATCGACACTTACAGTACATTGCTATCGAAAGGATCCTCTGCCGATACCCTAAGAGCTACAGCTAGGGGGCTATATAGATTATCACTTATAAAAATAACATAAAAGACATCGTTAGAAGAATTATTGATATAGGACAGTAAAGAGTTTGATGGTAAGGACGTAATTTTATAAATAGTCAAACTTACAGAGTCCACATTATTATTTAGAACACTTCCCTACTGAAGATTGTGGATAGAGATACAAACATAGATGAAGAGTTTTAGGCATTATTGCTAGGCTAAAATGTAGTTATTCTCAGTGGAAAGAACTAGCTGCAGATTTTCACCGGAATTGCTTTCAATTCTTCTGCGATCAATCTAACATCACAACACTGGGAAAAGCAAGTTCCTCTTCATTTCAGAGATCATAAGTGACGTAAAAAATATTATAACGACACTGCAAGCGGATGTATGGAGTGGAATGAGCTCCAAGTACGACTTGGAAAATGTCATTCGCTCAGTCGGAGAGGAAATTTAGAGCGTGGTCACTTCGTACCTATGTTTAATCTTCAGTATGAGAACCCATGCCGCCAGGGCAACTACTGCCATCAGTAGCAGAGCGATGATCACAGAGACGGCAGCGAAGGCAGGATACGATGCTCCCAGCGCAGAGGAACGGCCGTACTCGCAGTCCAGCACCTGCCAGAAGCGACCAGCGAGCACGGTCGGAGAGGAACACCTAGTGTCTCGCGCCAGACTCCGAGCTTCAAGCCTCCGGAAAGCTGTAACCAAATTGGCGTCGCAGTGCATCGGGTTATCAGCCAGTCGCAACTGACTGAGAACGGGAAGCGGAGAGAAGGCAGCTGCGTCGACTGTGGTCAGGGCGTTGTGCGACAGATCGAGTCGCTCGAGGAGGGGCAGCGACGGTAAGTCGACCGTCTCGATGCGATTGTGCGATAGGTCGAGATGGCGCAGTTGTAGCAGCACGCGCAGCGCTTCTGTCGGCAGCACGTAGAATGAGTTGTGTGCCAGACGCAGCTGCTGCAGAGCGGTTTGACTCAGGAAGGCGTCCGCAGGCAACTCGCGAATCGAGTTATGGCTCAGATCCAGCGCTGTCAGCGATCTCGCCCCGGTTGCTGCAAAGGCGTCTCGCGGTACCAGTCTGATAGCATTGAATGAGAGATCGATTTCCGACGTACCCCATCCGAAGCCGAAAGGTACAGATTCGAAGTCCCATCCAGAACAATTGACTCTGGTAGCGGCGCAGTAGCAATTTTGTGGACAAACTGTAACAGAAATTTAACGTTAACTTCTAACTTGCATTCAAGCTGCAAAAATTGCTGTGAGTTAGTTTAAACGAAAGATGATAGGTATGAAGCGATATAAACACATTATTTCTTTGCAACTTGATTTGAAAGTATTGGTGTCTTTACGCAGATGGAATAGTTTTGAATTTCCAGAAGACTAACCAATACGTGTTTGTGATCACTCCAACGCTCTACTTAATTTATATTTTCCAGTTATATGATAACCATAAGAACTATAATACGCTATCGATGTGTGTATGAATTATGCATAACAATAAAATTGCAATAGTAAAACAGAAATTCAAGTATAAATAACTGAAAAAATCCTATTAAATACAAAATTTCTGCACTCTTTAGACCACGAGAACCAAGAAAACGGAAGTTTCTGTTTACTGTCATAAATATCAAAATTTAGTTTGAAGATTATTTTGACTATTTCCGGCGTTGATGCAGCTTAACAAATTTCAACTATATTACTTAAGAAGAGCTATAGTAAATGTCGTAGAATCGTAACGCAGAAGTGTAAATTTTAATATATAGCATGAATACGCAGCAATCTTTTCTTATTGATCAATCGAAGCGTGCAGTATTTTTTTTTAATACAAAAAAAGATTTACCATTAGGAATTTATCGCATTTTCTTGTAGTTTTGCACAGATACATGTTTCGAGTTCCTGGCATCCGTTTGCATAGTACTCATCCATGGTTAACCCTAATTTCACCGTATATATATTGTAACGAACGCGTCTTGTGACCGCTAGTTACATTAATAAACTATATGTTTATTATTTAAAATGTGGAATATTTTAGTGGGCGTTTGGGCGCAGTGTACATTGTACGAGTGTGGAGCGGCAGATCTGAGGAATGCCAGCAGGCCGGTTCCTAGAATTAGCGAGGGGAGAATAGTGAGTGCCTAATGGAGGGGAGATTTGTGCTGGCCAGGTAGACAAACAGGGTGATCGGCGAGAGTTTTTCTGTTTTGCATGTGGCACGACGAAGGAGTGAAGGGATTCGATGCCGGCCGGCCAGCACGTTCGGACGATGTGATTTCTGGACTGTCTATTCGTGAGTGGGACTGTTGCTGCTGCCTGGATCCGGACACCCGCTATTTTGTTTGAGCAGATGAGCTCAGGCAAAGGACGACATCTGAGGAACTGTGCTACACTGGTCCATAGCAGAGAAGACCGTCATCCAATGTGTGGCGGCAGACATGTACATTCGGTAATTATACATCGCCAATGAAGGACACTGTGCTAGCTAGACTTTCAAGTTCATAGCATTGCCCAGCTACGACCCTGCAGATAAGAACTCTCATAGCCCGGAGCAAACATCTCTTTCAGAAGTGAAGTCAAAATGTTGGCTTCGTTTACTGTTTAATTTTTGTGTATTTTATATAAAATACCCTGGCGCCCACAAAAGGACAACTGATTATTTTTAACTAATTTGTTATATATATGTCACGTGATTAATTGAAATAAAACCATTTGTCATTTCTCGTATAAAGTATTCAAGCAAGTTCTACCTATCATGATAATTAAAAATAATTATAATTTTAAATCAGGTAATGAGGTCAGAACGTTACAATATGGGGCATGAGTCGTACACACTTCAAGCAGTTGAATGAGTTCAAGAGGGTCGCTTCGCCAGTCTCCATCAAACAACTTTGTTGTTTCAGCTGAACGCATATTATATTACAGAAGAGCAGAATAACCCGCAGCCTCACTGAAGTGTGTTGGATTCATAAGTGAGATTCTTTTTGAACCTTGGTTCATGATCTCCACATAAAATAAAATTGTAGAAACGTCATGTTTGTGCATGAAATTTATTTAAAAAAAAGTAATAGCAATGTAAAATTTTTGTATATCTAAAATGCCTTGTGATAACTTATTCCACTTTTATCAATATTAGTAACTTATTCTTCAACGATACAAGGACAAAACGTAAATTTTGTTATCTTTGTCTGTCTGTGCGAGGATCACACAAATATTAATTAACGGTTTTCGACGAAACTACACAATGAGATAGCTTACGTCATCGATTAACATATAAAATACTTTTAACCAGTTGGTACTTTGGCTCTTCATGACACTAGAAGCAAAAATGTAAATTTTGGAATTTTTGTCTTTCTGTGCATAGATATAGTGGAAACTAGGATTTCAACTAAATTTACACATAATGATAGCTTATAGCCTGAATTAACGTACATAATATTTTTTATCCAAATACGTTGCAAAGTTGAATAAGGAAACGTTAACAAATCCATATACATCAAAACGATATATTAGTTTAATTAAATTTAGCACTTGGATAGTTTATGTGCAATGATAAGTTCGCATAGTAATAATCGTAAAGTCTATGCAAACAAAGATAAACTTGGTGATTGTTTTTACCTTTTTACTGATAGATACAGTTCTCTTACTGTCGCACATGCACATTACTGGCCAACAAATGGCAAGATTTTATACGCGCTCATTGTGCTCACCATAATAGCTCGACTTTGGATTCAGTTAGGGATATTATATAATATATCAATAGAAATAATGGCAACCGTTCGTACACATGCAAGACGGCATCACTACAAATATTGCTTACAGAGCAAAACCGTGTGACATCAGCAACCATAAAATCTTCCGAAATAGTGGCAGTTGCAAGGGATAGCAGATATAAATATCGTTTACAATAGTGTTTAAAACATTTACATGTAATATAAATTCAGAAGGAATGGACGATATCCATGAAAGAAGAAGAACTCTTAAGTAACTGTTAAAGTAGATAACAATATGTGTGGACATCAATGAATCGTTTCGTAATTCAGTGCCAGAATGTCCACTAAGTTCATATATTTGCTTGAAACAAAGAGTGGTGTTAGTTTCGTGCCAAAATGTCACCGACACGCTCATAATGGCAGTGAGATCTGCTCTTGGAACACTTGGTGATATCAGTGAGATCCGCTCTTGGAACACGTGGTGATATCCTGTTTGCGTACAGAACCGACATTTAGCGTCACATCTTTATAACAGTTGTTATAATGGGATGCTCTATCTTTCTCTAGCACTCAACCAGATAAAAATCTGTAAAATGATAATGCTCCAACGTGCACTTCTGGCGTATCTACAGACATGTCTACCACACAGCAGTATTTAGACCGTCAGTGTATCAGTTGAGATCAGAGGTATTGTTAACAATCTGTACTTAGCTCCAAAAACAAATAAAGAGAAACATTACACAAGGGAACAATTAGATTTGCATGTTATAAGTACAAAAATAAAATTGTATCAAAATGGACCATTTCACATAGGGATTAAGCTTTGAAATAAATTACCCCATAATATAAAAACAACATCAAAATTGGGAAATTTTGAGAAATTGTCGATGTCATATCTTCAATACCACTCCTCTTACTCTGTAGAAGAATATTTGAGATGTACTAACTGAAGTAATCAATGTAAATATCTTAATTTATAATTAACGTGTATGACATTATTATGTATTATGTGCATGAACAGGATTTAGAGGACAAATAAAATACCATTACTACTACCGCTACTAACATAAGCTGCAAAGTACCTGGGAAGCTTCCCGCTGAATGAGACATTATTTCAATCAGAAACCAGTATGTTTCCGTTGCCCATACTTATGACAGAAAGAGGTACACGTGCATCATGTTTGTATACGTATAATATGTATTAGTCTCTGCAATACACTCTGCTTATGGTGATTGCCTCATTGAGAAGCTTGCCTGCAGCATTATTCTGAATAAAAACTCTAAACATTGGTATTCAAGTTTGTGACTTTAATAATACTTTCCTGTAGTTTGTATAAATTGTCCTTTACACATACACATATATATTTAAATGATTAAGATTTGGTAACGTAATAATATAAGTATTTGTGTGACAGGTGTAACTTGCATAGCACATTTTTATTTCATACTAATCAAAATGATTGGATTAACTGGTATAAATGAATATGTGAAAATATTATATGATAAAGCATAGCTCTGGTATTATTAAATCATTCACCATCAAAACGAATATTCAAATTTAAATCAAAATTAATTTTAACACATCACAAACATTGAAGTTTTAGAACATGAGAATATTTCAAAGTTATTCAAACAGGGCTTCTTACCAATTTGTTCATCGTTTGTTGTGGACAAGTTATGGGTGACGTATTATCAACTCGGAGATAGTGGTATGATTTGCATGCTAATATGGAGGGGTGAGGTAGAATGACCATGGTAGGAGGCAGTGGCGGGTCTCGAAAAGAACGATCGCCTGCACCAGGCAGGCACCGACTCCTGTCGTCAGTCAGCTAACAGCTGTTTGCCCTTCATATCTTTCGTCTTCCTCTCAGGAAAAGACGAAACTTAATATTTCAGCTGGCTATTGTAGTCGTCATGACAGTCACAGACGTTATGTTTTGCAACACTGTGATTCTCCAGGTCTACTCGATTCTTTCTCTTGCTTTTGTAGTGGGGATGTGTTTCTGTGGCTAAACACAGCTTTTCCATAGGCCACATGACACAGAAGGTCGCACCAAGTCCACCCGTACAGGAGGTGCATATGTGATTGGCGTAAATTTTTTGCGCCTTTTGTATGATTTCAAAATGATAATAATAATAATGAAGATGCTGTGAAGAGAGCTACGTTGTCTTTCTCTAGATTTAACGTTGCCTCTGTAAATCCTTTCATGGGTGTTTGTCTCTGACCGTCTTGTTAAAATATAACGCCACAAAATCTCTTCATACTTCCAAAACCAGCTTGCAGATCTTTTATGGCCTTTTTGTCACCGTACACAATAACAGCTGATTTTTCGTCATTTCGGCCGAGTTGCGAGCGTCCGTTTATATCTGGATATCCGTTATCTTTTTTCATAACCGGCAAATGGTTTGACTTATTTAATACTTCTTGAGGAAGTGTTACATTACAGTACATTACAGTGAAGAACCAAAAGATCTCTGAAACTGTACAAAGAAATTGTTACCTCATGACAAATTCCAAATATCTGCGAAAGCAGTTCTTATGTTTCATCTCAAATTATCCACCTAGGAACTTAGTTTAAACAGCTCTAAACAATATAAGGCAATATATACATGAGTTGTTGAATTGAATCGAATGTAACTGCGATGGATCACACGCTAGTCATCCTAGTCATCTAAGGACTCCTTTCTTATTATTTTTATTGTTTTCGTAAATGCGTTGAGTACTTAATTCCTCAACTGATTTACTTTTGCCATCTAAGAATTTTAATTTTAAATTCCTTTAGGATTTATGATAAATTATTCATCTCTTCCCTTGGCAATTTATTCCAATCCCTGACACCCACAAAAGAAAATTTTCCCACTTCTTAAGCTTGAATTCGAGTGCCGGATTGTGCCCATGGTTATCTTTTGCATTCCAAGCACTACTTCTAATTCTTCGACAAATAAACCCTCCATGCCCCATCACCGACATACTTCCAGCACTCTCTGAACATAGAATGTTACTTGTTTACAGTAAAATCTGGAAATTAAGTGTAGATTTGGGGTGTTAAATAGTAACTGGTAATATTATTGGTTTTATAATACTGATAAGTACTGTTCCAAACTGTTCTCACTTGGGATCAAAGCAAACACATCTAATCTATCTAATCAGTTACTTTTACAGAAGCAAGTAGAGAAAACTTTATTTAAAAGAGATTTCTACTTGTATCATTATGAATACATTCTGAAATGAGGTCAAAGTAGTAATTATAATGTTTAGAACAATAAGAACATAATTTCGGCAATGTGTGTCAGTTACATTGTAGTAATATGCACTACAGAAACTACATAGATGAACGTCAGCGAGTGCACTAATTATTTTCGCTTCCTGAATCACTTCGCATCGTTATTATCATTGGTTCTGCAGTAATAAAGGAGAGATGTGTTAGTACTGGTGCAGGGCGTGAGATAATTATTCTTTTAAGTTCCATATAAAGAGGTGCCAATGAGAAACAAGAGAGTCATTTATCATACATACTATGTGCTTATCTTGACATGGACAATGAAGAAGCGGGACATCAGCAGGGTACAAGCAAGTGAAATTAAGTTTTTAAGAGGTAGAATAGGAGTTAATAAAATGGACAGAATAAGGAATGAAGTTATTAGGTGCACCATAAAAGAGGAACCCCTACAGGAAACGGTAGAGAGGACCAGACTGAGATGGTATGGAGATGTAAAGAGAATGGAAGTTCAGAGAATTCCAAGAATAATCCATGAAATTAAGATGCGTGGTAAACGACCCAAAGGAAGACCAAAAGATAGATGGCTGAAAGGAGTAGACGAGTGTGTACGGAAGAGATGACAGCACTGGAACGAGGTGGTGAGAGAGGTGGCGGGAAGAAAGAAGGAAATGGAGAGGCTTGTGCATGAAGCAGACCCGGCCAGAGGCTGGAAACTGTTGAGGATAATGATGTTGAGGATAATGATGATGAAGATTGTTGTCGCTTTGCTGCCTGTTCATCTGCAAAGGATTCTAGTGCTTAGAAAGAATAAGTTTCAAATTTTGAATTTACACCTGTCATGCGTTTCTTTAACCCAAAACCGAATACTGTATTTAAAATTATGTAAAATTATGCTCCTAGGGTATCTCCATTGAAGCAGCAGGGGTTGGGCGCAATTAATTAGAGGGTTAAGATTTTTTATTAACTTTTTTGTTTGTTTGTTTTTATCGCTGGAAAATAAAGAGGCGAGCTTCCGTCAAAATGGTCAGTTTTATCGCATGCTTATATTTAGGAATTTGAAATTTTTACCTAATTCGACTATATCCTGGAATTAGCCAACAAAGACGAAAAATGTTTACGTTTAATGTAATTTTTAAATTGAGAGAAAAACAAACAAAAGTTTTTGTTTTGTAGTTACTTTCCCATCCTTTAGCACTGTTTTATTAAAATTCCTCTTAAATCATAGTGCATTGCATTCTAATGGATAAGGTAGGTACAACCTATGATAAATTTGACGGAAAATGAACTATTGCACTAACGGTGAGAGTGGCAACGTTAGGTGGCACTAATAATCTCACAGACTTACAGTCTGTTCTACCACATACGCGATATCTATTTGAAGTCATTGGATCACGGAATCATAGTAGCGCGAGACGCTCCAATCCCAGTTTATATACACTAGGGATGTTACGAATATTCGCATCCGCAAATGCGGAATATTCGCATTAATTCAGAAATCTGCATCCGCATTCACATCCGCATCAATCAATACGGAGTTTTTACGGATGCAGATTCACATCAACAAGTAACTACATGTAAAGAAAGTGGGCGGAGCCAGAGTGGCACGCGCTTCTCGTTTGTTTTGTAATTGCTAACTTCATTCGGTAACTGACGAATAGGAAGGCGCACATTGGTAACAAGATCCTACAGGTTTTGTTTGTTGTGTTTTTTCTCATTGTCAATAAACTATAGTTACAGGGAGTGTTTACTGTGTACTTCATAGTTTTTTGCGTGTTTAGTGAATATTTTGATATAAATATTAAGTGAAATGTCGCCACCTTCTCCTATGTCGCCGGCGGAAAAACCAAAAAGAATGAGAATGGGAGATTCTCTCGATCCAGAACCAGGAACGTCCAGTATGGGTAAGAAGACTTGCTTAAAAAGCGATCTTGCCATGATTTTATATTCATCGAGCGAAGATGAAGGTGAAAGAGAACCGGACAACAGTAGCCCCGATGCTCTTCCCCGCAAAGAATTAGTTATTTATCGTAACAAAAAAAAAAAGACTGGATTTAGATTAAAATCCACTTAATTGGTGGAAAGTTAACCGTTGTGAATTTAAAATTCTCTCTTAATTAGCATGCAGATATTTATCACCTCCACCAGCCAGTGTTCCCAGCGAAATATTTAGTGGAGCTGGGTTAATATATAATCCACTAAGAAACAAGTTGGAAGCTGAGAAGGCTGCAATATTGCTATTTATTAAATATAATTCACCAATTCTTATGTTTAATTATTAAACAAAGAGTTTTTATTATGAAACTCGAAGCTTAAAATTCTTTTGTGTCATAAGTAAAACTAAACACTTGTGTAATTTTGTTCTAAAAATATGATTAAATAGGTAAAAAGTTAAAATTAAATTGATTTTCAGTTATTTATGCACTTAAAATTTAAATAATTATCCTCTTAAAATCCCAAATCCGCATCCGCATCGAATCCGCATCCGCGGATGTGAACTTCTAATAATCCGCATCCTCATCTGCATCCGCGGATGTCTAAATTTTTGATCCGTAACAATCCTAATATACACCAATAAAACAAAATAATTTTTTTTTCAGTGTACGAGTAGTATTAATGTAAAAAGTATTAAAAGATTTTAATAGGTTAATCTTTTGTAAACAAGGTCTGCATTTCGAACTGCGAATTTATAAAAGTAGTCTACTATTTGAATTCAGCACATTTTTAATTCAGTATGGTAATGTGCAATTGTTCGTGTGCAGGTCTTACTCTATTAAGCGAGCAAATGTTGTACACACACACACACACAAACACACACACACACACACACACACACACACATATATATATATAAATATATATATCTTATATATAAAAATCAATGTTTGTTTGTGGGTTTGTTCGTCTTCTATGCATTCCTATACCATTTATCAGATTGCAATGAAACTTTGGAGAGTTTTCGAGTGTGAGTCTGCGAAGGTTCCTGTGAAAAAAAATTCCAAAAGTCACCCCCTGTTCCTCATAACACCCCATAATTTAGGCAAAACCACATTTTTTATCCGATTTAGATAGGAATTTGTACACTTATACTTTAATAAAAACATAAAGATACTGCCAACATACGGTTTCCGAATATTAATCCCCTCGCCCCCTTTCCACCCCCATAACTTTTACACCCCATAATTTAGGCAATACCACATTTTTTATCCGATTTAGATAACAAAAATTGTACGCTTATACTATAAAACAAACAGAAAAATACTGCCCACGTATGGTTTCCGAATATTCATCCCCTCTCCCCATTTCCAACCCCATTACGTTTTTACCCCATAATTTAGGCAAACCACATTTTTTATCCGATTTAGATAAGAATTTGTACACTTATACTTTAAAACAAACAGAAAAATACTGCCAACATACGGTTTCCGAATATTAATCCCCTCGCCCCCTTTCCACCCCCATAATTTTTTCACCCCATAATTTAGGCAATACCAAATTTTTTATCCGATTTAGATAGGAATTTGTACACTTATACTTTAAAACAAACAGAAAAATACTGCCAACATATCGTTTCCGAATATTCATCCCCTCTCCCCCTTTCCACCCCCATTACGTTTTTACCCCATAATTTAGGCAAACCACATTTTTTATCCGATTTAGATAAGAATTTGAACACTTATACTTTAAAACCAACGTATGGTTTCCGAATATTCATCCCCTCTCCCCATTTTCAACCCCATTACGTTTTTACCCCATAATTTAGGCAAACCACATTTTTTATCCGATTTAGATAAGAATTTGTACACTTATACTTTAAAACAAGTAGAAAAATACTGCCCACGTATGGTTTCCGAATATTCATCCCCTCTCCCCATTTCCAACCCCATTACGTTTTTACCCCATAATTTAGGCAAACCACATTTTTTATCCGATTTAGATAAGAATTTGCACACTTATACTTTTTAAAAAAAAACAGAAAAATACTGCCTACGTATGTTTTCCAAAGCGCATCCCCTCTCACCCTTTCCAACTGAAAATGAATGAAACAGCAGTTTAAAATTTATATGTAAATATTTTTTCATTTAATCTATGTGCCTACTCAAGTCCAGCAATAGTGAAGCATTGCCGGGTCAGCTAGTTTATATATATAAATCAATGTTTGTGGGTTTGTTCGTCTTCTAAGCAATCCTATACCATTTATCAGATTGCAATGAAACTTTGGAGAGTTTTCGAGTGTGCGTCTGCGAAGGTTCCTGTGAAAAAAATAAATAAAAAAGTCACCCCCAATTCCCCATAACACCCCCTTATTTAGGCAAAACAACATTTTTTATCCGATTTAGATAGGAATTTGTACACTTATACTTTAAAACAAACATAAAAATACTGTCTACATACGTTTCCGAATATTAATCCCCTCGCCCCCTTTCCACCCCCATAATTTAGGCAATACCACATTTTTTATCCGATTTAGATAGGAATTTGTACACTTATACTTTAAAACAAACAGAAAAATACTGCCAACATATGGTTTCCGAATATTAATCCCCTCTCCCCCTTTCCACCCCCATTACGTTTTTCCCCTATAATTTAGGCAAACCACATTTTTTATCCGATCTAGATAAGAATTTGTACACTAAGACTTTAAAACAAAGAGAAAAATACTGCCTACGTACGGTTTCCGAATATTCATCCCCTCTCCCCCTTTCCAACCCCATTACGTTTTCACCCCATAATTTAGGCAAAACACATTTTTTATCTGATTTAGATAAGAATTTTTCACTTATACTTTAAAACAAACAGAAAAATAATGCCTACGTATGGTTTCCGAATATTCATCCCCTCTCCCCCTTTCCACCCCCATTACGTTTTTACCCCATAATTTAGTATTATATTATATAAAAATCAATGTCTGTCTGTCTGTCTGTCTGTCCTCTATGTGCTCCTAAACCGTTCGTCCGATTACGGTGAAACTTTGGTGAGTTATTGAGTGCGCGTCCGGGGTGGTTCCTAAGAAATAAAATTTCAAAAAACACCTCCTCTTTCTAATAACACCCCATAACTTAAAAAAACCTACAGTTTTTATCCGATTTGTACGGAAATTTGCACACATATGCTTTAAAATAAACAGAAAAACACTGTCTACATTTAGATTCCAAAAACGCATCCCCTTTCCCACCCCTTAATTTTTACATAAACCTACACTTTTTATCAGCTTTCGATAGAACTTTGCACGCATATACTATTAATAAAATAGAAAAATACTGTAGACATTAATTTTACAAAAACACAATCCCTCTCATTCTTACTACCCCAAAACCACCCCCTCTTCTCCCTTGCATCCCATAATTTAAAACACCCACAGATTTTATCTGATTTTGATGGAAATTGGCACACATATACTTTAAAACAAATTGAAAAATGTTGCCTACGTATGGTTTCCAAAAACGCCATCCCTCATACCCCTTCACAACCCCCTAATTTAAACAAATACACAGATTTTATCCTATTTCTATGGAAATTAGAACACATATACTTTCAAACAAACAGAAAAATACTGTCTACATATGGATTCCAAAAAGGCAACCCTTTCGTCCCCTTTACACCCAATTAATTTTTTGCCACTGTGTCATATATCAAGCTACAGTTTTTACCAGATTTTGAAGGAACTTTAACACACGTATACTTTAAAACAAGCAGAAAAATACTATGCAAATTTGCTTAGCCTAATCCCACCCCTCTTCCCCTTTACCCCCTTCCCTCTTAATTTCCAATGATATTTATCAAAACCCCCAAATTTTTATCCGATTATAATGAAACTCTGTTGAATTGTAGAGAGCACATCTGGGATGGTTCCTGAAATTTAAAAAAAAAAAAACAACCTCCTCCACCCCTTAATTTAAACAAAACCCACAGAATTAATCAGATTTCCACCAAAATTTGTAACATATGGTATCCAAAATTGCATCCCCTTCTCCCCTTTAAACCCCCTTAATTTTTGCCAATATACCTTATATAAAGCCAGTTTTTTCCCGATTTTTAAGGAACTTTGCACACGTATACTTTAAAATAAATTGAAATATACTGTCTACATTTGGTTTGCCTAAACCAAGACTAGCAATAGCGAAGCATTGCCGGGTCAGCTAGTATATATATATATATATATAACTGCTATGAGGATTTCGATGAGTATCGCCGATCAAGGAGTTTTTGAGTCTAGAACTTGGCCTGTCAGTGTCTCCAAGAAAACTAATGTTCTAGGGTTTATTAAATTTTTATGTCTCAAAAATGAGAGTGTGTCTTATGCAAAATCTGTCTTATAACCACAAAATTAGCTAACGGCCTTAAACTTCTCAGTAACAGATGCCATGTTCAGCAAATCGAGTATCCTATACTATTAAATTAACAGTTTTTGTTCTATCCATTGGGTGAATGGTGTTTCGATCAAGAAATCGATATGAGAAAGTCTCATATTTTAGAAAATTCAGGCCATTATTTAGTTCTAATTTTTCAAAATGAATAGGTGACCAAAGCCAGTGCGTAAAATAAAGTTATCAACCTACCTATAGCACGTCCACGAAAACCATTGAGATGAGAGTGTAACCTTCAAAACTCGTACAGCAAAGATGATACTAGGGAAGCGTGCACAAACTACTTGGCTCGGTCCAGGGGGAGGGGGGTAGGGATTGGCTGGAAGGCTACTTTGAGCTACGTGGGGGGGAGGGGGGGGTTTCGAGCCAGGCCACAGTTAAAATCAGGAACAGAACTCACAACAATGCAATTAAATTAAATTAAATAAAAATTAAATTAAACAGCATGTGAATATTATCTCCTTATGTAATTTACAATAGTCTGACAAGAGAAAACAGTACAAAATGTCTTCTGGAATCAAAAGTGAAAAAAGCTCCGTGGGAGGGGGGGGGGGGTTAGAGGCAAAAGCCACGTAAGGTTACGTGGGGGGAGGGGGGTTCACAGGAGGCCAAAATGGAGCTACGTGGTTTATGCGCGTTCCATAGCCATGGAAAACAGATTGCAGTGTCTGTGATTGAGTTGAAATGCAGCCTGGATCAGTGTGATAACTGAAACTTTTTGTTACAGAATAAGATAAAAATATTTTAGTTAATTTAGACTACTTTCGTGGATGTCATGTTAGTGACGTCACCTTGTAACGTGATGTATCGCGACGTAAACTACTCCCCATTAATCGTTGGCTGGTTAGTGTAATTTAATGTGAAAAGCTATAGAAATTATTCTCGCGGAGTTTTTCCAATCACTGATATGTCAAATGATATTTGACGCCTTCTTTCATTTCCCTGTATATCCTAGTTTTGCTACTAAAATTACGCGTACGAAATAAAACATAATACTTCAAAATGTAATTACATAGTAAAGAACTCTGTAATTAGGTTGTGATGTGTTTCCCACAGCGATATCTGCTTTTTATCTTTCTTGTCTTTCTTATATATAAAAATCAATGTTTGTTTGTTCGTCTTCTATGCATTCCTATACCATTTATCAGATTGCAATGAAACTTTGGAGAGTTTTCGAGAGTGCGTCTGCGAAGGTTCCTGTGAAAAAAAAATTCCAAAATGTCACCCCCTATTCCCCATAACACCCCATAATTTAGGCAAAACCACATTTTTTATGCGATTTAGATAGGAATTTGTACACTCATACTATAAAACAAACATAAAAATACTGCCTACATACGGTTTACGAATATTAATCCCCTCTCCCCCTTCCACCCCCATAATTTTTTCACTCCATAATTTAGGCAATACCACATTTTTTATCCGATTTAGATAAGAATTTGTACACTTATACTTTAAAACAAACAGAAAAATACTGCCAACATATGGTATCCGAATATTCATCCCCTCTCCCCCTTTTCACCCCCATTACGTTTTTACCCCATAATTTAGGCAAACCACATTTTTTATCCGATCTAGATAAGAATTTGTACACTTATACTTTAAAACAAACAGATAAATACTGCCTACGTACGGTTTCCGAATATTCATCCCCTCTCCCCCTTTCCAACCCCATTACGTTTTCACCCCATAATTTAGGCAAAACACATTTTTTATCTGATTTAGATAAGAATTTTACACTTATACTTTAAAACAAACAGAAAAATACTGCCTACGTATGGTTTCCGAATATTCATCCCCTCTCCCCCTTTCCACCCCCATTACGTTTTTACCCCATAATTTAGTATTTATTATATAAAAATCAATGTCTGTCTGTCTGTCTGTCTGTCCTCTATGTGCTCCTAAACCGTTCGTCCGATTACGGTGAAACTTTGGTGAGTTATTGAGTGCGCGTCCGGGGTGGTTCCTAAGAAATAAAATTTCAAAAAAACACCTCCTCTTCCCCATAACACCCCATAACTTAAAAAAACCTACAGTTTTTATCCGATTTGTACGGAAATTTGCACACATATGCTTTAAAATAAACAGAAAAAACACTGTCTACATTTAGATTCCAAAAACGCATCCCCTTTCCCACCCCTTAATTTTTACACAAACCTACACTTTTTATCAGCTTTCGATAGAACTTTGCACGCATATACTATTAATAAAATAGAAAAATACTGTAGACATTAATTTTACAAAAACACAATCCCTCTCATTCTTACTACCCCAAAACCACCCCCTCTTCTCCCTTGCATCCCATAATTTAAAACACCCACAGATTTTATCTGATTTTGATGGAAATTGGCACACATATACTTTAAAACAAATTGAAAAATGTTGCCTACGTATGGTTTCCAAAAACGCCATCCCTCATACCCCTTCACAACCCCCTAATTTAAACAAATACACAGATTTTATCCTATTTCTATGGAAATTAGAACACATATACTTTCAAACAAACAGAAAAATACTGTCTACATATGGATTCCAAAAAGGCAACCCTTTCGTCCCCTTTACACCCAATTAATTTTTTGCCACTGTGTCATATATCAAGCTACAGTTTTTACCAGATTTTGAAGGAACTTTAACACACGTATACTTTAAAACAAGCAGAAAAATACTATGCAAATTTGCTTAGCCTAATCCCACCCCTCTTCCCCTTTACCCCCTTCCCTCTTAATTTCCAATGATATTTATCAAAACCCCCAAATTTTTATCCGATTATAATGAAACTCTGTTGAATTGTAGAGAGCACATCTGGGATGGTTCCTGAAATTTAAAAAAAAAAAAACAACCTCCTCCACCCCTTAATTTAAACAAACCCACAGAATTAATCAGATTTCCACCAAAATTTGTAACATATGGTATCCAAAATTGCATCCCCTTCTCCCCTTTAAACCCCCTTAATTTTTGCCAATATACCTTATATAAAGCCAGTTTTTTCCCGATTTTTAAGGAACTTTGCACACGTATACTTTAAAATAAATTGAAATATACTGTCTACATTTGGTTTGCCTAAACCAAGACTAGCAATAGCGAAGCATTGCCGGGTCAGCTAGTATATATATATATATATATAACTGCTATGAGGATTTCGATGAGTATCGCCGATCAAGGAGTTTTTGAGTCTAGAACTTGGCCTGTCAGTGTCTCCAAGAAAACTAATGTTCTAGGGTTTATTAAATTTTTATGTCTCAAAAATGAGAGTGTGTCTTATGCAAAATCTGTCTTATAACCACAAAATTAGCTAACGGCCTTAAACTTCTCAGTAACAGATGCCATGTTCAGCAAATCGAGTATCCTATACTATTAAATTAACAGTTTTTGTTCTATCCATTGGGTGAATGGTGTTTCGATCAAGATAACGATATGAGAAAGTCTCATATTTTAGAAAATTCAGGCCATTATTTAGTTCTAATTTTTCAAAATGAATAGGTGACCAAAGCCAGTGCGTAAAATAAAGTTATCAACCTACCTATAGCAAGTCCACGAAAACCATTGAGATGAGAGTGTAACCTTCAAAACTCGTACAGCAAAGATGATACTAGGGAAGCGTGCACAAACTACTTGGCTCGGTCCAGGGGGAGGGGGGGAGGTGATTGGCTGGAAGGCTACTTTGAGCTACGTGGGGGGAGGGGGGGGTTTCGAGCCAGGCCACAGTTAAAATCAGGAACAGAACTCACAACAATGCAATTAAATTAAATTAAATAAAAATTAAATTAAACAGCATGTGAATATTATCTCCTTATGTAATTTACAATAGTCTGACAAGAGAAAACAGTACAAAATGTCTTCTGGAATCAAAAGTGAAAAAAGCTCCGTGGGACCTTGGGGGGGGGGGGGGGGTTAGAGGCAAAAGCCACGTAGGGTTACGTGGGGGGGGGGGGTTCACAGGAGGCCAAATTGGAGCTACGTGGTTTATGCGCGTTCCATAGCCATGGAAAACAGATTGCAGTGTCTGTGATTGAGTTGAAATGCAGCCTGGATCAGTGTGATAACTGAAACTTTTTGTTACAGAATAAGATAAAAATATTTTAGTTAATTTAGACTACTTTCGTGGATGTCATGTTAGTGACGTCACCTAGTAACGTGATGTATCGCGACGTAAACTACTCCCCATTAATCGTTGGCTGGTTAGTGTAATTTAATGTGAAAAGCTATAGAAATTATTCTCGCGGAGTTTTTCCAATCACTGATATGTCAAATGATATTTGACGCCTTCTTTCATTTCCCTGTATTTCCTAGTTTTGCTAATAAAATTACGCGTACGAAATAAAACATAATACTTCAAAATGTAATTACATAGTAAAGAACTCTGTAATTAGGTTTGTGATGTGTTTCCCACAGCGATATCTGCTTTTTATCTTTCTTGTCTTGTCTTATATATAAAAATCAATGTTTGTTTGTTCGTCTTCTATGCATTCCTATACCATTTATCAGATTGCAATGAAACTTTGGAGAGTTTTCGAATGTGCGTCTGCGAAGGTTCCTGTGAAAAAAAAATTCCAAAATGTCACCCCCTATTCCCCATAACACCCCATAATTTAGGCAAAACCACATTTTTTATCCGATTTAGATAGGAATTTGTACACTCATACTATAAAACAAACATAAAAATACTGCCTACATACGGTTTACGAATATTAATCCCCTCTCCCCCTTCCACCCCCATAATTTTTTCACTCCATAATTTAGGCAATACCACATTTTTTATCCGATTTAGATAAGAATTTGTACACTTATACTTTAAAACAAACAGAAAAATACTGCCAACATATGGTATCCGAATATTCATCCCCTCTCCCCCTTTTCACCCCCATTACGTTTTTACCCCATAATTTAGGCAAACCACATTTTTTATCCGATTTAGATAAGAATTTGTACACTTATACTTTAAAACAAACAGAAAAATACTGCCAACATACGGTTTCCGAATATTAATCCCCTCGCCCCCTTTCCACCACCATAATTTTTTCACCCCATAATTTAGGCAATACCAAATTTTTTATCCGATTTAGATAGGAATTTGTACACTTATACTTTAAAACAAACAGAAAAAATACTGCCAACATATCGTTTCCGAATATTCATCCCCTCTCCCCCTTTCCACCCCCATTACGTTTTTACCCCATAATTTAGGCAAACACATTTTTTATCCGATTTAGATAGGAATTTGTACACTTATACTTTAAAACAAACAGAAAAATACTGCCTACGTTTGGTTTCCGAATATTCATCCCCTAACCCCCTTTCCAACCCCAATTACGTTTTTACCCCATAATTTAGGCAAACCACATTTTTTATCCGATTTAGATAAGAATTTGTACACTTATAGTTTAAAAAAGAGAGAGAAATACTGTACACATTAATTTCACCAAAACCCAATCCCTCTCATCTCTTTCCACCACCTTAATTACCCCCCCTTCCCCATAACACCCCATAATTTAAACAAACCCGCAAACCGTTCGTCCGATAACGGCGAAGCTATGTTGAATTGTCGAGGGGATGTCGAAAATGGTTCCTGTCAAAAAAAATTAAAAAACCCACCACTCCTCCCCATAATTTAGACAAAACCACATATTTCATATGATTCCAATGGGAATTTGCACACTTATACTTTGAAACAAACAGAAAAATACTGCCTGCATATGTTTTCCAAAGCGCATCCCTTTCCAACTGAAAATGAATGAAACAGCAGTTTAAAATTTAATAGTAAATATTTTTTCACTTAATCTCTGTGCCTACTCAAGTCCAGCAATAGTGAAGCATTGCCGGGTGAGCTAGTTATTATTAAAATGAAATCGTAATTTGCGATTACCAGCGCGAATCTGAAAACCTCGGGTGCTTAGTACATTAACAATATTCTTCTTTCTTGGAGTATAGTGTGGAAAGTGATCATAAATTAAAATTGAATTGGTGAACGGAGTATAAATGCAAAATAGTTCCCGGTTTTGAGCCGAATATTTTCATAAAACGATGACAACGTCCTCTCTTGTTCAGGTAAACATATATTGGTATCGAGAATCTCCAAGAACATGTGAAGACTATGTTGTAAAATTGAATTGCCTAAAAGTTTATTGCCAATAGTGGCATCGCGATCTGTAATTAAACTGAAGTTTTATTATTTGTTGATAAAAATATTATACATATTTTTTTCTGCTCACAACTCGGTTATTCGATTACAGGTATTAACGATTCGCAAAGAAAGTATTAGTTGCATGAAATGAAAGAAGAGAGCCATGTCATAATGTACCAGTTACTGGTTATTCCTCATCTGAGACTAGTTCCGGACAGTAGAGGCAACATGAGAGTGTGACCTCACCATGGAGTCCGGCGGCGCAGGTTGCCAGCACTGCGAGGAGGTAGAGCGTCGAGTTTGGAGTCTCCATGATGACTGTCTGCATGCAGACACTGCACAGCTGACTGCTTATCGCCTGATAGCGCTACACGTGTTCCTCAAGAGGCAATCGCAACTGTGATACAACTAATAGACGATTTCTTGATGTTGGCGAATAGATTTTTAAAAACTATTAATTTAATTGCAGTGTATCATTGATTGTTTGATCGAAACAAGAGAAGCCAGTTTGTTTCTCATTTATAAAATAAATAAAAAAATTGGTATAGTTATCATATAAGGATTTTGGGGTTCTAGGTTATTTGCGTTTTATTTGAATTAATATACTGCTTATCAAAAAATTTACTAAAGGGGGAGACAATAACTGATGTAGAAAATATTCAGAACGTGTTCTAATGATTCTTCTTCGATACTCTCATCCATTTAAATCTTATGGTGAGACAGAACTTGAAAGTCGCTGGTATGCTTCCCTGACGAGTAAGCCCATTGCTGAAATACACCCTGCAGAAACTCCCAGGCAATCAGAGTATTGCACCTGCTACTAATTATCTAGTAATTCTTTTTAATTTCAACCAACGGTTTTGTTAAATCAGTATCTATACACTGAACAAACATAAATGGAGATTGTAGTCACTTACGAACTTAAACAAATATTGCTGTACAATGTTATAGATTAGCAATAAACCAAAAAGAATTGATAATAGATGATAGCAAGATGCCAATATTGTGCTCAGTGGCGTAATTGCCATTTGTGTCAGTCTCTGGCATTAGCCCCACAGGCCAATTGGCTGAACTCTCGGAGGTTCGATCGGTGGGAATTCTAATTTCGTCTTCGCATGCTAACCAGTAGTCCTGAGTATTGTTTTTAGCCCATTTTCCGCCATCATATCGAAAAATTCATGTATGATCGACAATTTTGGCCACCGAAACCGAGTTTCATAAATAGAACAACAGAAAATACATGAACACAAAAGTTACGTCGTTCATTGGCTGATGGTTTCCATCCTGGCTTCCTTTCTCCTGGTGTGATTTTGACAAATCTTGATGGTCAGCCAGAGAATCAAACCCCACTCCTCCAAAAAGCAGAACCTAACGTTACAGCTCATCGATCACCCTCGGTGTTCCTTGTGACCTCAAACGTAATAAGAATATTTAGAGCCAGTAAAAACGAAACGGAAGACGAGGCGACGTGCTGTTGTCTTGCTCGTTACATATTTTTTTGTGGCCAAGTTAGCAAAAAATAGTTCTCGATTCACTGTTTTCTCCAAAGGAATCATCGCACTCGTTCACCAACTTCTGTACTGGTTTAACCTTAGTTCAAACGGTTACCTGAAGTAATTCTTCAATGGAAGTTTTTTTTGGAGAGGGCTGAATGTGCCATGCGACGAAGTTACTGCGTACGAGGTCTTCCTGAAATGCCTTTAGGAAAGAAAGAATTGGTTTATTAAGAGAATAATGGGTGAAACAGCTCAACTGAATTAATTTTCCCGGCATCAAGTGCGCAGTTTGTTGAAGAAATCTCGTTAATACTGCCCATCATAAAGTTTTGATTAGTGTGTCGGCTGGATTTCTTGTCTCCTCAAACGAGCAGGTGCGTTCACAAAAGACTGTTTCCGACAGACGTGTTGCAATAGGTGAACCATTTGGCCCTTGATTACTGATATCAGTCAAGATAATGCTCACGGAGGCTGATTCCAAGCACTGAACGTAATCAGCATTTCACTAGTGCTACTTATCAATCTGTGAACCGCTAAGCCTGAAACGATGAGGTGAAAAAGGTGACTACAATAAACTACTCCTACTCCTATAGCACCACATCAATATGCTTCGGTGTTTCTCCGTTCTTGATACTCCAGTAGTCCAAACTGTGCTACATACCAGTATATAAAATGTTCTGAATAGGGGTCTTCTAACAGCAACAACTTTGCTTTTGAATGACATGATATCGATCACCCAATGTTATAGATGATACCATAAATCCCCAATTTTTATTTTTTATATTCTTTTCTTATTCATCTTTTAGAAATTTGGTATGAAAACTTTTCAGTTTTACAACTGCATAGTAATTAATTAATATCAGCATTTTTTTCCCCCGAGTGATCAAGAACGGAATCCGTAAATGAAATATATTTTAATTTATATCAAACAACTTCTCAGCATGGAAGTTCCTAACGGAGAAATGTGTGACAAATCTTTTTTTTCCCTTGTGGCCTTTGCGACCTCGAGGTCATTAGAGGCGGGAAATAACGCAGGGCAAGGAACGCAAGGCATTCCGCCATGGCCTTTACAAGGAACCATCCCGGAATTCGCATGGAGTGATTTGGAGAGACCATGGAAAACCAAAATCTAGATGGCCGGACGAAGATTGGAACGTACATTCTCCCGAATGCGAGGCACAAACCTTAATCTCTCCTGGGTTTCATTTTTGGTGAAACATTTTTTTTTAAAGGTGCATTGGATATAGACCCATAGTTGAGCTGCGCTTAATGTTGTAGTGTATGTGAGTATTCTGTAAACGATACTCCTAATATAATAATGGGAATACAATCTACTTTAGTATTCAGCTTTCAGTGGTGAAACGTTAACCTAATCATGATACTAGCTTTTCTTGTAAACAAATATTAAAAAAAAAAAATTAATGCAAGTTCTGACAAAGTGTTGTATTCACTGCAGAACTGTTGAAAGATGTATCTGGATGTCGTGAAAAACAGTGATAAAGTTATTTACATCGAGAAAACGGAATTTACATTTCAGTATTATACATTCATTTTTATATTCCGTTTAACTATGCCATACGGCCAGCTTACAAATGTACGACTGAATTAATATGGTGCAATGCTTTCCGTAAGTTCAAACAACACAGGATGGACACAGCACTAGCCCCTCCATTGTCTCAAGGATTAGAATTACAAAAAAATGTTCGTAATACACCATTACAACAACTGCCATCAACAGCAACAATAGAACTGAACAAGTGTTATAATAATAACAGTGAATCTGAATTTAACAATATTCAAGAAGTTCGTGAAACAGACGGTGAACATTTAAATTATATGACAACATATGCTCCCTAGTAAAACTAATTTTGATATGCAGATGTTCATTAATGTATCCTAATCAAATTTTTGCGCCAACATTAATCAAATTAAAGCTTTTTAATATTTGTTAGAAAAAATAAAAAAAACTCTTACCTCGAACAAACTGCTAATTTTTCTCTTGGTGATAAAGACTCCTTGAAATTCGTCGTATCTCTCTTACTTATCACTGGTGTAATTCTGGTTACAATGTTTTCATACTCATACCTACTCATCTTAAAATACTTTAAAAAATCTGTCATCATCATCTACAAGCTCCTTGTATAATGTGTAAAATTCTCTTTCTTTTCTTTGTTTTCCGTTCATGGGATGCACAGCAAACTTTATTTTTCTCTGCTGCTCTTCTGCATAAGCTGACTCTTCTTCCTCCAGCAAAATTGCTACTACAGCTAGTTCTTCCAGTGAAAAATTTCTAAACATTTTATTAGTAGTTACATGCGCGCACTTTCTAGTTTCTCTGACGACGTCTGAGAGTGTACTGTGGTATTCAACTTTTCTGTGCCGTGTCTGCCACGTTCGGTAGATGTGAAAACTTATGTCTCTGCCGTGTATGACACGTTAGGCTAGGCGCAAATTGAGACGCGTATCGTCTTAATTATTTTTAGAAAATCATGATTTTATTGTTAATAAGTTTATTTTTAATGTATTTTCTAATGAAACAGGTATGTTACATCTTCATCTTTTCTATACTTGTATCTCTACAGTTATTGTTTTAATGTAAGTAGTTGCTCAAAATGGGAGCTGATTTTACAATATCTTTCACGGTGTCCACTTTACTATCAAATGGTTTCTTGAACACACAAAACCATGAAGACAGTATACCGAAGGCGCATTCCGTGGTTTCTCGAGCTCTAAAAATTCAGGCGTTAAAAATTTTGTGTTCATAATTTTCAGATACATGCCTCCTTGTACATTTTCTGTGAAAAGAAAGACCTTGTCTTCTAAAAAAAAAAAAAAAAAAAAAAAAACGGCGGCATTGGCTTAGCAATATCGTGCTTTCAGGAGACAGAAGTACTAACATGTGTTACATTATTTTCATGCCCGATGCACTACTAGCAAATACATTTTCATTGAAAAATCTGCCCACAGTTCCAATATCAACTGTGATGTAATTTTAATCCGCTTTTCCTTTTAGACAAAATCTCGTTAGTTTACTTAAATTTCTTACTCAGCAAGGAATAAAGCAAAATTCCATGTTCGGCACCATCTGATACTAAATAACGACAAATTTTAGTAAAAAAAAAAAAATGTTTTCTTCGCGTGTCGTGTATTTTCAGACGCGAGTGGTACGCGCGCCACTTGGAAACTGCGTCTCAATTTGCGGACCTCCACGCTACGCGTGTCTCACGCGCGTGTCATGCCGCACGTGTCGCGTCATGTCACACGCGCTATATGCGTCTCAATTTGCGCTTAAGGCTCGTTCGCACTGGGCGAGTAATTTAGTCGAGTGGCGAGTGATTTAGTAACTAAACGTGTGTGAACAATGAAATTTAGTCGAGTAGTTTAGTCGAGTGGTTTAGTCGAGTCGATCCGTTTTGTTCTATTAAACCGGGCGAGTAGCACCCCCCACCATACGCCACTGCCCACTAGGGATAAAACGATACGAGTAGATACAAGTACTTACTCGATACATTCCTTCCGATACCAAGTACTTTTTGTATCGATACTTTAAAAATAAGTATCAAGAAGGTATCGGTTAAAAGTACTCGTATCGGTGTGTATACCAATATCACGAATATCATGATTTCATTTAACACGTTAATCGATACATTAAACGCTCATCTACACTGTAAAGAATATTATTTTTGTTGTCATTATTGCATTTTTTTCAACATATTATTTTCCTAAGTTTGTGTTGTTGGCAAATTTGTTGGTCTATGCCCGGCCGAAAGAAAAAAAGAAAACACTCTGCCGAAAAATACATATCGATAGTGGAGTTCCTGAGGGATATACTAAAAAATTTATTCTTGACATTAAGACACGTTGGAATTCACTATATTATATGATTGATAGATTTTTAGATATGTCGAAAATTGCTATCCAGCTTTTACTCGATGCTACAGATAGTCCTGAATTGGTGACTGGACAAGAAATTGAAATATTGAAACAGGTGGTCCCCTTGTTACAACCATTCAATTTATCACAAGAGAATCTTCAGGCCAGAATTATGTTACCTTATCCAAAATCATACCCATGATTAATTGTCTGACGTCGCAGCTAAAAAAATTTTCATCGTCAATAGAAGTGTCACTCAGCTGCAAACAAACCCACGGCTGAATGTAAAAGAAATATTTTGTCTCATTGAATTTAACACCCTTGCAGCTTTGTGAACAATTTTAGATCCACGTTTCAAAAACATCCATTTTCAAGATGTGCATGTGGGAGGACGATACTAAAATTAAATAATATTATTAAAGAAGATCCGACAATGTCAACCAGTGGATCTTAAGAAGAAGAAGCAATCCACGAAAATTTTGATTTTTGGTTACACCACAAACAACTTGCAGTTGGCCAAAGGCGGCGCCGTGCTAATTCAAAAGCCGATGAAGTTTGAATTTATTTGGTTAATCCAGTCTGCGCTTTAAAAACCAACACATTAGAGGAATGGGAGGAATTAAAACCGGTATTTCCATGCTTATACAAACAAGCGCGAATTTATTTAAACATTGTCGGTACCTCTGTACCCTGTGAAAGGCTTTTTTTCCAAAGCTGGCGCAACAATGACTACATCCAGAAATCGTCTAACAGGTAAACAGCACTATAAAAATCGATTTTTTTTCATAAAATTAGTTTTATTTTGTCCTAGTCGGTATTAGTCCTGTAACGATCAGTAAGGTGAAAATATAATAAATATCTTTCGCAAATATATATTGTTATATCAATAAAGACTATCAATATGTATTACATACAGTTTTTTTATTTATTCCAAATTTCACTACGAAAAATCAATCGATACGAGTAAGTATCGATTCTTTTCAATGGATACCGAATAAGTATCGATGCTTTACCACCGATACTGTATCGAGTAAAAGTATCGATACCTCAGTGGTATCGTTTTATCCCTACTGCCCACTCGCTCAGCGGTTAAACAAGTCTGAACCAATAGTTTTAGTAGATTTTTACTTTATCCATGATATATGGACTTTGTGAAAGTCTAACTGTTTTGAAATAATAAGGTATGCAAATAATTTTCTGCGACAAAGTTACTTTAATAAATTATTATTTATTTTATTGATATGCGTGTCGCGTTTCGAGAAATTATTCTTATTTTCGAACGCTATTTTATTACATTTTTGGTGTGACGAGTGCTCGTGTCATCTTCTGTTTGATGTTATCCGGTTTTACTTTGTATTTCCTGAAATTGATATTTTGGATTGTGTACTAAACAGTTTTTTTGCAATTAATAGGGAGTGGAATAATATTTTTTTTTAATTTAATGAAATAGCGTTCGAAAATGAGAATAATTTCTCGAAACGCGCCACGCATATCAATAAAATAAATTAAATAATAATTTATTAAAGTAACTGTGTCGCAGAAAATTATTTGCATACCTGCCGCAAAAATGTCGTTTCGCTGGAACGAAGAAACAATTTCAAAAATTTTTTCTAAATATGTAGGACATGAATGCTTGTAGAATATTAAGTCCCCAACTGTAAAAACAAATAAAGGAAGCAATCTGCACGCATAGATTTGGAAAATACAATAAACATACCTGGCTTTGGTGAGAAGTAAATTGAAAATTAAAAACATCTGCTTAGTGCACAATTTTATTAAATTATTTAATTTAATTACAATAGCATCTAGATTATACATTAAGATGTTATTCCTATTGTTATTAGAAGTACTACCTAAAGAGATAAAAATCTTTTTGGAATTATCTACTCGCAGAAGTTAAAAGAAAGTAGTCCAAAAATTTAGGCGCAGGTACTGAAACAGTTTACACTCCTTCAGTAAAATGATTCAGTTTACTGGATGCATCTCTATGAAACATTAATTCAATTCCTTTAATGTTTCATAGATTCCTTCACACTGTGATTAATTGGGAAATACGCTATTTTCCGTGTATAAATACGAGGTGTGAGTGTACATAAACTACATCCGGTGGCAATAAAGTAGAGCACTACCTGTAACTACGTAGTTGCCGGCATTGCACTCCTTAAATAGGTATCTTCACGCTGGATTTCCGGTTGCATTTTCATTAACACAAATTTTGGACATTCTCAAACTATTCGTAGGGATCTTCTAATGCTAATTCCTTTTCAGCTCCTAGTTCATTAACCCATTGCTTTTTTTTCTTTATCGCATAAACTTCTTCATCCATCTCTTATAAAAGAGCGCTGTATCAGCTCATTCATTTGATTGCGATGCAGCCTGCTGGCAAAATACCACGCTACTTGTGTACTGTACTCGACCGCAGTGCGAACGATTTTTGGTCAGTGGCGAGTAATTTAGCTACTAAACTACTCGCCACTCGACTAAATTACTAGCCCAGTGCGAACGAGCCATTAGCCTTACGTGCTAGACACAATACGTGCTGGTAAATGTGAACGAGGCGGCCGGCGACACTAGGGTTGGCAACAATGGGGGCGGCAAACAATGTTCGAACGGGCGACAATCTCACTGTTTTTTAGCCCGGTTCGTAAAACTCCTAAATCCACCACTGGCTGTAGTTAGCAGGGCTGCCAGATTGTATAATTGGATACAAAATTTGTATAATTTGGTTAACTTTTGTATCCTGTTTGTATAATAGATTGTCTTGTATAATTGGATACAAAAAATATTTTATCCCAGCACCTTTTTAAAAATGTTTGGCATTATGTTTCAATAGTTGGCAACACTTATTGCGCACGGGTTTACGGTATTACATGAAACAATAAGTGATCGTAACACTGTTACCAATGTAATACTCGATGGTCCCCGGTCAACAATGCCAGTACGTGTTTACATTTTTCAAGTCTTCAACACGGCAAGTTGACGACAAGGTTGACAACCAAGTTGATCGTCTGTGGGCCCCTTAAGATCTACACAGAACGTAACAAGAAAGTGACTCAATGTTATAATATTATTCACATAATACAGTGGTAAGTGCCTATTATAGGGGTATTTGTACGATACTGCAAGTAAGATAAATCCGCAAATTCTCAGATAAATGGATATTGTGTTTTGTGTTTGTTACAGTGTATAAATTTGTAGTAAAAAGATCTCTTACTTCTTCTCAAATATCAGAAGATCAGTCAGCGACTAAAATTAAGAAAAAATCAGTGCTATCATTCAATAACAAATGGTTTCAAATTGCTAATTTAAAAAATTGGTTATCAAAAACTTCAAATGACCATGGTGATATTGTTGCAAAATGTAAATATTGTAATGTGGAATTGGTGAGCCATAAGGCAGTATTAGAAAAATATGTTTCCAGTAACAAACAAGAGCAAACTTTATCTCTTATCAGTGCTAATAAAACTTTAGGTGAGGTAATTAGCAAACCTGAAACTACAATGATTAAGCGAGCGGAACTTTAAACTTGCTGGATTACTTGCTGGAAATAATTTGCCTTTTGTTTTAATGGATACATTAGTTCGATTAGCTGCTAATATTTTCCCAGATTCCAAAATTGCTTAAGGGTTAGAAATGAGTAGAACTAAAGCCACTGCAGTAATAACCCAAGTATTAGGACCTGAATTTTCTACTGAACTAATTGAGACCCTCAAGGAGACAGGCAGCTACTTTTCGCTAATACTAGATGAGACAATAGATACATCTTCAAAAAATTACTGTGCAATTACTGTTATATGAATTGGTGAGATGCAGAAGGGAAACATTCCATGTAACCTAGTTTTTCAGGAAACGAAAAAAACGTTATAAAATGGAAACGGTAAGTGGGAGAGAAAAAGTTACTATTGGTGGTTTGTAGTACTAATTGAGGTTAATATTTTCCACTTGTTCAATATCATGTAATGTTCTCCATGACCTTGTAATTTACCTCCAAAGAGCATGGAATATTTTCCTTTTGCATCTCACTGATTGCTGAATGAAGTATTTTTCAAATATTTTTGTTAATTAGAAGTTTATTCCAGGGTAAAATTGAAAAAAATTATAGCAGAATTACATTCAGAAATACTTATGCATATAAAGGTAGACAAGAGCAAAAATCACCATATACATGTTAATAATAAACATGAAAAGCGAGTGACTAAGTTTGAATAATGTCTCCCTCGTACACTATCCTCATACATTTAGTCAATATCTTCTGTGTCATTTTCTGCTGACCATTGCAATATTGTGTTGTAGAATTCTTTATGTTCATGTGGAATATACTGCATTATCTTTGCCACATCCATTATCTTCTTCTGGTCGATGGAAACTTTATGATCGTAGGCACGGTCTACTGGTAGCATCAGGTCACCACAATGTTTGTATAGTTGAAAAATATCACTATTCAATCCATTTATGAATTTGAATGCTTCAATAAACCCTTTCTGATCTCTCCTGTGTATGAGATGTTTGTATTGACTGATCTGGAAATCTGCTCGATGATGGAGACTCTTTGTATACTTCTTGAATATTGAGGGCCACCATTCCTTGTAGCTGACTATCTGCTCAGTTTTGACAGATCTCACTTCAAATGGTGATTTTTTCTTTACATTTTGAATGAGGGTATCATACTGTAAAGGTGTGTATATTCGATCTTGGCGTCGCACAGTTCTCTTGACAATGGCAAAATCTCTATCACACGGTAAGAAGCTATATCCACGTATTGGGAAGTACTGATGAATTTTTTCAAACCGGCCAATCATGGTGAGACTCAATAGAAATCTGACCAGAGTGCGGTTTCGATTTTGCCCGCCACAGGCATCACTGAACACATGTAGAGTTTTCACTTCAGGCGGTACACAGGTGTTTACATAATCACACAGAAAGCTACAAACTTCATCAGGTCCCTTTTTACAAGTCCCCTCGTGGTAAGTATAAAACACAGATTTACCATTTGCAAGGTTGTGGATACAAAAGAACAATGTGCGATAATTTCCTCAAATAAAACATTCCCTGAACTGGAAGTAAAGGAAGAGGGAGATTTTGCATATAATCAAATACTATTCCTCCTTCGTCAATTTTGTTTTTACGTAGCGCGGTTACTTCATTCAATTTCGTATAAAATTTCTTGGCTCTGCGTTTATGAACGAGAAGTTCAGCAGTTTCAACCCTTTTGGCAGCATTATTAAGTGCAGGGGATTTTATTTTATTTCCCAGTTCCTCACATTGTGAACACACATCTACTTGAGGACACACAAATCGATAGTTAAAATTTTCTTTTAAGTACCTCAAATAATATTCATATTTCACTATATCTCTCAGGTCTTGATGCTTATCCAAAAATAATTGAAACATAATCTTACATGTCAAACCACACTCCAACTACACTAAAGGTGAAGGCATGTAATGGGAAACCTTTGTGGGAAACGATGATATGTGCTGATGAATCTTTGTTATTACATCATTGGGAATACGAACACGGTTATTGTGCTTACCTCGTAAGTCTGTAGGTAGTTCATTCTTCTCAACCAGATGGGCCAAACGAAAAACTGCCTTGCTGGAAACACCGTGTAAACTTAGGAAGGCTTTTCTGCATACTTCAACTCGTGTATTCCCTTTTACTGCAAAATACTTGTAGCTTGATGTGATTTGCTTGGAGTGCTCATATTTTGGTCTATGGTGCGCCACATCATGTCTCTCAATGAAACTCATCAAATATGTATCTCGTTCATTTTTCTCCCTAACACTATAAACGTTCACAATAATTCTGTCCTTCTCTTCTTGATCAAAATTCAACATACACTGTTTTTTACATCTGCAATCTTCACCAGTTTTCTTCTTCTCTACAAGAAAACCTTTATCAGTCACAAAATCTTCCCCTTTATTTCGGGCTTCTTTCATACAGTCTCAAATTTCCCGAGCACCTTCTTTTCTTCTGGGGGCTATCAACCTCAGATTCTGACAGCGACATCACACTATCACCGTTCTTCTCTTACAACACACACTTGATACAAAGTTTACACTGTTACAAGAACGCTGATTCAGTAACAACAATCACAATGTTAGAGCTATAGGTCTGAAATAGCACAACAATTTACCAATGTAAACATATAACAACAATATAAATCCAAAGATCCCTACTATATTTCCACACTCTAACGTCTAGAAGTGCGCTCTGCTAAAGAAAGTAGGAACTAACAGACTAATGAGAGCAAAATGGAAAACATTCCTGGAATCTTTTCTTTTTGCATGTCACTCAAATTTTAACAGCTTTTTTTAACCCATTAGAAGTGGAGGAATTTTTTCTCTGTTTAGGTCAATAGATGGAGGAAGGGTTGGTGAACAAAATGGCTATCTCGGTTTAAAACGGCCAAAAAGAGGAATGTTTTCCTTTTGCATCTCACCAATTCATATACTGTGATCACGAATTCAACATCAAAACTGCATTCTTGGATATGGTTCAACCGGCCTCTAGTACAGCAGAAAGCTTATTCAATTGTTTAAAAAAATGCATTGAAGATAAAAATATTTTTCTAAGTAACTTTGTTGATTTTTCTTCTGATACAACCAACTCAATGGTTGGTTAACATACTTCAGTTTTTTCTCGTCTATAAAAGGAATTTTCATATATTGTGAGTAGACAATTTCTGAATAATTAACTGATGTTCTTTGGATGTTATTTTTCATAAAATGTGACAGTGAGAATTATAATAAATTTCTGTAATTTATCTCGGAATTCTTTGTTTATTTTCATTGTTAACTCAAATATAATATATAAATCCGTATATGTGATATAAATTTTGCATATCCAGGGAAAACATACTGAACTTATTTGCTTTTTCATATTCAAATTTTACCGCCAAAGTATTTTCTTTTCTTGCAGCTAGACTGGTCGCCTGAAATATTCATAATCAATACATATGAATTACTAAATTTAATTCCTATTAAAGGTAAGTCGAAAATTAGTAATTGTTTGTCACTCAATGTTTCACAACAATTTATTGGGGGGGGGGGGGCACTGTATCCGCCACCGGGTTGGTTTGTATAATTTGATTGGATTTTGTATAATTTCAAGGAGCCAGCGGTATAAAATGAGTTGGCTCGACTGGCAGCGCTGGTAGTTAGACAGGGGGCGGCATAGTCAATATTGTACACGGGTGTTCAAACAGCTAACGGCGGGCCTGCTTAAGAATGCTTATGAATGCTTATCACAGTAGTAAAAGACGGTTGTATCATGATCCTGCATGAAACCTTGTACTCCACCATGCAGCTGTCGCAAATCAGGACTGCTATGTTCAGCTGCTTACAAAAACTGCTCTGGTCTGTCTCGTGAAAACATTCCTAAGACTTACGTAGATGAATGAGAGGAAGCATTCTTCGACCTCGAGGAAGCTGTTCCTGATGCAATGGATCAATGAGAAATAATTCTAGGTGAGGACATTGATAAGCTGAGACAATAAAAAGGGAAAAAACTGATTTATGATCAATTTTTACCTGATTACGAATTTATTATGACTTAATAACTTTGTGCAATAGCATTATGCATTCATTACCGCTCTATTGTCATCAGTAATAGAGGGGTCTGGTAGCGCAGTGGTTAAGCCGTCTGACTGGAGATCGAATTCCGGTTTCATCTGCGATTATCAAAGGCCATTAAACCGACCTTCTGCTATGCCACAGTTTGCTGTGTAATGTGAACAGGGGCGTAGCTACTATGGGGCTAGGCGGTGCAGTGCACCGGGGCCCTCACGCTCAGGGGGCCCCTAAGCATACCTCAAGGGGTCCCTAAGCGCAGTTTAGAGGGCCCACGAGCCTTCACAGCAAACTGGCGACCTTTTTTTAAGCTCTACCGTTGTCTAAGGGGCCCCTGAGAACACAGGAGCCCCTCACTAAGGGCCCGGGGCCCCAACCACTGCTCAGGGGCCCCCTAAAGAACAATTCAAGGGCCCTCATCCTCAGTTCAGGGGGCCCCTACCAGCACACAAAGCAAAAAAAGGTCGCCCGTCTGGCCTGAGGGACCAAAATAAATTTTTTGCACCGGGGCCCTTGTTGACCTAGCTACGCCACTGAATGTGAAGAAGGCTAAAACGCTTCTGTGGTTCGGATTTCACGATAAGCTGTTGGTTCCCAATACCAATACCACCTAGAGGAGATTAAGATGGTATTGCCAACACCCGGTAAGATTACCAGGTATGGTTAGATAGCCACAAAGGGGAGCATTGCGCGGCGTATCGAAAACACTGTCACCTGGCTGCCGATCAATCCTTCGGCATCTCTCGGCCAACAGTCAGTGGCGGGTCCAGGGGGGCTAGGGGACTCAAGCCTCCCCTCCCCCCCCCCAAAAAAGTATTTAGGTCCATCCCCGACATCGTAATTTTTTTGATTTAGAGACTTTTTTTAGCTCTACTGATCTACCCTTACCCGCTTCAAGCTGCCACCCCCTCCCCCTCAAAACGAAATTCGCTCAAGCCCTCCCCAAACAAACATCGGCTCAAGGCCCCAAAATCCTGGATCCGCCACTGCCAACAATGCTTTATGATTATTGAACTGACCATAAGTAATCAAAGTGTAGTACATACATATATATGTCATACAGAAATACATATACATATCAATTATATATACAGGGGTTCCAGGTCATTTTGAGCGACAAAGTAGGTAAAAACCCCAATTTTCGGAAAAGTGTGAAATTTTGCTGATTTTGAAAGAATTGTAGCTCGCTTAGTTTTGAGTTTAGAAAAAACTTTCTACTATAAAAGTTGTAGGAAATTTAGGCCTCTTTCAAACTGGAAATAAAGTATTTCTAGCTAGGACTCATCAGGATGGAGTTATAGAATGAAAACTAAAAAAGTACTAAAATGTTGACGTTTTTTGATCACAGAAAATTGTGCCGATGGAGTCGGAGGTCGAAAACTTGGTTTCTGCATACTCTCCCCAATATATACAAGATAAGATAAAAAAAATCTTCTGCGTGATATTATGCAAGGTAAAACTACCCCGTTACTGGACTAGTGGTACCCAACCCGCGGGTTGCATGTGGCTCGCCTACCCTTTCCATGTGAACCGAAGCCTAGCAATTATAAGCCGAATTTATCGGAAATTGTAAAAAATTTGTAACAATTTCAACAGTCCCATTGATGTTAAAATAAATGCTTACTTTTAAAAGTGGAGTTTTACTGCACTGTAGACAAGGGCGTAGCTAGCATAGGGCTAGGCGGTGCAGTGTACCGGAGCACCGCAGCCCCCACGCTCAGGGGCCACCTGAGCGCAACTTAGGAGGGGCCTCCAAGCGCAGCCCAGGGGGGCCCCCAAGCGCGGCTCAGAGGGCCTATGGGCCTTCAGGGCAAATGGGTGACCTTTTTTTTTTTAGCTCTTTAGCTCTGAGGGCCTTGTAAACTTAACTACGCTACTACCCAGGGGGCCCCCAACCACAGCCCAGGGGTCCCCTTGCTCAGCTCAGGGGGCCCCTACCAGCAACTTGGCAGAGCTAAGAAAAAAATGGTCACCTCCGGGGCCTTGTTGTCGTAGCTACGCCACTGACTGTATATTATTATGGTCCAGCATGATATAGCAGCAGCGCTTATGCGGCCCAGGAAGAAGAAAGGTTGAGTACTGCTGTCCTACATTGTGATTTCAATGTACAAAATAACTCTGATAATAATCAACAGATTCTGAGTAAACCCCTTATTTAACATTATTTCACTCAAAGTCTACAACTTTCTGTCATTTATATGTCCACCTAAACTTTTTCTGCCACTAATGGTAACTTTTATTACCGATTATTGTGTTTATTTACACAAAATAAAGATAGACGAATGAATGAATCGGTATATCCGGTAACCCAAACGTAGGTGTACCGGTATATCAAGGAGGGAGTTACACAATATGGTGATTAGGAATCGTGCAGCACCGCTTCTCCTATCCTACTCACTAAGTTCCGAACGGTGAAAAATTCTACAACCATTGGCTCTCGAAACATTTAACCCTATGTCAGGCGCAAGATACAATATAAGCTAACGAAACGGGTTATCAAGGACGTATGTTAATTTTCATAATTTTGAGCGAAGTAGCAGCATAGCAGAACTCAGGGCGTAAGTTCCACGTGAAATTATAGACTTCTGATACTGATGAGAACACGGTGTAAACACAATCTTAGTGGACATCATAATAACACAAGTGGGCTAAACTTAAATTTTTAAATCACCAGTTATGTTCAGAATTTTATATCTGGGGACAATCAGAACATGTTACGAAGACATTGGAGGATAAATCAAATTCACCCTAGCAATTTCTTTACTTTCATGGTTTCCAAAGTTGGCTCCATCCGACTATTATCTGTTTCCAGACATCAAAAAATTGCTACTAAGAATGTGATTTTCATCAAACGATGAGGTGATTCAAGAAACAACTGTTTTACACTGATTGAAAAATCATACGAAGTGGATGGGATCAGAAAAACCAAACTCCGTTCAGCTAAGTCTATGGATCTCAGAAATTACTGAACAAAAATAATACTTCCGTCATTTTTTCACGTTTTTAACAAACAACAGTCGTATGTAAGTACAGCCCGCATTTTTTTTTTTTTTTTTTTTTCGTATACTGTTTGCTGAAACTAAACAAATTTGTTTACGCAGCTGTTATTTATAACATCATAAACGCTGTTGCCAAATAGCTTAGTAACTTAGCAGCTAAATAAATTAGTGGCAATTATTAAACATAAACCATACCCCTTTGAATTTTGTCACCGTCTAGTTTCGAGTCGTAGAGCTCTTCCAAAAATATGTAAATGCCTTGTCGATATTAGTGTGAAACAAATAACTTCATGTAATAAGTTGCAATATCCACATTTTATATATATATAAAGTCTGGTATCCAGAATGTGTTGGTAGACCAATTACCACATACAGAATTCGGATGGAGACCGGGTTTCAGGGAGCATTTAAGGGGGTGTCCATTAATTACGTGTGGTGTTTTTCAGGAATTCCGGGTCTCCTCCCTTATGATGACGTGAGACCCCCTCCCCTCCCCTCCTGACCAAACTCGTAGTCGTTTGAGACCTTTTTTTATTTTTTTTAAAGCTCTCCGGCTTCCTAGGGCGGTTATACATCCCCCTCCCCCTAAAGTCGGCATCGGTTTCATTTATAGACCTTTTTTAAAGCTCTACTGCTCTTCTAGAAATCAAAAATATGACGTGAGATTTCCGTCGATCTCCCCCCCCCCCTCTCCCTTGGTGGGATTACGCCGGATTCCTCCCACCCCCATTTCACCTCACGTAAGATTTTCGGGGTAAACTGTTTGTCTGTGACCATTGTTTCTCATGGATAATTTTGGAAATGGAGACAGACGAACTGGAATATGAGATGTGATGCGGTGCAAGTGGCATGAGTTAAGTTTCTCCATAGGTAGGGTTACAATACAGAATGGTGGTTGCATGCAAATGGCATGTTTTGCAACGAGGCCTATTACAAGGGAAGGACCATAAGGTGACGTTGTCTCCTGACCTAGATTACATGAAGCATATTCTTCTTCATGACTACGACTTACCTATGTCGCATTCTCCCCACTATCCTCCCACAATCTCCTGTATCCCCTAACTTAAAGAATATACTTGTGCACAAATATCAACCCTCTAATGCTCCTAAATCACAATACCGTTCCTTCCCTTTTAATAGACTCGTTGTAAAACATGCAATATCCATGCAACCACCATTCTGTATTGTAACTAGGGATTGCAATCCAGCAAAGCGGGATCCCGCAATCCCGCATCATTAGACAGTCTAGCGGATCCCGCACAAAATTAAGCGGATCCGCAATCCGCAAAATGCGGATAAAACGCGTGTCAGTGCGCGACTCGCTGCCCCACTCGGTCTCTATCGGATGTATTGCACTGTTTGCTATAACTTTCCAGTTGGCATTTGGCGAGTGTGAACAAACGTTTGTTTTTGTCAACCTGCGTCATTCGTAAGTAAATAGATACACTTTTACGTATTCATTTTCGAGTACACATTTCTGTAATTTGAGTTATGTTACGTATTTAGTACGATTTTGTAACTACATAATTATTTTTTATGTCTTGCAAACGTTATCTGAACTACAAAGTTACAGCTTTTTATTCACGGTTTCATTATTCCCATTTTCTGTATTTGCAGATAAAGTTATTGTGATAATTTCCTTTTTTGTGGCTGAAAATTTGATTATTCATTGATAAGAAACTAACGTTATCGTAATTTTATTCGCATACCTATTTATTTAGCAGCTATCAAAAGGCAATTGTATATCCTTTGACTTATTGCTGTTTTGGCCGCTGCCTCAATGCGTTTCTTTGACGAAAGCCGCCTGTTTACATGTGCCGCTCAGGCTATAGATTAATACCTCTTCTCCTTGTTATTATTTCGACTAAAGGCAAAAAAAGTTATAATGAAGTTTTCACGGGTGTATCGACGAATTATGTTGTAGGAACACCATACTAAGACGGCTGCCTCCGCTGTCTCCCTCACGTGTGAAATCTCGTGTTTTTACAATGAAATCCGGAGATATAACCTATGAAAACTTCACTGCAATCATTCGCAGAGAAAGTCTCCTTTCTTATATAAAAGTAATAATTTCCACTCTTAAAACGTCGTTACGCCACATATGTAAAATTTAAATACTTGAGGAATCAGAAGATATAATAATGAATCCCACAAAAACAATTTAAAAAAAAAAAAAAAAAAAAAAAAAAAAAAAAAAAAAAAAAAAGCCAAGTTTCGTGCTTGTGCAGTGACAAAAAGTTATGAGATCTTGTTCTGAGCCAAGTATACACTTTATGAAATGGAATGCTTCCTCTCGGTGTTATGGAACGTTTATTTAGAATTAAAAAATAAACTCTGCTAACTTGGCCACGAAGCAAACCATGTTTTTAAATTCATGTGATGTATTGAAAGGCACATTGAATATTTTCCATTTTTATTATTTATTTAAAAATTGATTTAGATTAAAAAATGTAAAACCTAGAAATGTACTTAAGACACGCTAAAAAGTTTTAATATCATTTTGCCAATTAAAATATTGTTAACTATAGCTCTGGCCAGATTAATTGGCGGGTGGCGTCAAATGCGCCGTTGCCAAGCCGTGCGCGTAACAGTTGTATTCACCTCTTTACTTGTAGTAATGGTTTGTAACGTGTTTTAAGTAATTTATGATCACTATTCTGTCATAAAATATTGATGCATGTCATTTCGTTAAGAAAGTTATGCATTGCAGATGCGTTTAATATAATTGGAGGTTTCAAAGACCTGTTATTTATTATTCTATTATCTGCGCAGAAAAATAAAATTCTCGACAGACTAAGGAAACTTATGGAAATACTCTTCTTTTATTTGTGGCTAAAAGTCCACGTGTTACATTTTATTTTCAGTTTGTATATTTATAACTAAAATCAAAATTTTATTTTGTCATCCTCTGCACTGAAAAACTTGCTTAATTAACGACAAAATTATCTGTTTATATATTACCACTCATCAGTATCGTAAAATTCGTGTACTGTCCTCCTGACAAAGGACTGTCAAAGTCGCTAAGCTTTGTTAGAGTGCTGTATTGTTTCATATTTTTCTTTCGAGAAACAAACGTAGGTTATTTTCCCTCACGACACACGCGCTGGACAGTTCTCAAACCGACAACCACAAGCTGCAGCGCAAATAGCCTGTCCATTCCCTATTTTTTTTCGCAATATGGTTGTTTTTTGCGGTAACAAATCACTGCAGTTTTTTATTTCGTCAATATCAAGTACGTCCATATCTTTCAAGTCTTTTCCTACTAGCGTACATGTAGAAGACAAAATTTCTCGATCATTGTCCACAAGAAATTTGAAATATTTATAAACATTGTGAATGATAGATTTACTGTGTTGTCTGCTTCAGCAGCGGTGGTTCTGCTGTCGATGACTTGCGTCTTGTTGGGAGTCGTTAGTTCGGAAACACCTGGAATAGGAGAATAAGTCTCTTCCTAAGTATCCATTTTTAGTAGCAAGATTCTCTTGCTAAATTTCCCTAATTATAAGTTACTGCACTTTTTGTTCGGTAAAATTATTACACTAAATTACTACAATTAATAAATAACCAAAAGGAATTATTTAAATCGCACGTAAAAATCGTAAATCGCTAAAAATCAAAATATCCTCTCTCGAGCAAGTTCACACTCACTGACACTTTCTAATTCCGATTCTCAGGTTCACACATTTTTAGTGAAAGGGAGGTGGAAGGTTTGGGGGTGGTTAGAGAGCTGTTGACGCTTGGACTAGGCAACACAGGCCGCACAGCGTTGCAATTTTCAGGTGATAGAAAGAGAGCGCATCGCGAGTTTGTCCCCAAGTACGGCAACAGCGCGTTCACACTGACCCGCCAATTACTCTGTCCACAGCTATAATAATTTTTATCATTTAATATTAAAATTGATTTATTAATTTAATTATTATTTAATTTATTGACGTTTTAAGTAACTATGTTTTAAATATAAGCGTTTAAAAAACTGTTTGCGCCAATCCCGCACGGATCCCGCGGGATTGGTGCAAATCCAGCGCGGAATCCGCGGGTTTGCAATCCTTAATTGTAACCCTACCACTGGCATACGCCACCTTAACCTTTCGTTACCTATTACTGGCGAAACCTGTGTCACCTGTAACACGTCCCTAAGTTCCACCGGATACAACTCCTTTACCTTCATTGCGAGAGTTCTTACATCGGCCTCACCAGAATGATCACATACAACAGTTTACTGCCAAAATATAGTCCACCCTATTCCTGCCCATGCCAGCGCTCACAACTCATGTGACTGTTTCATAGTCAGAGCCTTCAGAGTACTCCCTAAAACCACATCCATAGCTGAACTCTGAGGTTAAAAATTGTTCTACCAACGCATTCTGGATACCAGACAATACCCAGGCCTCAGTCTTAGATAATACCTTCCTCACCCTGGAATTCCCATCACTCATATATTATTTTAACTCAGTTTTAATTTTTACTTATCTTTTTCCTACCCCTTTATATATTGGATTAATTCTTCAATTTCGGTGTACATTTTCTCTAATTTTTTTTTTCAGATATCTTCCAGGGACGTTGGAAAATACTCTTGTACTCATGTGGTTGGAGCGAGCTTAGTTTCTACCCTCATCAAACTGTTCATAATAACTCACCAGTTTCCCTACCCTGTTGTTCATTACAAATCCTTCACCAGTAACTCCAACGACAGCTTCTGTTGATCTGCTTCCTCATGCCGTTAATCATTTCTGAGTCATCCGCCTTTAGGGGCCGTTTCCAACCCAAAAGGGAAGACGGTGCCCTGACCCATTCGCCTCTCTTTTCCGCCCTCCTTTTTGAGGCCGTTGGCAAGCAACGGGTGACTCCTTATATCGGGAATCATTCAGTCGCCAGAGCCTCGTCCGTGTAAACGTGGTGCACCACGTGACGGAAAGATTGACATTTTCTTAGACGATGCTAATATTGTTGTGTTCTATTCCGTGCCTGCGATGCAGAAGGTATTGTTCGGCAGTTCTGAATATCACTCATAAATTATCTGATGTCAGAAAAACAACTGAACGGATTTGGAGAGGTGCAAAGCCTGTGGTCCCGGTGGTAGGAGTAGGCGTGATTCATATGATCAGAAGTCGGAAATATGAGAAATTTAAGATAAAAGTTTCCACAAATTAGTATTCTTTTTTCGTTGAAAGCGATTCACTCAAGTACTAGTGGTCGTGTTTTTTTTAATGTTTTCGAATAATTTACAACCCATAGTATTGCGGATAAAATGTATAAGAAATAAATAATTTAAACGATAGTTATAACGGATAGGCCTATGTAGAGACTAGAATAGTTTCTGAGGCTATTTCCTTTTTACTGTGGTGCATATACATTTACTCAATTGTCACCAAACACAAATAGCTTTTAAATTGCCGTTATAGAAAGACATTAACTTTTTGTTGATCGGGCCCCGGAAGCAACGCTAATTCTTAAGTTAAGTCTGTCATACTAATGTAGAATACAACTAATCAATGAGGTGTTTATCAAAAAAAAAAAAAGATATATATATCTTTTTCTAAAACACGAGTGACGGTTTTCGAAAAGACTTTCCGCCAACAGTTTGGTTGCATGCTATTTTTCTAATTTTCGATAACCGGAAGGAATTACCGGTACTCATACGTTGATGTGTCTGCAAAATAGCAATTGCTTTTCTCCGAGGCCTCTCTACAAACTTTGTGGATAAATGAGACCAATTATCTGATCGTTACGTTAGCTATTCCCTCAAACAGAATTAAAGGCACGATAGCTTCTCATATTGTTACATAAATAATGGCACTGTGGCAACAGCATTCCAAGATAATTAACGTTGATATCTCTACAAAGTAACAATTAATTTTCTCCGAGGCCTCTCTGCAAACCTTGTGGATAAATGAGACCCATTATATGATCGTTACGTTAGCGGATCCCTCAAACACAATTAACGGCACGATAGCCTCTCAAGTTGTTACATAAATAATAGCACTGTGCCAACAGCATCTCATTTATAACAGAGCAGCTAGAAGTTGACTACACTAGACTATTATATATTTTACAAGAATATTTGGTATCTAGTTGCGCTAACAAAGAGAGGTCACGACCAATCAGTTTCAACATAGTTGTAAAGGTCTTTTTGGACATTTACATTTATTTGGAAGAATGAGAATTTTTAGTTACACGAAATATTTTGTAAAGTTAGTGGAGCCTCAAGTCAGAACAATATACAAGCGCCATCGTCAGCGAGAGCTGCTTATTGGTAAAATGCTGACGACTGGCTAAGAGGACATCGCTCCGTTTAGTGACGCAAAACCGAACTTACGTGCGAGCACAGCGAGCCATCCATTGTCGCCTTCACTTTGTCAGATATTACGAAACAATCACTATGGGTTAATTCTCAGCAAGACCGTGTCTCATTAGCTTGCCTCACCACCATGCATCCATCATTTCATTTCATCATTCAATCAGTAGGTTAACAATCTCTATTAGTCAGTTCGCGCAGTCGAGATGCGGCTCAGTCAAGCTAGATAGATAGATAGATAGATATGTTCACTTTGATCCCATGTGAGAATAATCTCGGGGATGTGGAACAGTACATACACTTATTTGTAATGTCAATATTACTATATAATTGATAATGTTATTACATATTGACAACAAGTTAGCTACAACCAATTAGTATAACCAATATCTCCTGTTATCTACAAATACAATCCCGAGTTAATTAATACTTATTATGTGGAACAGTATATACACTTGTTACCAGCATCTAATAATCAGTTATTTTCTTACAACCAGTAACCATGATACGTTTCACTGTGATTTGCGACTACATAGCCTATTATATCATGTTAGTTGCTATTTATGTGGAACAGTACACACACTTATTAACAATATCAATTATATTCAGGGGCGTAGCTACTATGGGGCTAGGCGGTGCAGTGCACCGGGGCCCCTACGCTCAGAGGGCCCCCAAGCATACCTCAGGGGGCCCCAAAGCGCATCTCTGGGGGCCCCCAAGCGCAGTTTAGAGGGCTCTCGGCAAACTGGCGACCTTTTTTTTCTTAGGGGGCCCCTGAGACACAGGAAGACCCCCATTAAGGCCCTCGCTGCTCAGGGAGTCCCCAACCACTGCTCACGGGGCCCCTAAGGACAACTCAAGGGCCCCCATCCTCAGCTCAGGGGGCCTATACCAGTACACGAAGCAAAAAAAAGGTCGCCCCTCTGGCCTGAGGGCCCAAAATAAATTTTTTGCACCGGGGCCCTTGTTGACCTAGCTACGCCACTGATTATATTACCAACAACTCATAAGCAGTCAATTACTTAACAACCTGTTAGTATGATAATTTTTCACAGCAGTTTTTTGAATGCATGCTATCCCATGTTAGTTACTATATATGAGTGGAATTTTGTAACCACAATAATTACTTAAATTGTCAAAAGTTTCAACAGAAAGAAAAACCATATATCATTTTAGTAATTGTGGACAACTTTGTCACCTTCCCCTTCCATACACCATATATACTATTTTATCAGTCATTCTTAGTTACCAAATTCCAAGAAGAAAATTCTTTCACAGAGTAAAATGGGTTCTGAAGCAGAAACTCTTTCAGTTTGGACTTAAAGTAGTTGGGTTTTTGTAGGTAACATTTAATTTCTGTTGGTAAGACATTGAATAAGGAAGCTCCAGTAAATGTTAACCCTCTCTGTACAATTGACAGTGATTTGTAATCCTTGTGAATATTATATTTATTCCTAGTATTATGGCTATGTATGTCAGCATTAAGATTGAAGTGTTCAGGATTTTCCACTACAAATGATAATACAGAGTATACATACTGTGCTGGCATGGTTAGAACACCCAGGTTTTTAAACAGATTTCTGCACGACGTCCATGGGTTTGCTCCACAAATAGTTCTTATAGCACGCTTTTGTAATTTAAATACCCTTTGTGCTTGTGACGAGTTTCCCCAAAATGAGATGCCATAAGTGAGCAGGGAATGTAAATATGCAAAATATACTAACTTTCTGGTTTCTATATTAGCTATTATAGATATTACCCTCAGTTAGAATGTTGCAGAATTCAGTTTTTTAAGAAGTTGTTGAATATGTTGTTTCCAGTTCAATTTGTTATCTATATATACACCCAGGAATCTTGTGAAACTGCTTTCATTGATTGTTTTCCCTTCTGATATCACATTATAGCTGTCCTTTGTTTTATTTTTTGTAACAAACTGAAGTAACTGTGTCTTTTCTACATTAAGCATTAGTTTGTTGGCATTAAACCACCTATTAATTTTCTTTATGGCATCATTTGCTATGTTTTCGAGGTTTTGTGCTGATGGATCTTTCAACGATATGCTAGTATCATCTGCAAAGAGCACTATGTGTTCATGAAGATCATTTATATAGATTAAGAACAGCAGAGGGCCAAGAATTAACCCTGAGGCACACCACATTTAACTATACCCCATTCTGAGTTTATAACATCTCCTGTATTAGCATCTTTCAGTGATACACATTGCTTTCTATTTTCCAGGTATGATTTAAACCAAAGTCCTGGCTTACCACTAACTCCATAGTGATCTAATTTACCTAGTAGAATATCATGATCAACACAGTCAAAAGCCTTAGCAAGATCACAGAATATACCTAGGGAATTTAGTTTTTTATGCATTGATTCCAGTATGTTGTTTACAAAAGCAAAAATTGCTGAATCTGTTGAAACGCCTTGTCTAAAACCAAACTGTACTTTACTGAGTAGGTCATTCTTTTGTAGATGTGCATACACCCTTCTGTACATTGCTTTTTCAAAGATTTTTGAAAATGCTGGTAGAAGTGATATTGGTCTGTAATTCTCAATCTTTGAGGTATCACCCTTTTTATAAAGCGGTTTGATTATTGACTTCTTGAGTGAGTCAGGGAAGATACTTTCTTCAAAAGAACTATTACAAATGTGACTAATAACTCTACTAATGCTGGTGTTACATTGTTTCATTACATGGGTTGAAACCTCATCATAACCAAATGAATTTTTATTTTTGAGGGATTTAATAATTTTTTCAATTTCATTTTTACTGGTGGGAAATAGAGACATAGGTGCTGCTTTTGGTGACAAGGATTTAAGTATTGCTATAGCATCCATATTCCCAATACATTTTCCTTTTATTTTTTTCAGCAACTGTTAAGAAATAGTTATTGAAAGCACTTCCTACATACGAGGGGTCATTTACAAGTTTATCATTAATGCTTATAGATATAGGTTTATGTTCAAGGGATGATACAGTTGTTTCTCTTTTAATAATGTTCCAAACACTTTTTATCTTATTATCTGAACTACTAATCTCATCGTTTATGGCCAAACATTTAGCTTCTTTTACTACTTTGGTATCAGTATTCCTAACTTTTACATACAATTCCCTTTTATGTCTGCAAGATGTTTTGATACCAACTGTAACCCAATTTTTGTTTAATCGTTTTTGACCAATTGGAGCTAGTTTTGTAGGGAGACACCTTTCGTAAATTTCCAAAAACCTTCGGTGAAAGTAATTGAATTTATTATTTACCCCTTTTAATTTATAAACAGTGCTCCAGTCCTCATTGAGAAGTTCATCATTTAATGTTTTTATTGAATTGTTCTTTAATGGCCTAACTCTGACAAATCCTTTCTTTTTGTTATTTTCATTTCCCACAATATCCAAAGTAATTATTTGAGCATTATGGTCTGACAAACCATTTTCCATTGGAATTGTTCCATTTATTTCTAATTTATTGTGTTCTACAAAAATGTTATCAATAATGGTACTACTATCTTTTTGTGTTCTAGTTGGGAAATTTACAGTTTGATAGAGATTGAATGATCTAAGCATTCCTAGAAGATAATCTGTCTGGTTACATTCTACAGCAAAATTTATGTTGAAGTCTCCACAGAGGATAATTTCCCTTTTAGTTCGTGATAAATTTAGTAGAACTGCTTCAAGTTTATTACAAAATTTACTGAAGTCTCCTGTGGGAGCCCTATAAACTGTCAGCACTATAAGATATTTGTTTTCTAATTCTAACTGTGTTGCACAACATTCAAAATCTTGTTCTATACAGTATTTACTTACATCTAATGATTTTGTTTCAGTATTTTCTGTTACATATATTGCTGCACCACCCATTCTCATCTCTGACCTGCAATAACATGAAGCTAATCTATATCCAACAAATGGGAGGAGACATATTTCAGAATTCTTCAGATGATGTTCTGTCAGACATACAATATTTATGTTAATATTCAATGATTTTTGGGTTTCTTCTATAGATATTATCAACTCATCAAGTTTGCTTGAGATACCCCTAATGTTCTGATGGAACAAAGCTATCGTGAGCTATCCTTACAGACCGCGCTCTCAACTGTATTATACAGTCTTCAGTGGTTAATAAAAGGAACTGTAAAGACGATAGTCGCCTATATTATTTATTAGGTAGATTCTCAGCTAGGTTATTATTTGGCCCAAACGGTTCTCCAACCATAACTAATGGAGTGGTGCCAATTCAGTCGTTACAATTAACAACTTCTTATTGCCCAGTAGTCATTGCTGAAATTAGCAGAAGAGCAATATGCCTCAGGACATGGGATAGTGAGATTTAAGGATCGAGTATATTGTGGAAGATTCGAACTGAAGATTCTTAGGATGGAAAACCTTCGGAAGAAAAATCATGAATGAATGGCGGGCAGTAATTCAATGGCAGATGGAATGTGTTGGTGGTGAGACTGGCGAGACAGATAACGGCTGATAGCAAGTTTAATCAGTCATAATAAAAGTTATTATATTGGCGACAGTCTTCTACCACAGAGAGAGATCTACGCGGCCGTCGTCCTGGCTGAGCGAGCAGGAGTCGAGTTGCAGCCAGCGGTAACTCCATCACGACGCCAGCAGAGCAGTTCTACCGGCTTCAACTCGTCGAAAACAGCAGACGGTGGGTTCTGAACACGCGCGCATACATATGGCAAAATATTACGATTTTTTTTTCTGCGGGAGAAACTGCATAATTTTAAAATTCAAAAGTGATTTCTTTATAAGAAATTATTTTAGTCAAATTGCCTGGTGAAAGTACGCAACTGTTTAAAAAGAATGAACAATACAAGCTTTACGATTTGGTTTCTGTCAAAAAAATGTAGTGTTAAATTATAATTCTGATCAAGATATGTTGTTCAATGTGAAATATGTGGCCGGAAGGCAAAATTACGGGTCTATCACTTAATAAATTAAAAGAAAAATGTAAACCGCGAAGTAAGTTCATCAGTTGTGTGTCAAAACTAGTTAGTTAATTCAAATAAGTTATTCATTAAACAAATTATTCCCTCAAACTATGTTTTCACATGTGCTATAATTTCAAACATATAACGGAATAATTTCTGAGTGAAATGAAATAATGTAAATTGCAATCATAACATTTAGTTGAAAGTTATGGTTTTGATCGAAGGCGCCCGGACAAGGCAGTAATTTCAAATAAAATCCATATAAATCTAATCTGATTTAAAAATAAAATGGGCATTTAGTAAAATTATTATATTTGAGAATGCAATTAACTTCAAAATAGATTCACCCAAATAATTTTCAGTTAAGAAAAGCTTGTAATGCGTAAATCCAATGTAGAATGGTGGGTGAATAGTTTGCGTGAGTGCACACCGAGCACAGTAACTAACTATATTTTGGAATTTCGCGAATGTTGAAAAACTATGCCACTATATATATATATCAAACTTATCAGTTTCGGAAAGACATATTCGTAATCCCTACTCTATCTAAATACAATACAAGCTAAGAGCAATTATTCGCAATAGTTTACAATTATTTCAATGTGTTATATGAATTTTGTGATGATTAACGTAACACGTTATTTCGAGCAAGAGCGGTCAAAGCAAGATCTAATCCAATGTTTGCCAGAAGTCATTCTTTTGTTGGTTAAAAATTCATTTAGTGCTTTGGCTCGTTAAGTTGGCAAACTTGTATCATGTATTAGGAACTAAAACGTAGTGATGCCAACTTAGTGGATTTTCCATGAAAACTGGTAGTTTCGATCCCCTTTTTAACTGAGAATTATTGCTTTTAGTGGCTAGTGGACTTTTATAGTGGTTCAGTAGAATTCATTTTCAACCAATAAGACACACTTTTCGAAATACGAGGGTAGTGCGGAAAGTAACCTCCGTTTGGCTATAAATAAAAAAACTCGAATGGTAAAAAATATCTTATTATACACATCTTAAAACTACAGCTTTTTACTATTTTCAACATAGTCACCATTTAAATTTAAGTATTTTTCAGAGCGTTTCACTAAACCGAGCGTGGTGGTGTAACGGATAGCGTTCTGGCCTCGCATTCGGGAGGACGGCGGTTCGAATCCCCGTCCGGGCATCCAGATTTGGGTTTTCCATGGTTTCCCCAAATCACTCCAGGTGAATGCCGGGATGCTTCCTTCAAAAGGCCATGGCCGAATTCCTTCCCATTCCTTGCCCCCATCCTTTCCCGTCTCTAAAGACCACGTTGTTAAAAAGGGACGTTAAACTGTTTAAAAAAAAAAAAAAAAAAAAGTTTCACTAATTTACAAATTCCTTCTTCATAAAATTTAGCCGCCTGGGCATATAGCCAATCTTTCACAGCATTTTGAAGTTCGTCGTCGTCATCGAAGTGCTGTGACGCAAGCCACTTCTTCATGTGAGTGAGGAGATGAAAATCACTAGGCGCCAAGTCGGGGCTGTAAGGGGGATGATCGAAAACGTCCCATTTGAATTGCTTAAGAAGCTCTTGAGTCTTACGGGCACTGTGAAGACGATCGTTGTCATGCAAAAACACAACACCGAATTACAGCCTACCGCGCCGTATGTTTTGAATGGCTCGCTTAAGTTCCTTCAAAGTTGGGATGAAGATAAATGCAAAGAAGAGTCAGCTAATTAGATACACAAAAGGTTAATTATGAATATAAGGTGGGGGAAGAATTGCTTGCTGAAGACTTGAAATGTAAATATCTTGGCATTACATTTTATAACAAGCTTAAATGGCCAGGACACATTGGACAGGTGGTAGGAAAAGGTTTCAAAATCCTGCACTTGTTGGAGAGAGTGATGAGGGGATGCACGAGAGAAGTAAAGGAATTGGGTTACAAAACTTTGGTCAGACCATTGCTCGAATATGGTATTGTAGTATGGGACCCACATTTTGAGTATCAAATACAGGAGTTGGAGAAGGTGCAAAGAAGGGCTGCTAGATTTGTTTCTGGAAATTATCGCAGAATGCAATCAGTGACAGATATGATAAAGGAGCTGGAATGGGATTCATTGCAAGACAGGAGGAGGATGAGGAGGGTAATGGGAGTGTACAGGGCGTATACTGGTGATGAGGTATGGAAAGATATTGCAGTAGGTATAAAAAGCAGTTCATGGAAGGAAAAAGATGACCATGACCACAAGCTGGCACTCGATTTCAGGCACAAGGGTGTGCGAAGATTTTCTTTTTAGGTAAGGGTGTCAGGGATTGGAACGAGTTACCAAGGGAAATGATGAATAACTTACCGAAAACGTTAAAAGAATTTAAAGTTAAAATTTGTAGAGGGCAAATGTAGGTAAGTGAAGGACAGCGGAAAGTTTGGTGTGTAGGGAAATTGCCATCGGAGCGTGTGCTCCATTGCAATTAAAATTAAATTTAATTTAAGTTTCACAGCAGACATCTAAAGTGATTGTGGTGCCACGTTCCATAAATTCAACGAGCAAAACTGCCTCGGCATCCCAAAAAACTGTAGTCATAACCTAACTCGTTGAAGGGCTTTCTTCGGCTTGCATGGAGTATTGTTATGGCCCCAGGCCATCTACTGTTGTTTCGTTTCCGCGTTTACGAACGCCACCCACGTTTCGTCACCAGTCACAATTCTCTTCAGAAAATCTTCTCCTTCCACGTCGTAGCCTGAAAGGGAGTTTAAGGCAGGGCCCGTTCGTTTGTATCTGAAGACCTCTGTAGCAATTTCGGTATCCACCTAGCACAGAACTTCCGGTAGCCTAGTTTATGAGTGACAACCTCGCACAAAACCGTAGGAGAAGTTTGCGGAAATTGTTCAGAAAGTTCAGAGATTGTGAATCTTCGATCTTCACGAACTTTTTCGTCAACTTTCTTGACAAGATCATTATTCACAACAGGTTTACCACTCCTCTCTTCATCATGAATCGGACCCATTGCCGCACAACACCTTCACTCATAACGTTCGGACGGTATACAGTACACAATTGAAGATGAATGTCTGCTGCTGAAATGTTTTGCGCCAACAGAAATCTTATTACAGCACGCATTTCGCGGGATTTTCTATTGCAGCGCTCATGTTTTAAGGTTATAACAAGACAATGTGAGAAAGAACGAGGTTCGTACTGTCACAGTTGGATGCTTACTGAATGGGGGAACACGAAGATGTGAAAATGGCGGCGTTCCGCGCATGACTACTAGCGCCACGCTAGAACGGAGGTTACTTTCCGAATTATCCTCGTATATTTCTACCTGATTTCAGGAGTATTTATCTTTACTGTGTTGAAAACACTGAAGTTGACCGAGTTTTTATTTCATTTCACGTTTAAAAGAGTACAATAACAGCTAATTGATTATTATCAATTAAGGTTGCTAAGGATATTAAATCGATTTCTTCGTTTATTTTAATTAATAATGTTTATTTATTATAAAAGTGGTCATTATTCCGTAATTTCATAATTATTGAGTTATTGTTTTTGGTCAAAATTACTGAACTGTGAGGAACCTCAAGAAGACAAGAATTCAGTCAGTCACAAGCAAGCATTAAACCTTCAGAGCCACCAGACGAGAAAAAAATCCATGACATAATCCAAGGTCTGAAAAACAAAAAACTGCAGGGGAAGATCTGATTGTTGCAGAGTTGTGGAAAGAGGCAGGTAGTCAAGCAAAGCAGGAACTGACAAACATACTGCAGGAAATCTGGCGAACAGAAAAAATTACTGACGAATGGAAGTAGTACGCACTGATACACCCATTGCACAAGAATGGTGACAAAACAGATGTGAACAATTACAGAGGAATTTCCCTCGTAGCAGTGACATATCAGATACCGTCAAAAGCTCTTCATAACAGAACTGAACCAGTAATAGACAAACAAATCGGAGAATACCAAGGTGGATTCAAAAAAGGACGATCCTGTGTAGAACAGATTCTAAACCTGAAAACTGTAATACAAGACAGGGTTACAAAGAACAAAAACTATGTTTTAATTTATGTGGACTTCAAGAAAGCCTACAACTCAGTAGATAGAGTCTCATTACTGAACATTTTACAGGAATTTGATGTCGACTCAAAAATGGGTGAACATAATCAGGCAGACCCTCACTGGAACAAATTCAAAAGTGAAATTTATGGGAGAGATATCAGAAGAATTTAAAATAAAAACTGGTGTCAGGCAGGGAGATGGGCTTTCCCCAATTCTTTTCAGTTGCGTTTTGGAGAAGGTAATAAGAGTATGGGAAGAGAAACTCAAGGAAAGAGGAATTCACCATGAGATATGATTAGGTTCAAAGCACAAAGGGGTTGGGATAAACTGTTTGGCCTTCGCTGATGACATAGCGGTTCTTTCTGAAAGTATAGAAACCGCACTCGAACAAATCAACCTTCTGAAAGATACAGCAAGAAAAGTTGGACTTCAGATCTCTTTTGAGAAGACTAAATTCATGACTAATATTAGGGATTCACCCACAGTACTAAACACAGAATACGGAAAAATTAACAAGGTCAATAAATTTAAATATCTAGGTGAAGTAATTCAGATTAATGGGCTTGATAAGGAAGCAAATATATCAAGAGCAAGAAAACTAGAACTAGCATACCAATTGACTAAAGATACATACAATAAGAAGAATCTATCAAGGAAAACTAAAATCAGACACTACAACACAGTAATCAAACCAGAAGGACAGTATGCCTCAGAATGCTTGTTCTCTATGAAAACTGGAGAAATAGAAGAGATAGAGAAAAGGGAAAGGAAAATCTTGATAAAAATTTGTGGACCACTAAAAATGGTGAGTTTAGACACCGGAGGAATAAAGACCTATACAAAGAAGAAGAAATTGAAAGGATGTCAGACACGATCAGAAAGAGGAGAATCAGTTTTTTTGGTCACATAATAAGAATAGATAACAATAGAATTACAAAAATAAATTTCAATCATTTTTACAAGAGTAAGAAGGGCAACCAGTGGATCCAAGGACTAAAGAAAGATATGTTTGAGATCGGAATAACAGAAGATTTAATACAAGATAGAGCAACTTTTAGGAGATTGATCCAAAATTTCTAGGGTTTCCAGGAGGAAAAGAGGAAATGTAGTAACATATGGACAGAAGAAAGGACGAAACAGCAAAGTGAGAGTATGAAGAACATTGGAAGTCAAGAAAAGAAGCATAGAAATGAACGCACGGGATTACTTTTCATGGTACTTAGATGGCCGATATCGAAGAGAAGAACTCTGACTTTGTGTTTTTCAAGTTTATGAATGATTAATATTCAAGTGCTACTAAACATGGTGTTTGTGCAGAAAATATTTATTATTTTCAACCAATAAAATTAATTGATGAAAATTATTAATAGAAACGTTTGAATACATAAATATTTTCAACTGTCCCTTATTCGATAAATGCGATATACAAACAAAATAGCGAAATAGATTCAGCCAATTGCAGGCATTATATCAAAATATTTAAAATTTTAAAAAATAAAAAAAAATATTCTATGAGGAATCGCGGCGAATAGTGTATCCAGTGGGATGGATCATCTCACGGAATCTCCGTACGAGATTGGGATTCCCCTAATTTTGAATAGTAGTTTACTTTACTCAGTCAACTCGGACTTTGTGTATTCTCTGCTCAGTGTGTCACATTCTTTTTAGCGAGTTCATGCGCCACTATGCCGAAATCATAATATACGCAAAAGTTTCGGGTTTCTTAGGTTCAAGACCCATTTTAAAGTTATTGAGTGAAAGTACTGCTTGTCAAGTAGCGAAATGTAAATTATGGGGTAAGGTAAAAAAAAAATAGTTCAAGCGTGCAAGACAAGAATATACACGCAACGGCTAGAGCAAAAACACAATTTTTCATAGTTAAGGAACGTGAAAGGTGTCACACAGCAGAGTTATTACACTACGAAATGAACTGCGCATATATTTCATTTTTATATCAAATACTAGCTGGTACCCACGACTTTGTTCGTGATTGTAAAGAATTCATATTGACAGCTATAGACATCTAACCACCCTAGTGCACGATGGGAGACTCGATACTATTACCACACACAAGTACCAGTCTTCTGCGCTATGTAGTTCCGGCAGCAAGGTAAAATTTACGGATACACACAAGTCTTTGGATGAAACACGAAAATATTAATGATCGACCAATTTCAAACACCATATCTCACACACTCCCACAGTTACCGAATTTCGGCCAACGTTGTGATCGATGGGAGACTCTGTGTTACTACCACACACAAACGCCAGTGATCTGCGATAGATAGTTTTCACTTAAAAGTGATACACCGTGACACATGCGTCTTTGGCAGAAATATGAAATTGCCGCAGGTCGACCATTTTCATCCCCCATATCTTCCACACCCCCATAGCTACAGACATCTAACAACCATAGTGCACGGCAACAGACACGATTCTACTACCACACATAAACACCAATGCTCTATGCTATGTAGTCGTGGTAGAAAAGTGAAATCTGCGGAGACACATGCCTTTCGTCGAAATTCGAAAATATCCTTGGTCGGCCACTTACAACCAAGATATCTACCATAGTACCACAGTTTCTGAAATTCGGCCGCTGTTGTGATCGAAAGGTGACTCTGTGCTACTACTACACACAAACGCCAGTTATCTATGATCTGTAGTTTTCGCTGAAAAGTGATACACCATGACACTTTTGTCTTTGGCAGAAGTATGAAATTGCCACGGGTCGATCACTTTCAACCCCCATTTCTCCCACACTCCCACAGCTACCGACATCTAACAACCATAGTGCACTACATGAGATACGATTCTACTACCAAACACAAACACCAATGCTCTATGCTATGTAGTTGTGGCAGAAAAGTGACAAATGCGGAGACAGTCGAAATACGAAAATATCCTTGGTCGGCCAATTACAACCACCATATCTACCACAGTACCATAGTTTCTGAAATTCGGCCGCTGTTGTGATCGAAAGGTGACTCTGTGCTACTACTACACACAAACGCCAGTTATCTGTGATCTGTAGTTTTCGCTGAAAAGTGATACACCATGACACTTTTGTCTTGAGCAGAAGTATGAAACTGCCACAGGTCGACCACTTTCAACCCCCATATCTCCCACATCCCCATAGCTACCGACATCTAACAACCATAGTGCACGACAGGAAAGACGATTCTACTACCACACACAAGCACCAAAAGTCTATGTTATGTAGTTGTGGCAGGAAAGAGAAGTATACGGAGATACGAATTTTTGGTCGAAATATGAAAACGCCCTGCACTGACCAACTTTAATCATTATATCTCCCACATCCCCACAGCTATCGGCATTCGGCCAACGTTGTGCACGACAGGAAACTCCATGCTACTTCCACCCACAAACATCAGTGATCTGTGCTAGGTATTGAAAAGTGAAAAATAGAAATAAACACGTCTATTTTTATATATATATATAATATTAAATGAAATAAGTAGAGCCAGTAAAAAGTTTGAATCAAAAAATACAGATCACATCAAGTTGTGTGGCGAGTTGACCAACCTGATATTTAATTTAATTGCAATGGAGCACACACTTCGATGGCAATTTCCCTACACACTCATCTTCCCCCTTTCCTGCACCCACCTACATTTTCCATCTACAAATTTTAACTTTAAATTCTTTCAACGTTTTTGGTAAATTATTCATCATTTCCCTTGTAACTTATTCCAATCCCTGACAAGAGAATCTTCCCACACCCTGAAATCGAATATCACCTTGTGCTCATGATCATCTTTTCCCTTCCATGCACTATTTTTCATACCTACACCAATATCTTTCCATGCCTCATCGCTAGTATACGCCTTGTACATTCCCACAACGCTCTTCAACCCACCTCCTGTCTTGCAATGAATCCCATTCAAGCTTTTTTATCATATCTGTTACTGATTGCATTCTGTGATAATTTCCACCTTTTTTTGCCAACATGATTCCACTACATGCTGAAGAATCCGATATGTTTGAGAAGCTGGTGAAAATGCTGAACCCCGGTAAAAACTCAATTTCCAGAAGAACATTTGGTAAATGTATTATTGATTCACATTATGGTACATAGCACCTTGGTATTGCTTGCAGTAATACCTACTACAGTACATAATCATCAGTTCCACTCTTGGATGGTTAATTTCTAATGGTTAACTTTAACTTCCGTCAAATTTGCAAAAATGCAATGCTTTAATGATTATCGAAGTTAACTTTTTTGGTAGCGGATTAACGATTAACTGTGCCCACCTATGATGGAGACCTATGCAGAGGTTATTGAGCTAGTATATTATAGACCGTTGCTGTCGGCAGGCAAATTCAAATGTGTGGGGGGAGGGGTATTTCATGGCCCATGGTCCTGGGATTGGGCAGACTTGCATTAAGTGGAAGAATTTTGAAATCTAATTTTTGAATTTTCATTTTATTCCCCCTAATCCAAAAGTGATATGACATTACGACTTTGTGACCTCAATGTTTTCAAATGTTGATATTTATAGAACTAGTGTTGGATGGTTGAAGCAGACTGAAATCGGTTGGTGGAGGTCATGACCTCAGTTTGTACATAGTATTATGATTTTTTTTTCTTCTGACTTTATACCTCATCAACATTAAGGTGGGAAAGGGCCGGGAGGGAATTTGGCCATGGCCTTTCTTGAGGAACCATCCTGGCATTTGCCTCGAATGATTTGGTGAAACCATGAAAAGCCAAAATCCAGATGGCCAGTTGGGGATTTGATCCTATGTCCTTCCAAATGCAAGACTAATGTTACTGCTTACCCATCACACTTAATATGTGACATACACAGTACTACCTAGCCACAAATTGAAACTTTGGCTTTATACTTTGTTGACTTTGAGGTGGAAAGAGAGGGACTGGGGGCTAGGAAAGGGGAGGAATCCAGCTATGGCCTTTTGTAGGAACCATTCCGTCATTCACCTGGAGTTATTTTGGGAAGCCATGGAAAGCCAGAAGATGGATGTTGGAAGGGGATTCAAACCCAAGTGCTTCCAAATGTGAGGCCAGAGTGTTACTACTCATCAACCACATACAGTATATTTAATTGGGGTGGATTGTATGCTCCTGTGGCAAGTTCCCTAAACATCATTTACGCACTTTTTTCTTTTATTTCCCTATCCATCTACTTTCAACTTTTGTGAATTTTTTAAAATTCTTTCATTGTTTTTGGTAAATTGTTCAACACTTTTTCTGGTAATTTATTCCGATTCCTACACCCATTACCTATAAACGTAAGTTTTTCCCAGTACTTTATGCCAAAATTTAGTGTTCATAGTCATCTTTTCCCTTACATGTGTTTCTCCTAATTCTTCTACCAATATCCTTCCAAGCCTCCTCACCAATATACATTTTGTACACTCTGAGAGACCTGTCCTCGAATGACTCCGAATCCAGTGCTAATTGTGTTTTGCAGTAATTTCAATAGACAAATCAAACTGACCTTCTTTGCTACCCCTCAAAATCAAGTATTTGATAAAAAAAAAAATGTGGTTCCCATACTACAATATAATATTCAAGTGACAGTATAGCCAAAGTTTTGTGACCAAATCCCTTCACTTCTTTGGTACATCCCATTACATTTTACAAAATAAAGGATTTTAGAGCCTGTTCCTACAACCTATACATGATGTCATACAAAACTGTATTTACTATCAAAAGCAATGACAAGATATTTATATTTCAGGTTTACAACAAGATATTCCTTCCCCACCCCATTATCATTTTAGTTTTTTATCTGTGTACTTTGTAAGCCGTGTTCTATCGGCATTCATCTCAAGCCATTTTGGCCTACCCAGCTTGATATCCTGTCCAGGTCATCCTGTATTTGTTCATTGTGATCCTGTTATAAACCATTATGTCATTTGCAAACAACCTAAGTTCTGGATTACACAACTATTCAGTAGAATAATTGACCTATGTAACACTTCCATCTCTTTTGATACTGCATTTCCTTACCTACACATTGCTTTCTAACTTTTTAAATACTACTTGGAGTTTTACAGTGACATCCCATTAGTATGGATCATAAGATTCACCTTTTAAAAATAAAGGATTATCTTATGGGCAATTGGTTCTTATTTGTAATAAAAATGGTATAAGTAAACCATCTGTTCAAATATTTCCATAAGATTCAAGCTCTTAGTAGTTACATGTTTAGGGGAGGGGAAATAAAAACTTCTCTCCTTCCCATTCAAAAGGCTGAAAGATACAACAGATAAAAAGTAGTGGTAAAACAGAGATTCTTCCGATGTTTCCTCTATAAACTCTTCATTTTTACAATAAAAGAAACTATAGAATGTTGCTGGTATTTTAAATTTGGAGATGTAACTTCAAAAATAAAGGGGGATGTTTGATAAATTGTTATAAATAATCATTGTACTACAGGTCCCCTTTCTTCTTACCTTTACTAATAAAAGAAATTTGTTATTTAAATAGCTGCACTCAATATTTCTCATTTTTAACTAGTGTTAAAAAAAAAAAGTTAAATTGTTTATTTCATATAGGGGAAAACCAACTGCAAAATGTTATAATATTATATTCTAAAACTGATGAAGACTCTTCATTGCACTGGGAGAAATTATAATATAGCACATCCAGGTTTACCAAAGTGGGCACGCAAGGTGTGCTTTGCCTGTGGGCGGCAAGTGCAGGGGAGCGGCAAATCGACTGTGACTGCCCCTATAGTTGGCAACTCCATTGTCGCCACTGTGGACAGCAGCATAATCAAGATTGCACAAGGCCATCATTCAAACAGCTAGCGGCAAGCATGAACATATCACATGACACTAAGGGATATATATAGGTCTTACTGGAAACATATTCACAAAAAAAGTATTTTACTAGCTGACAACAAAGAAACATAACCAAACAAAAAACTAGAAGTGAAAGCAAATGAAGTACTAAGTAAAGTTGTAATTTGGTTCAGGATAAACACGCAGAAATTAATTATTTTTTTAAAAAAAGTTTCTTTATGTTCAAAGGAAATTAGATGGAGATTTTAAAATGAATTACAAAGATAGTTAGATTTCAAAAATAGTATAAATCTATTTGTATTCACAACAGCTAGAAACAGAACATATCACAGTATTGCTGAAGAAAACAAAAGGGATTTGATAGCACACGAAAGAACTATCACAGCAAAGTAAGTTAAGAACTTCTTACACAGAGAGTTCATTATTCTTACAATGAATTCTCTCATATACTTCCTTATTTTCCCTTTTTAAAATTAAAGTCTTATGAACACAATTTTCACTAGGCGAAACAGAAATAATAAACATAATCCAAAGGAATTCTGGGTCATTGCTGCGTAATAAACTATATTAGAGTGTAATCCGATTTGTAGATAAAAACAAATATTAAAAGAAAAATTGAAAGATTAATTAATTAGCAACTCCTCCTACTCAATCCCAGAATTTTTACATTTCACTTCTGTGTATCTGATTTGACATAATCCAAACTGCAATTAAATTTAATGAGTAAATTTGTGTATAGATTACATTTTCCCCTATGATTATTATGCATCTTGTATCTGCTTATACTATGACATGCCCGAGGTCTTTCTTCAGCAAGATCTGTAGAACAAATAGAAAATAAAGAAATAGAATATCCTTTCCTTAAGACCAAAACCCTGTGATTTGAGTACCTTGAGTAAGTAATTAAAAACTATGTTCTGTTTACTACCCTTTTCATGACAGTAATTTCATAAATGGTTTAGAAATGGTCCCATCCTCGAGAACAGATGGCAGGATTTTGAAATTGAGATTTATCTACATTGGTAACTTAAACTGACATATCCTGATCCCATGTACATGAAATGATTTCTGCACAATGCATGGAATACAATGGGTGTGCTTTATGTAGTAAACATGGTGGAACTTAAACAGCAAAGACAGAACATTCCTGGTTCTCAGAGTCTATAGGTTAAAGCAATAAGGTTGCAATCCATCAACTGTTAAAGATACCTTCAAATGACAGTTCTATCAGATGACAAACTAGTTAAAATAGACAGTGAGACTAACTGACTGTAATGTACAGAAGTTGAGAATAAAATATTACAAGAGAGGAAAGTTGACAGTTACATTCTTAAAAATCAGAGGAAAAAAGGCAAAGGAAACTACATACATGTTTATATTGGTGTGCCTAAGTAAACAATAGGTAAAATAGAAGTCTCCATAGCAACTGGAAAGGATCTGGAGAAAAATAGATATTGACACTAGAGACAAGGAAAATTGGAACTTCAACATAATTTTAGGAGTTCATGCAGCAAGTGATGATCCTGCCAAACAAGGAGAGGAAAGTCTTACTTTTTTGATAATACAGGGTGAGAAATTATTATATTTACTAAAAGAATTGAATAGTAGAATAGAAAAGAAGAAAATGATACTAGGTAGGAAAGTAGGATAAACATATAACAAATGGCAATGACATGCAATTAATACACCAGGAGAACTAAGCATAATTAATTATTATTTTGCCAACAAAGAAACACATAAAGTTGAGTGGGTACTACCAAGTAAAGGTTCGCACTTGATCATTTATTATGAACTCCAATGTTAAAAGTAAGAGTGCAATGTGGAGCAGAATGGTGATATCTTCATGAGTTATTGAAAGCTTAATGGAAGTTAACTGTGTATAAACTAAAACCATGTAACACATAAGTTCAATAAAGAAAAATGGAAGAATGTTCTCCAAATTTAGACTAGCTAATAAATTTCAAAGAATTAAAGGAGGAAATACAAGTGCAGGTATATGTACAAACAACTAAAATCTGTGAAATTGCTGAAGAGGGATAAAGAGAAAGAAGTGATCAGCAAAAATAAAAGAACAATACTGATATACCAGAAGTTATGGTTCAACAGAATGCAAATATACTGATGACACAAGCATCCTGTCAAAAGGGTATGGTCTGTAATGCCCAAGGTGTAGACAGTATTTACCTCCACAAAGACAGCTGAGAACGACTGCCAACTGATCGGGACCTGTGGTGGATAAATAGATGCATCTGGTGCCTTTACTCACAGAGTCAGCAGTTCACATGGACTTGCAATTATAAGTGAGGCATAGTGAAAGCTGCTGGCATTTCTATAATGATGAGGGCCACTTTTACCTAAAATGAATGGAGTCCTTTAGTCAAATTGGTTCACTCTATGACAGGGCACCACAATGCTTAATGCAGGGCAACTGATAATGCTGGCAGTACTAGGAAATCACTGTGTCCAGATTGTGAGTGATTAGTTTGAAGAGCATTCTGGACAATACCAGTTAGTGACTTGGAACTTGGATCTCCAGACATGAATTGCATGGGCTATATTTGGGATACAATCAATAGCGCAGATGTAACAGGTTCAACCATGGAATTGCAGATGACTATTGAGTCAGCATGGCTGCAGATCTCTCCTAGTGATTTTGGTAGACAAAACTCCAGAAACATTGCAATCGTATATTTAATCAGGCTACAATCACTGTAAATTTTGAAAGAAATTTCAGGCCAGTAGTTTCAGAAATAAATTGGGGGGGGGGGGTGGAGGGGATGAATTTCATAAATGGTGTAATAAAAAGGAAATTGTAAAAAAATTTCAAGTTGGAGGGTTGCCAGCTTTTATTTGATACCCATGAAACTTATATAAAGGAAACCTCTCTCTTCATCTCCACCTTCCTCCCCCTACTAGATTATATCACTCCCACAATTTTTCTAAATTTTATGTTATAATTATGTAGATGTTAGTAAGAACCAAATAGCAGGCAATTACAAAGTTCAAAATTAAGGGGTTTACAATTTATTCAGGAGTGATGAATGGAAGGACAAATTTGTGAATGCAGAAGGATCCTGTTTTTCCCTCCAATAGTACCAAACCCTCAAAATGAATAGAGGAACAAAGGGAAGAGAAATGTGAATGTGCATAAAAGTGCTCAGAGAAATGAAATCACCGAAAATAAATTTAATAAGTATAAACAAATAGTAAAGTCACTATACAACACCGAAAATATAACAAAATTTATGGGGACCACACCCTGCCTATCTAACCCATGTTAATTTAGGCAAGTATTTGACCCATTTCTGAAAAAACTATTTGATGCAGGACCTTAATATTTTTACTGTATGTTACATGATGCTAATACATTCAACTGTATTAAAATCTACTTTATCCGTGTGATAGTTTTTAAGAAATACTTTTTTAAATTTATTAACAAAATATTAAGTTTTTTCTGCAGAAAATATTTTTTTGTGAACTTCCTAATGGGGGAATATTAATGAATGTAGTGCCAGAGGTGGCTTTTTATGTTATGCAGAGTCTCTGAAAATTTCATTCATTTATCTATGATAGTTTCTGATATAATGGGGCATATGTACTGAAAATTTTAGTTTGCGGGAAATTGGCTTTAAAGAAAACAACTGCTCGCAAACGCACTCAAACAAAACTAACAGCTTGTTTCAAGGTGTGTTGTTTAAAAGTAGGAGAAACAAGATAATCCTGAGTTGTCCTCCAAAAATAGCCAGCACACTCAGGAGTCAGAAAAAAAATCCCTACTGTGCAATATAGGGATTATAACGGTTTAAAATATATGCAGAAAAGTGGGCATCGCACCGAAATGCACATGGTAGGAAAATGCTATTTAAAAGCCCGAAAAAAAATTTATGCAAAATCCTTTTCGGGATACTTAAAGAATACCTTTATCTATCGAAATATGATGAAAAACAAAAATCGATTTTTTTTGACCTGAATTACTGTGTGGTCCCCTTAAGATACGATTATTACTAAAATAGATACAAACACCAAAGTAGAACTGATGACAGTAAATGAAATTAAGGAAGCACAAAACGAATCCAAAAATATAAAGCTGTCAGAGCCCAGAAACATTCTCACCAACTGATAAAATATGACTGAGGGATAGCTGCTGAAATACTTAATAAGTGTTTCTTAGAAGAGTCAAGTGTTTTATGGGGCTGGAATTTGGAATACACCATTTAAATAAATAAAAAATGTGATAAAATTAACGAAATTGTGAGTAATGCAATGGGAAAGCTGCATGGTAAAATTCTTAGTAATGACATATATACTATTATAAATCTGCAAGCAACTTTTGTTTTAGAGTTTGAAATGGTGTTACAGATAAACACACAAATAGGCGTAATCGAATTATGATGTTTCACTTACAGTAAAAATCTTTGTGTCTAATGTTGATATTAAAACCTGATGGTGATTTGTTATTAATCAAACCACACATTAAAACTTCCCTAAACAACGAAATTGTGATTTTTTAATTTTTTTTTTTTTTTTTTTTTTTTTTGTTAGCTAATTTTTCATTGTGACTATACCTCATGGGTTAGTATAATATAAATATTCAATAATCATTTCTGTGTATTAATATGAATAATTTTTTGTGTACCTTTAGTTTCTTTCACTTCATATGTTATATTGGTTAAATGTAACAAATGAAAAACTTTTAGGCAACATTTGAAAACTGATTCTAAATTACTAAGTAAAAGGGGAGAAAGTATTTAGATGAAATTTACATTTTTTTTCTCTCCGTGGTAATATCTGATAGCAGGACAGAAAGGGTAAGGCATTTCTACACAAAGCATGTTAGTGAACAGCCTTTGCATGGGGGCTTGTGCATAACAGCTTGTGCTAAACTC
>CM061919.1:219555751-219622753 GCA_031002005.1 Vandiemenella viatica | reverse complement strand
ATGGGTGTTGTGAGTACTGGCATGGTGAGCAACAGGGAGGTCCAGGTTTTGGGAGTAAACTGTTTGTTTGTGACCATTCATTCTGATGGATAATGAGTTTGAGGTCAGGCCAATGTAGGAACTTGGACAGTGGAGGCAGGTGAGCTGGTAAATGAGATGGGTGGTTGTACAGGTGGCATGACCTATTATGGAGTAGGTTTCACCAGTAGTAGGGTTGCTATAGGTAGTGATAGGTGGATGCTTACCACAAGTTTTGAAACGGGGTCTCTTACAAGGGAAGGATCCAAACAGTGGTTTAGGAGCATCAGAGGGTTGATATTTATGTACAAGAATAGTTTTTTTGATTAGGCGGTCTGCTGAAGGTGACTCGGGGTGTAGTGGCAAGTATAGTGGGAAGAATGTGGCGCATTTCAGGAAAGGATCTAAGAAAGTCATAGCCGAGACGAAGAATTTTGTTTAGCGATTCCAGGCCAGGGAAAAACTGGGTGAGAGAAACAGGGTTCTGGTTGGCTTTAGGTTGTTTGTGTCGGTGTTGGGGACAGTCCCTGACTCTTGATAGCTGTTTTGTACTAGTACTGGAGGATAATTGCGGTTTATGAGTGCCTGGGTCAGGTTGTTGGTGTAGAGAGTAAAGGATTCATGATCAGAGCAGATGCGTTTGCCTTGAATGGCTAGGCTGTATGGAATGGAACGTTTTGTATGATATGGACGGCAGCTATCAAAAATGGAGATATTGTTGTAGGGTAGAGGGTTTTATGTGGCAGAAGTGTGTAAGTGACCATTCTGTACAGAGATGTCTACATCCAGAAAAGTGATGTCAGTCTGAGAGTAGGACCAGGAGAAGTTATTCAGTGAGTACAAGAAGTCAAGAAGGAGGATTTCACCGTGGGTCCAGATCATAAATATGTCATCTATATATCTGAACCACACGGTGGGTTGTTGGGTAACCTTTTGAAGAAATCGTTCCTCTAGTCTGCCCATGAAAAGGTTGACATAGGAAGGTGCCATAGCAGTGCCTCGAATCTGATGGTAAACCTGAGACTGGAAGGAAAAGAAATTTTTGGTAAGAATAAATTGAGCCAAAGTAGTGAGGAAATGAGTGGTAGGGAAGGAGAGCGGGAGGCGACTGTCAAGGTAATGCTTAGTGGGTTTTATGTGGACAGAAGTGTGTAAGTGACCATTCCGTATATAGATGTCTACATCCAGAAAAGTGATGTCAGACAGAGAGTAGGACCAGGTGAAGTTTAAGGAAGAGAACCCAATCTGAACTCTGCAGGTGGGAATAAGCTTATCAACACATCCTGCAGACTAGACATCCCCAAGCCTTAATTACCGTTAATTTTTTCCATCCTCACCCCTATACACCCATCACTGGCTAGCACAATAGTTTCAAATATTTTTCAATTTTTTTTTCAATTATATTTTTATTTATTTATTTATTTATATACATGTTAAATATTTTTATTGATATATATTTCTATCTCCCTTTATTTTCATCTATATAAAATTATAACTTTTTGAATCATGCTACACAAGGATTATTTTGTTTCACTTTTATCGCTGGTCAAGCTTATCTCCCCCCCCCCCCCCCCCCCCCACTCCCGACAATTCTACCACCACCGCGCGTTTTCCGCCTGTGCTTCATTCATGTGGCCGCTTGGGATGTGAGCACATCTCTCCCCCTGCCATATGTCTCGCCTCTCACATGATAAAGACTCTTGTCGAAATATTGTTTTTTTTTTTTTCTTTGTTTGTGTGTATTTTTGTGTTGCTGCTGCCCTCCTCCCTTCAACTTTGGTGAGTGTTGGGTGTATTTTCCTTTCCTTTTCCATGTAAATATTGCCTAGCGGCATTTCTTTCCTTTCATTGTTACCTGTATTTCATTATATATATATATTTATATCTCCATTTATTTTCACTTATAACTGATCTAAATAAAATTATAACAATAACTTTTTTGAATTATGCTAGACACAGATCATTTTGTTTCACATTTATCGCTGGTCAACCTTATCCACCCACCCCCGGCAATTCTACCACCACCGCGCGTGCTCCACATATGTTTCATTCATGTGGCAGGTTGGGATGTGACCACATCTTCCCCTCTGCCATAAGTCTCGCCTCTCACATGATTAAGGCTCATGCCAAAATATTGTGCATTTGTGTTTATGTTTTTGTGTTTTTACGTGTTCGTCTCGCTCTCCTGCCTTCATCAGAGGTAAGAGACGGGTATCTGTTTTTTCACCCCTATCCTATCTCATTTTCAGTGCCTCACGGCAGTTTCTTTGTTTCCACTATCCTATTTACTATTCAAACATTTAGATATAATTTAAACCATTCCCTACTTGCAGTTGTTAATTAGGCTATAATTTAAGTGACTAAAGACAACAAAAATTAATTATTAACACAGTAAACAGTAAAATAAGAGAATATGTCAGTATCACAGAACATGATTATCAAATGATATGGCAAGTTATTTACATTTTATATTATTTCTCAATTTGTCATTTCAGTGTACAGAACCATTATTTTTATATATTCGAATCTGATTTTTGTGGTATTCATCTTCTTTGCAAGCCAAATTACCCAACAATGATCCACAAACAAGGCAAATTCTTGTTTTACACAAACTCACAACAGTATTTACATTTATACAGTTGTGCACTCACCATAATAATCAATGGAAGCTGTGGGAATATATTATAAAATTTAACACTTTGCTCTGCTCTAAAAGTGACAACAAATTGGTATAAAGTAATTCAAATTGAACAAGGCTATTAGAACAATTTTCTACTAAGATTGTGTTGCCTCTTTTGTATACTACTGTTGGTAGTACTGGCCCAAAGAAATACTTGGTGTATTGGAGATAATTAATGAGATTTTCAAATAGCAGTATGAAAAGTTCATTAATATTTCTATAAATACTCCACCTCTCCCATTATTACCACTTTCTTTCAAGTGTTTTTGTATATTACTAAAGCCATATTTAATGAAAAAAAAAAATAGTTCTAAATATTCTCAATATGGAAGCACTTAAAAAAAGGGGGGGGGGGGGCAGATACACAAAGACCATAGGTTACCACACTTGTGCACTAGCACCAACAGTGCACACAGCTACACAACTAAAGAAATACTGTGTGGTAAATCCCCCCCCCCCCCAAGCCTTCAATTTGAAATGTGGGTATTCTGTACCAAGAATATGAAACAAAATCTTAGTTATGAGAAAATGGTTTCACACAGGCTTATTATGATGCATACTGAGATAAAATGGAAGAAACCATCAAAGGTAAATAATTACAGTATGTACAGTATTTAATACAGAATGAAATCCAGTCACTGAACATTCCCGTCATGGATTAAAACAGTGATAAAGGAAGAATGTTATTACTAAAGAAATGTTTATTGAAATATTTTTACAGAATAGCACCTTAGAAAGATGTTAAATAGTTAGCAAAAATTTTCAACAGAAACATAGCAGCAAATTACTGTTTACAAAAAATTAGTGACAGATACACAAATGACACATGGATAAAATGTAACCAAACTGTATCAAGCAATGACACTGATACTTCAGTTTGGAAAACTGGCAATAACAATATAAATAAGATTTTTTTTTTTCCCCTACAAAGAAAAGGTCAGTAGCAATACCATAAAATTACTAAAATATTTGTAAACATAACTAAATAAAGCTAGATTTCATGTTTAACAGGAACGTTTTTATCAGTGCAACAAGTGATAACAAACAACTTTATGTCAACTCCAACAGTTTGAAGACAACTTGAATTAACATCTTAATCTAACAACAGTTTATATAACAAATAGTCTTGCAAGCTCTAACACTTCAACAGCAAGATGAACATCAGGTGGAAACAGAACTGTTTAAGCAATACCTGAAGTATAATTAACAACTCATAAGCTGAACCTCAATTTTTAAAATTTTCGTACACTGAAAATTAAGCAAACCATACTCATCAAAATTAAATATTTCTAATAGGTTTTCTTCAAAGAAAACAATAAATGCTATTGAAGTATTCAAATGCAAGACTATGCAAGAGCAGATCTGTCATTTTCTATATCACAAAAATATCTCTTCTAAAATTTACAGTATAATACTAGAATTTTAAGTATCAATAAATTGGAAGGCTCAAATTGGTGTTAAATATTTAAACATACATCATACTTCTCAAAAACCTTACACCATCCACACCATGTCAGTCTACCAACATCGTACAACCACAGAATTGTATCACAAAAAAAAAAAAAAAAAAAATCTTTATCAAATTAGAGTCATATTTATCACTATCCTCAACTACTCACAACTTTACAGGAGATTGATAAATGCTTAAACTTCTAAGTGCTAAACTAATTTTGTAATTCCTTCATAATACTTTGAGAAAAATCACAACTGGATATATCACCAATTTCAGTATAATATTTCTACAGAATAACACAACAAACATGCATTTCAGGCTTTTAAAACCACATGTCAGCAACTCTATACAAACGAAAACATAATATTTTATTATACTTACTCATTACTATATGAACTCCATTGTTGCACCAATTGTATCATACTACTAACTCTCTTGTACAATTATATACTGCACTTTTAAGAACACTTTCAAAGTTATTTTGTCATTACTTACTCAGAAGAAAGTAGTACTGCAGGTAACGAGAATAAACTTCACTCTAAACAGTAAATCAATTTAAAAAACTTCATTACCTTCTAACCACCACCAACAGCAACAAATGTATTGCTTTTTAAAATCTGTCTTCAGTATTATATATAAAACAGCTGCAGATTTCTACAGTTCTGTCTCACAAATATTATGGGATAATTTTTTTTATTAGGCAGCAAAAGTATTCTTATAGAAAACATACCTCCTGAAGCTGACTTGAAAACACAATAGCGAAAGTGAAGAGTTAAAAAGGAAATTCTTCAAGTAAAGACAAAAGTTAAAGCAAATAAGTTCAATATGAAATAGGACTACAAAAACATGTTCTAGATATCTAAGGAGCATAAAAAAAGGTACATTATGACATTTGATACAAAATAATTCATTATTTAAATAGCCAATATTTCAACAAAAAAGTAAGATATACTCATGTAAAAAACACACAGCACGAGTTAATAAATAACTGATTCATTTCAGCCATTATGTTTTAAAACAGTGGAATGTTGCTAAAATGTAAAAATATAATGACTTAATAGTGTATGAAAATGTGGAATACTGATCTGATTGAAATAATACATGCGAACTTTTCTGAAATGCCTTGTCTCCTAACTTACAATATGATACAGAGAAAATATAAAACTTGAGCCGAGATATTACGCTATAATACAGCTGGATTGTTTTAAGTGGCAGAAACCATCCAGGCAACCATGAAATTAACTTGAAATTAAGTTTTCAAACTACTACAATAATACTTTGTACAATTTGTAACTGATTGCTTGAGCTGCTTATTCTTCAATAAATTTTTGAAGTTAAAATGGATTGTGTTGAAATATATTTCAGAATAGCCGTCATATGAAATACAAGTTAATGGTAATGAGATAACAAGGGCATATTTTTAAATATTAGGAAGTCAATCAAATGATAATTTTGGAAAATACGCATTAATAATTTCCAAGATTTCCTGTAAGAAGTCATTGGCACTTCTCATCACAATTTCCGAAATAAAAAATTAAGGCAAATAGGAAAACATGTAAAACTTTTAAATAAAAGCTTAATATTATACCCACAAATTAAGTTATAATATAAGCCAATAATTACTTTCCTTCATATATTGATATCAATACCAATTTTTCATGAACATGTTCTATTTCAGCTGGTAAAATTTGAAACCAGAATCTGTGGAAGCAAAATATTTTAAAGTGTTACAAATACCGAAACTTCAACAACTAATTGATGAAAATAGAATGACTGTAATCCTGTTAGCAAACAACTAAATCATATCATTGACTATAACATTGTTGCTGTTGCTGACGATGTACATAACACTGGTCAGCAAGTTATTAGGTCATGAATTAGAGCCCACAATGGAATCATTAGAAATGAAACAGCTAGCAAAAGATGTTTTATCAGAGATAAATGCTGTCAGCTTGAGCCAGCAACAGATTCTAAAAAGTGTCACTGGCAGAGGCTATATGAAAAACAGGGTATAGATTGGAGAACATTATACTTACACATAAATACTCCACTTTTTTTGTAACTGAGGAAAAACAATGATAATATGAATTGGAATATCACAAATAATGTCAAATACAATTACTACAGTTAGCATTAATTAAGTGAACTCTTCAATAAATGAAATATAAGTTATTGTTGAGATTTGAACTAACTAATCTCTTCAGTTTCTTTAATTAATTAATGCAAAGAAAATATACTATTATTAATTGATCCTATCTTTATTCCAAACATCTATACAAATATATCTATGCAAGTTCTGCTCATCACTGGGAATAGCATTTGCCAAATCCTACAGGTTTGTTTTGTAAAAATGTTGATTCTGCTGATTTTAATCACAATAAGCTTACAGTATTATATTAGTATATGCTTTTATAAATTTTAGTGATTGAAGAATTTCATATTATTCAGGCAGAATTTAATGACCCAGAAGTTGTAACAGAAAATTTAATAAAAATAAGATAGGGTAATATGTAAACAAAGAAAAGTTTTTTCAGTACTTTTGCGATGGTAGTTATAAATAAATCTAGGCTGCCCTCTAAGTACACAAGGAACAGTACCGGATTAACCACGTAGCAGGAGGTAGCAAAAAGCAAATGCTACGGGCCTCGCACTTTCTGGGGGGCCTATGGGGGCCGCGCACCTAGGCCAGATGGGTGACCTTTTTTTTTTAGCTCTACAATTTTACCCCAGACGGAAAAAATTAAGAGCCTCTTCTTTGCTACGGGCCCCACGCTGTCTTAATCCGGCCCTGATAAGGAAGAGCTACTTCCAGCTATTAATAATAGTTTCATCTGGCTGTCAAGCAATATTATACACTGGACTATTGGAGAATGTTAATTGGCTATACTAGGTAACAATTAAGGTAGTGTGAGCGTTAACAGTTCTAGAAAAGGGGCAAGGGAACCGGGAGCAGAATTATATGTTGCACATACAATGAAGTCAAGTGCTAGGTTTCATAAAGTTATTGAAGATGCAGAATTAATGTAGAGGACTCTGAAAGAAATAATCATGCTATAACTAAAACAAAGCAAGAGCAGTGTAAGTAGAAAACTTGATAGAATATAAACAAATGCAGCATTGCCTGAGCAATGAAGTTAACACTGATTTCAGCACAAATAGAAAAAGAGACATCCAAAAGTTTAAACTACTAGAAAAATAAGAAATTTTCTAACAGGAAAATTGGCAGACATAGAGCACCATAAGTTCAATAATCAAAAATTTAATGTACAAATTAATTATATAACAAAAAATACCTTAGTGACAGATGACCATATAAAATAGAAGAGATGATATTTAACCCAGCCAAGATCTTACCAATCTCAATTAAAAAAAAAAATAAAAAAATTTGGTAGCAAACATCTATGATTCTGGAAAGAAGTTGAGAAAATTGTTAACACTCTTAAGGATGAAAATTACAATGTTTTCAAAGAGATATGAGTAGGATACTGGGGTAGTATTGTGGACAATAAGCATGAAGGAATTTGTTCATGGTCTTTTGATCAAATCATCCTGGCACTAAAGTAAATGCATATGGCATTAATGAGTGAGATATCTGTGAAAAAGGCTGCTAACATGCCCACACCTCTGTTGTGGCTGCCCAGTAATCATACCGGGAAAGGGGGGCTAAAAGTTTTACATGGGATCAGAACCTTGGAGCATCCTAGCATATTTCACATGAAAAAGGTGATGTTTTATCAGAGTTGAAGGAACCTAGAGTGATTTTGATGAATCACGGAAAACTGAAATATCGATGGACAAACTGGATATCAGACCCACTCAACCAGCTCAGTGTTAATTAGGTGCTATATCATCATTTCCAGGTAGTAATAAATATTTGTCTGTAAAATTATAATCACTTTAGTGAATTATTATACCATTTTATAAACGGCTTTTTCAAAGTTACTGGACAATAATGCCATATAATGATCTTCACAAGAAAGTTCTTTTTTACTTTCAGTTTGTTTTTTGAAAGCCTGTCAGTGGATCAAATCTTTTCATATATATATTTACAATATTTGTTATTAAAGTAAATTGTTGTCTACAGGATTTTCCAAGACCTGCATAATGCTTTCAGTTTTGTGAAACATAACATTCTCGTGCAAATCGAAGAATAGTTGTGTTGAAGATAGAGAAACAAGCACTTAAATACTGCAACATAGATATGACATTGGCCAGACCAACAGATTATTGAGGAAGGGCTAGTCTGACAATCTTACTTCTTTTGTTAAATTATAACGTGTTGATTTCTGACTGAAATGCATTCTACTATGGTAATAAATTGTTACACACATCTTGAAGAATTATAATGAAACATACTTGTTACTGATTCAATGAATCTTATCATCGAAGTTAAATTTGCTGCCAAATACTGTCAGTAATAAAAGGGAACAACTTATCTCAATTCATTATTGTGATATGGAATAATATTCTGTCATAAACCAATATTTACAGACAAAGTATTCGTGTTGTGCACGCATGTTAAATCAATCATGAGTGTAATAATATCTAGAACATTTATTAAATGAATGTAGTTATGAAACTGCGCAAATGCTTCAGTATATACATACCTACTAATGACTATTATAGCCAAGATTTTTACTCTTGAAAAGTGGTTATAAACATGATTGCAATATTAAAAATAAAAACAATATTTAAATTAAAAGTCAAAGCCATTACTGTTGCAAACATTTCCAGGTACTGACACCACAATTTGAATATAAGCAAGTTACACATTCATAGTTCAGTGTGCGAATACTTCAGAGCTATGTTTAACATTATTAAAATTATTTAGCATTGTATTTGTTCAAGACAAGAAAAACAACCTACACTCTGAATTACACAGTAAAAAGGGCTGGCAAAATTTGGAAATGCAAGAATAATTACTACATCAGAAGAAATTTGAGGAGAAGATGATTTAGAACTTAAACTCTCCTTTAGAGAAAAAGCTGTTGACAGAAAACAGATGTTGTATGGTATGTATTTAGTTATATGTAATATAGAAACAGAAACCCCATTACGTGCAACACTCTAAATTAAACCAATTGTGCCCGAGATCCTTAGAGCACTGTAGTGCCAAATAGTAAGCAAAAATATGTGAAGAAGACAATTTTACACTAATTTTCTGAGGAATAAAAGTAACATATCTGTTACTCTAGAACAAATGAAAAGAGAATGCTCTTAGTTATGGGCATGGGTCTAGAATAGTTCTCATTTTTAGAGTTAAGGCCAACTACTTGACCTGATCTGGCTGAAGGAAAAACTTAAACAGTGTTTCACATTAATCATTCGCTTTGCAAACTGTTGAGATGAAAGTATTTAGAAGTAATAAGACTATGTGCACTATATCATAAAAAAGTCGAAGGTCATGACCAAGTGAGTCAATGTGGCCGAAATATGAACTTGACCTGTGTTTCATCCTTTGGATTCACTCTAAAAAATTTAAAGAATTTATTTCGTTTTAAGGGGGGTAGAATGCATAGAGGCAGAACTTTTGCATTAACAGAGAATATTGCACAATATTGTAAAGGGTCAAAGATCATGATGACATGATCCAATCTCGTGGAAATATGCACATGAATTGCATTTTATTGTAAGGGTTAACTTTGCAAAATTATAAGATTTCAATTGTGCTTATGGGTCTTAGAAGCAATAAAGACCGAGATTATTAAATATACAGTAAAATTGTTAAATGTCATGAATGCATTAGCTGATTTGGTTGAAATACAAACTAGGCCTGTGTTTCACCCTGCAAAATTTGAAGAATGTACATTGGGTTTGAAGGGTGTTTAGAATACATAAAGTTAGAGTCTTCACATGGACAGAGACTATTACAAAGTGAAGGGTCAAAGAATATGACCTTGTGACCTCATCTGGCTAAAACACGTATTGGACCTGTATTTGATCCTCAGAGTTTATTCAACAAAATTAAAAGACTTTCTGTTTAGTTTGAAGGTAGTTAGAATGTGTAAAGACAGATTTGTCCTGTAAATACAGTAAATGTATCATAAGTTTTGATCCCTTGATTCCATCTAGCTGATTAATGAACCTGACCTACCTGTCTTTTACTCAAAGGATTCGCTCTGGAAACTTTGAAGAATTTTTGGTTAGATTGAAGGGAGCTATTTTCATAGGTAGATATGAACTCATCATAAAAAAGATGATAAAGAATGACTTTTGTATGCAAGTTAGAAGAACCAAAGTGGTACTCAGAATAAAGTGGCTTATTTTAAATAGGAACTTCTAATGTCCAGTAATGGACAGCTGTTTTCAAAATATGAATGTAGGTGCACAATTTGTATTATTCATTTATTAATGGCTGCTGATTTACTAAATTTTTAAGTCATAATTTGCTTCTATTTTCCACACTTACCTCCTACAAAAATTACCACAGCAAAGTTTTCAATTTATCATTCTTCCTTCACCCTCCAACTATTACAGTTCTCAAATATACCAACTTCCCATTTGAACATTCAAGCTAAATTAATGGTAACTTATTAATTATTATTATGAATATTATTTTATTCATATTTATGAACTTATCCTTAAGAATCAATCCCAATGTTGAGCTTTATGCTAATACACTACTTCTCTTTTTTTTTAATTATTAAAAAACTAGATTCTCACTAAGGACTACTACCCTAACAGATTTCACATTTCTTTAATAATAATAATATAGTCATATCAAATTTGTGGTAGTATGTTACTTTTTTCTGTACAATTTAACTCATTGATGAAGCAAGCTTAGCAAAGGAATGACAAACTCATAACAGATTTATACACAATTACACTCAAAACAATAACTGTTATTGTATTAGCACTAAAATTTTTGCAGTTTTGGGATAAAATCCAACAATTTGAAAAATTTTATTCAATAAATTTGTTCATTTAGAAATTTTGTGCTGTTTCTATTATTTTATTTTAAAAGACAAAATGTTAAAAGCTTACCCTTCCTACAAAATACAATATTAGCAATTTAAAATTACTGTAGTAAAGAAAAAAAGTAACTGAGAACAAGTAAATGTTGATCACAAAAGTTGAAGAGAGGTTGGTAGAAGTGATAAAAAAAATTTCTATAAATGCAAATAACAGAAAAATAAATATTTTTTGCTATACACTTCTTCGTGAAATTTTATGAAGAATCTCTAAACTGATAACAGCTTTATACACTAATGTAAGCCTGTGACAGATTCTTGCGTGTGGTCATGGGTCTAGAACGGTTCCAGTTTTTAGGGTAAAAGGTTATAAAAGATTGACCTTATCTGGCCAAATACGAACTTGATTTCTTTTTCAACCTAAGGGTTTACTGAGTAAAATCTCTTGAGCTTGAAGAACTTAAAGTTAATAGATGTATTAAACACCAAAAGAGATAATTGCGCTGTCATAGTATTGTTTCAATGGTCGTGGTTATAGACTTGAACTGGCTGAAATACAAACTTGACTTGTATTTGGCCTTAGAGGTTCACTTTGCAATATCTGAAGAATTTCTATTTAGTTTTGAGGGAGTGTGATCATCCATTGCAGCAACAATTGCTTTGAAATCATTATGTTGTTCTTCATTGAGGCTGCCAAATAATTATAATGTAATCTTTGGTCATTGTGTCCATAGCAGCCAAAGAACTTACTACAGATTCCAAATCATTAAATAGTGAAGCAACTCCAAAGAAATGAATTGCCAGTATTAATTTAGGGAACATATCTGAAATTTTGTGTCCGCTTTAAATAACCTAATAATTCATGTACAGTGAATGCGAAGACCATTAATAAAAGCAGTCAGTAAAATGTGTATCAAGCAAACAAACTATTAGGTCAAGCAGCAACATTAGTGGAAATTTTAATTAAATTAAAATTTAGCCTAGACCAGAATAATAATTTTGATTCAATGTTACAGCAGATACCATGAGTAATTTAAGTTTTTTTATGCTGCTTTCTTTAGTGACATGTTACTGAAAAGTAGTTTCACATTTTTTTTCAGGCATAAAGTATTCCCATATTTTTTTAAATACTTTAATTGCTACAAAAATCAAACTTAATGAATAAATTCAGGTAAGTAATTTTATAGTAGCTGCTTAGCTATTAAACTATGCACATAACCTCTAATTTCTAAAAAAAAAAAAAAAAAAATTCTCTGATCACTGTTAATTTATGAATGAAGACTGGCATGTGACTTTTTTTTCCTTATGGATTTACGCCTCACCACACTGAGGTCATTAGAGGTGGGATGGGACTGGAAACAAGGATTGGGAAGGAATTCAGCCATGACTCTTTTGAAGGAAGTATCCTGGCATTCACCTGGAGTGATTTTGGGAAACCTTGTAAAATCCAAATCTGGATGCCTGGACGGGGATTCAAATCAGTGTCCTCCCGAATGCGAGGGCAGAGCGTTAACAGTTCACCACTACGCTCGGTTGGCATGTGACATCACCATACTCCAGCCAATAGCTATCAAGGTGAGCGAGCGAGCGAGCTTATGAAATTATAAAGTAGATTACATTTAAAACAATAAATGAACCCTTACATAAATATTACAATTAGTTTATGCCATGCCATCCATCATGAAATTACATGAAGAAGGACATAGCCTGAAGTATTGTGTTTGTGGAGTGTTCTGGTCAATGTTACCAATATTATCCCTTCAACGTTGGTGAGTGATTGGTGATTTTATCTTTACTTTCCATATTGAGAATCACATTATTAAGATAAATGGAAGGTAAGGACTTAATTTTTCTTTCTTATTTGATAGAAACCATGCAGTATAGACAATGCAAATACATTGAACACTGTCTTAAAGAAATGAGTAATGTCTTTAATACAACAAACCTTGCTGGAAGGGCATCAAAAAGAAAGGTAACTCACTAAAGAATTGCTTGAATATTGAGAATTCAATTAATTACATGATTATATACCAATCATTAGGGAATATAAAATAAATGTTTACAATATTTTTTTTTACATGCACTGATTGTTACTTTCAAGAAATCATTGATTTTTATGTCTCATTTCTCTTTTTATCACATTGTGGTTAATACTGCTAACATGCACAATAGAATGTTTTCAAAATAAAACAAAGTGTAATTTGGTATGCAATTCAAAATAACTGCTTCCAAAATATAAAAATTACCTTAAATGAAAGAGAGCTGAAATACAGTAAGTCATTAGTAAGAAACCAAAGAATGCAACACTGCAATCTTAATGTGGTCAAACCTTGCTGGAAGGACATAAAAAAAAGCTAACTTACTAAAAAAAACTTGAATACTGAGAATTTATGAGGTGTGTTCAATAAGTGATGCGAATTTTGAAACTTCACAGGTTATATTAGTCTGATTGGCACAATTTTTTCGTTGTTGTATCAGCAAGCGTGTCTTAAAAGTATTAATACATTTTAAACTATATTAGATGTTCAGTCTCTTGTCAGTTGTTAAAAGGATAACACATTTTTATACAAACAAGTATATGGCTCATCCCAACACATCAATAACCAACGAAAATGCGAAAAAAGTGAAAGCAATGTTATGAACGATCGCCGAATCACAGTCAGAGAAGTTGCTGATGATATTGGCATATCTGGCTCATGCCATTAAATTTTTTCATCTGTTTTGGGTATAAAACATGTTGCAGCAAAATTTGTTCCAAAAGTGTTGAATTTCAAACAAAAACAGCGGCAAATAAAAGCTGCTCAGAAATCCCTAAATGAGGTCAATAACAATGCAGAGCTATTGGAACATGTCATAACAGGTGATGAAACTTGGGTTTACGGGTGTGATGTTGAAAATAATACTCAATCATCCCAGTGGAGGCATTCTGGATCATCAAAACCGAAAAAGAGATTGAATGTGAAGCTTAATGCTCACTGCATTGTTCAATTTTAATGGCATGAGTTTTTGTCAATAGGTCAAACAATCAATAAAGAATATTACCTTCAAGTTCAATGCTGTTTGTAGTGAAGCAGTCTGAAAAAACTCCTGCTTTGTCGGCAAAACAATTAATGGATTACGTATCATGATAATGCACCTGCTCGTACTTCATTGATTGTTCGTGAATTTTTGGCAAAAAACAACACTGTAATAATGCCCCAGCCTCCATATTTACCAGACATGACCCTGTGTTATTTTTTCTGTTCGTAAAAATAGAGAGAACCTTGAAGGGCCGTCATTTTATAACAATAGATGATATTAAAAGTACATCGCTGAAGGGATTCAAAGCTATCCCAAAGACGAGTTCCAGAAGTGTTTTGAGGATAGCATAAGTGTATAATATCTAATTGGGACTATTTTGAGTAGGATAACTTCAACAGTAGACGAATAAACAAAATTCTTTAAAAAAATGAAAATTCCCATCATTTTTTGAAAACACCTTCATACATTATTATATATCAATTATGTGGGTATACATAGTAAATGTTTACAATTTTTTAAATGCACTTATTGTTACTTTCAAGAAATCATTGATTTTCATGTTCTTTTTCTCTTTTTAACATATTGTCATTAATAATGGTAACACACACTATAGAATAATTTTAAAAGTAAAACAAAGTGTGATTGCTATGCAATCATAAATAACTGCTTCCAAAACACAAAAATTATCTGACATGAAAGAGAGCTGAAAGGCAGTAAGTCATTAATAAGAAATTAAAGAGTGCAACAGTGCAATCTTAATGTAGTAAAGAAGGGAAAGAGAGGAAGCTCACTCTTAGAACAAACATGTGGAAACATAGGAACACGCACACGCACAAATTACTGGGCCAGGGCCTTCTTCAATAATCTGTACAGTACATTAGGTAATGTATTGAATGAACAGGTTGACAGAAAATGTAAGGAGCTTAGGTGATAGGGAAAAAGAATACAAGAGCCTTTCAGAAAGAACTGAATGTTGTGATATTAACTGCCAATATTCTGTTTCACCCCCACTCCTCTCACTCAAGTCCCTTTTCAATCATTGCATAGTATAATAAGTAACAGTGTACTATTCATTAAAAAAAAAAAAAAATCAAAATTATTGAGTAAATTCTTAAGAACTTGATAATTTGAAACAATAACTGTTGAAACATTGTTAGTCTACATTCACAGAATGCTACATAAACAGAAAAGGAATCATCACTTATTAAATTCGATTATGGAGTTCACAAAGAAACCAAAGTTTCTGTGCAAGAGCATTTAATTTACCACCATGCCTTGAACACGAAACGTGATGGTTCCTTTTGTTTGAATTATTCATACTTTAACAAAATTTCATGGTATATTATACCTTTGTTGTTTGTTTCTTGAGTTTTATTTTTAAAATTCCTAATTTGAATCAAAGCTCTGAAGCTAAGAAAATGTATCAATGTTAGTGCTACTCTATAGTGACTAGTTATGTGCAAGAAGATTTAAATTTTTGGGAAATGGTAAATTTATCTCGAGTTTCATTCCTATATTTTTCAAATGATACACAATTATAAGAATAAATATGAATAATACATAATACATTACAAAATGTTAAGTACTGGAAGTTATGTAGAACTTTTAGTCCACACATTCTATACTGACGTGGTTAAAAGAATATAAGAAAATAATAAAACAAAAAAAATTGTCTCTTAACTATTTCTGAAGATATGTGGACTAGATAAGCAAAATCTATTTAAAACTTCAAATACAAATAACAATAGATCTTTAATCAATGAACTTACTCATAATTGTGTCAATATTCTAGGCAGTAGAATAAGAACACTGTTATTTTCAGTTACTATAAAATCACAAATAAAAAAAGTTAAAACTCCAAATTTATCTTAGAAAAATTATTTACTTCAGTTCTACACAGTGCACATTATATACTTTCTTCAAAACAAGTATGAAAAAATTAAGTATGGTAACTAATAGTCAAAGTTTTATAAGTATATTCGTAAGCAGAACTAAACTATAGGAACTAAATAACTTGGATATTATTTTGTTTAAATGCGCACTCTGAAGTAAAGATCAAAGCTATGCTCTGTCTAAAGAAATCTGATATAAGACTAGAATTTAAGTTAGACCAGTGCCACAATAATTAAAATATATTAAACTCATATCACAGTGAGAACAATAAATGATTAGAATGGCTTATTATCTAATTAAGTGAAAAATTTAAGTATGCACAACATGAAGTACATAAGAAAAGAGCACCAAATGTAAAGACTTCAGTCTGCTATTTCAAACGGCATTAAAAGATGTCCCAAAATGTAACCCTGAGTTGTTCAGTTTCTCAAAAAAGTACAAAAAATAGTATTCAAAAATTAATTTCTTATCAATAATGTTCTGAACAGAAAGTGTAACTTTTTAAATGAATACTGATAAAGTCCATTTTGAATGGCTCTGTGTGTGACACAGACACAACACATACACACTGATTTTATTTGTGCCAAATAAAGGTAAAAATTAACTGGAAGCACACCACTTTCTATTTTATCTTTGTGTCATTTAAGATAAAAGTTTCATATATTATTACCACATTAGACAATATCATGAATTACCAAAGTTGTGCAAGAGATCAAATAATTCTGTGCTCCTATAAAAAGAGTTGCATCAGTCCATCTCATCCTTGTTTTGCATGGAGGTATCCAAAGGTGATTTGACACACTGTAAACAGGAAGAAATCACAGTGGAGTATATCACACTAAATGAAAAAACATCACTATTTTCATATTGCAACCCCCACAAATTTATTAGGGTAATAATGCCACAATCATTACGAAATACTGATCCAAAATTCTGAAGTACTATAGGGCAGAGAGTTAGTTGCTGCAAGCGATGTTAGGATCATGGTCAGCACACATTCCAACCCTGAAGCACAAAAGCCACAAATAGAAACAATATACAACAGACACCACATGAAAGAGATCATGCAACAAATAACCAATCAACATACTGACACCTTGTTATAACAATTAATTAAACTTTTTGTGACAAATAAAGATGATATTACAATCAACTTTACTCACAAATTTATATAACAATGATTATAAAGGAATTTTGTAATTAAAATTCAACATAGCAACAATCAAACTAAAATAGAGAGACAGAAACAGTGAAATGAATTATTTAACAGTCCTCAAAAATGAAGATATTTATTGATTAGTGAAAATAAACACAGTGGCAGCAGAAGAAATAATAAGCTCTATTAATAACACAACATGTAGAAAAAGCAGTTTTAAAATTTAACAGATATATTTGTTTGACAGACATGGTAATTACAACCAAAAATTTAACATTCCTGCAACAATCCAATAACACGAGAGAACACCACATTTCTTTAAATTGTGTCTATTTAATAGGAAGACTGAATCTAAAACCAATGTGTATGTGAGTAGCCATTTCACTGGAATTTGTTGCAACATTCCCAATTAAATTCTGTATGTCTCCTGAAAAACTTCACATATGCTGTGCTTGGCATATCTTATTAGCCAAGTTTATATACAAAATTTAATAATCCAATAACACAACGAATGGCTAACATGATAAAGGAGCTGGACTGGGAGTAACCGGAAAACAGGAGGAGGTGCGAAGACTGTGCTGGAAGTTTACACAATAAATATTGGTGTCAGGCTGAAAGGATAGTGGCAGGAGAATTAGGAATAATGCATGGAAGAGTAAAGATGATCATGACCACAAGCAGACGCAATGGAGTGTTAAATTTTTTCTATTGTATGTCTGGGAGTCAGTGACTGAAATAGATGTTTAAACAATTTACCAAAAATATTGAAATAATTTAAAATTAACATTTAAAAAGGGTACAAGTGGGGCAATGGCAAAATTACACAAAAAAATTTAAGACAAAAAAGAAAAAACACCCCCCCCCAAAAAAAGAAATGAAAAATGGTTGTGCTCTATCAAAATTGAATTAAATTAAACAGTCTGTTAGACAGTTGGAACAATTTTAATATACAGTACATCTGCAGATTCAGTATGCTTCTGTATACGTTCTGACAAGGGAACCATCAAACGTTCAGTGAAAAACTAACTTACCCAGGAGTTGCCACTCCCTTCGTCAGACAATGTAGGCCGAACCTGTGCCACTTGGCATAACAAAGTGTTGGGCTTGAACCTAGGATGTTCGGGAATAGAAACTTTTGGCTACTAAATGTAATGGAAGAAAATTTTCAAAGTGTCAAATAGTTCTTTCAAGTTCCCTCTAATTGCAATTTAGTTTAACACTAGCTGGTACCCATGACTTCGTTCGTGTTTGTAAAGAATTTGGATTGACAGTTACCGACATCTAACCACCATAGTGCACGATGGGGAACTTGATGCTATTACCACACACAAACACCAGTCATCTGCGCCATGTAGTTCAGGCAGCAAAGTAAAATATACTGACACGAAATACGAAAATATCCTTGATCAATCAATTTCAACCACCATATCTCCCACACTCCCACAGTTACCGAAATTTGGCCAATGTTGTGATTGAAAGGTATCTCTGTGCTACTGTCACACACAAACACCAGTGATTGCACTAAATAGTTTTGGCTGAAAGGTGATACACCATGACACATACGTTTTTGGTAGAAATATGAAAGTGCCGTCAGGTCATCCACTTTCAACCACCATATCTCCCACACCCCCATAACTACCAACATCTAACCACCATAGTACATGATAGGAGACACGATATCACTACCACACACAAACACCAATGGTCTATGCTACGTAGTTGTGGCAGCAAAGTGACATATACGGAGACACATGTCTTTGGTTGAAATACAAAAATATCCTTGATCGGCCACTTTCAACCACCATATCTCCCACACTACCACAGTTACCGAAATTCGGCCAACGTTGTGATTGACAGGTATCTCGGTGATACTACCACACACAAACACCAGTGATCTGCGCTAGATAGTTTTGGCTGAAATGTGATACACCATGACACATACGTTTTTGTTAGAAATATGAAAGTACCGCAGCTCGACCACTTTCAACCACCCTATGTCCTACACCCCCACTTTTGATAGTAGTGATAAAGTTGAGGTCCACGTCACTTGAGTCAGTGAAAGTCTCTGCCAATTAGGCCATTTGGATATTAGCTAGGAAGCCAATTTGGTTCCATAAGACAATTTGTAAATTCTGCCAAAGGGACATTGAGTTTTGGAATAGGTAATTACTTCATTAACTATAAACTAAACAATTCGATTATTTAGGGAGAAAATTTCTTCAGTTTCTGAACCTTCCATAAAATTTCTGTAGATGAATAAGTGTGTATTTGTTATTCAATAATAAATCTTAAAAGACTGAAGTTCCGATCAAGACGTTTATGGTGATGCTCTGAGCTAATCTAGTTGAAACAATAACATTAAAATCAGATATAAACAGAATCTGTAGACTTTTATTATTAAAATTAGCATGTCTATTATTTATTTTGACAGTGAACTATTTAGGAATGAATATTTTCCCTTCACATGACTGCAATGAAGTCTTCATGCATGTACTGCCGTGTTACAAAAACAATATTTCAATGGCTAACTCTGCTATCTTCCTAAATGGTGAAATTTCCTGCACTGGTCTGCTGACCATTAGCTGTTAGTCAGATGATTTCAACACTGAGAAAGCCAGGCATCAAAATACCTTGTTATTACCACAGCACACCGTTGAAGACTTCACTGATCTATTTAGTTTAAAATATTCTCTTGTTGAGTGATGGCAATTTAAACTTGCTTGGATCTTCTTATTTAAACCATTTTTTAATATTAGGGCGGTACCATCAAATTTTAAGAGTACAAAGATTTTATTCTATTTTTCTGCTCTGAAATTAGTTGCAATATAATCTACGGACAGGGGTTCAAGTCCAATCACAACCAATTTTTTCCATCAAATCATTATTTTTCAGATTTTTTGATAAATACAATCTTTTAATGCATTTTAAAGTTCACCACCATCATGGATAGTTTTCAGCCTCCACCATTACTATTTTATTTTATCACCATTTCCATGCATTTATTTTGTAAGATAATATTTTAAGGGAAACATATTATCTATAGCATGTACATTAGGAACAATTTTTTTTTTAATACTACCAAGTCTATACAACAGGGATGAGTCTGGCTAACTTGCAGTTGACTCTCTTGACATTATCTCAGGCAATAGTTGTAATAGAAACATTCAAAACATATATGTAACTAAAACAAATGTACTTTGGCACAAGCATAGTATTTTTTTGAATAATGATACTGAAAAACAAACATGATTAACATTCCTGAAAGTATGACATTTTAGTTTTTCCCAGCGTATTGTTGAAATAAATAATTCTCGGGTTTTCTGCCGGTTAATTGATTTATTTAGATCTTTTAACAACGTTTCGGCAACTGCCATCATTACCTTCATCAGGCTAACTTCAAATTGTTTGATATGATGCACAAATTCCTCCCCGTATAGGTATCTAATATGACATTTTAGTTTTTCCCGGCGTATTGCCGAAACGTTGTTAAAGATCTAAATAAATCAATTAACCGGCAGAAAACCCGAGAATTATTTATTTCAATAATACGCCGGGAAAAACTAAAATGTCATATTAGATACCTATACGGGGATGAATTTGTACATCATATCAAACAATTTGAGAGTTAACCTGATGAAGGCAACAATGGCAGTTGCCGAAACGTTGTTAAAAGATCTAAATAAATCAATTAACCGGCAGAAAACCCGAGAATTATTTATTCCTGAAAGTATTTCCAATCTCAAAGAATTTCATACCAAACCAAGAGGCCTGTACAAACTATAGCGCACATGCGGTAACGTTCTGGTCTGGCATTAGTGAGGATGCTGGTTCAAATCCAAATACAGCCATCCTGATTTCAGTTTTCCAGGGTTTCCCTAAATCACTCCAGGCAAATGCTGGGAGGGTTACTTAAAAAAATCATGACAAAATTCCTTCCTGTTCCTTAACTCTTGTCCTTTTGCGCTTCCAATGACTGCAATGAGGTATAAGAGATAAGAAAAAAAATAGGCCTGTAGCTGATATATTTTGTAACTTTTCACTGTTGGATACCATGTATTGTAAGAATATCAAGTTCCACTTTGGGTGAGCCAATGTCAGAACAACTTTCTTCTTGTATGGAATGTTCTAGGGCCTCTCACTATGGCAGTAGATCAATTTGATGTAACATTGTGAAATCATTCTCCATCTTCATCAAGTTTCGGGCTTCCAGAGAGCTCGTCATTATATAGCCTGTGCTGGGCAGTGGTTACTGGTCATGTGTGCCTCTCAGTGTAGTAGTAGTTGGGTAGGATGCCTGGTAGGGTAAGTTAGGTAGTGGGGTGGGAGGCATGGTGGGAATATGCATGTTTGAAGCAGTTGTATAGAGGTCAGAATGCTTTCTATGATGATCTTGATGTCTGTCTCTTTGCCTACTTAACTGATTAATAACTGGGTTCCATGGTGTGATCAGTTGATACCCCATGTTTATGTTTACAATGTCTTATGTGAGATGAATCTCCAAAGCCTCCTTAATCACTCTGTCCCTGTATCCCAGTATCCGTTTCCTTTGGCTACTATTTGTGTCACCTGGAAGTAAACCTGTGTCTTTCGTCTATGCTGTGCAAAGCTACCACTGACTTGTCTCAAGTGTACCATCTCCCACGTTCTGTACAGTGCTGAAACATGGAGTGTACCGACTGTCCAATGTACTGCTGTTCAACAGCATGACGGTGTCACTATGGGTTCACCACTTTCTCTAGTGATAGCCAATTTGCTTTTGTAGATATGTGGGAATGTGATGATACTTTCGTCACATGGCAACATGGAACAGAAAAATTATATTATTTCCTTAAATACCTGGATGGCATAATAAAAGTATAAAATTTATTACAGAGGAAGAGCAGGAGGGTTGCCTGATATTTGTGAATTTTTTTATCAGAGGGAATTCAGATGACACACTAGAACATGGCATGTATAGGAAACCAATACACACTGACCTCTACTTCAGTGCACACAGCTATCATCAGCACAGCACAGTGTTATCAACAGATAGTGTGCTAGGGCAGAGACATCTAAGTCTTCTGATGGAACTAAACCATTTGTGGCAAACATTACACATGAATGGATACAGTGAAGCATAGATAAACACAGCCTTTTGCAAGAAAGACAAGAGAAAGGTATAGAAGTAAGAAGCAGAACAACATGCCTTTTTACCACATTCTTGAGCAACTTCAATAAAAATCACCAGAATGTTAGGCAAAGCCGGTGTGAAGGCATTCTTATGCCCACCCAGGACAATAAAGGTTTTAACTTGCAATGCAAAGGGTGGTTTGGGTCTCAGACAGCCTGGTATATATACCATCCCTTATGAATGGGGGCAGCAGTACAAGGGGCAGAATGATCCATGTTTCAGCACTGTACATAACATGTGAGATTTGTACAACGGGGACAAGTAACAAAGTTGGCACTACCTTTGTACAGCACAGAAAAAAAGACACTTCCAGGTGACACAATTACTAACCCAAGAAAATGGATAATGTGATAGAGTGATTAAGGATGCTGTGGAGATTTTTCTTGGAAAAGACATCATAAATAGAGACATGGGGTATTAACTAAGTGCAGCATGAAACCCAGTTATTGGTCTGTTAAGAAGGCAGAGAGAGGCATCAAGATCGTCACGGAATGCATTCTGACGTCCAGCCAACCACTTCTGCCACATGTATACTCACCACACTTCTTGCCCCACTGCCCACTCACACCACCAGGCTTCCTACCTCACTACCACTGCACCAAGAGCCGCTCAGTTTATGTGATCAAGACATCACCGGCAATCGATGCCTGGCAAAGTCTGTATAGCAACAGACCCTCCAAAAGCCTGACACTTTGCCAGAAGACGAAGTAAGAGAATGATTTCAAAATGTTGCATCAAATTGATGCACTGCCCTGGTGGGAAGTCCAAGAACATTTTATACAATTTATACATGGGAAAGTGTCCTTTCATTCAACTTTCTCCTTGCACAAAAGGTGTACATAATCCAGAGATTAATTGACCAATTCCTGTGCTACGAAGTTTGAGTCACTTTTCAATCACCTATGCAATATATACAAAATCAGTATTAATCAATGTGCATTTGAAAAATCAAATTAAACAAGTAATATCCACAAAAATAACTACTTAACTCTGTAAATTTGATGAATTAATTGATCTCATAAGATATGATAAGCTCACCATTGTCAATAAAAAAGTGATTGCTTCAAAATATGCCTTACCCAGATCCGTTAACACATTTGAGTCCAACGAAAGTATTTTATAATGATTATACTGGTCACTACTCCTATTCCCTCATTGATTTCCATATTTTTTCCCCCATCATTCGTGTTAATTTGTTCCATCCATGCACTGGAACTACACTAATACAACTGATCAAATTGCGTATTGTAAGTAATGTTTTCAAAATATTATCTTGTAAAATACAAATGTGAAAATGAAGATGAAGAGGCTGAATGTTACAAAAACAGGCTTTCTACCATTTCACAAAATTTATTAGCAGGAGTATTGACCTAAATGCCTTTAAACTCAAATAGAAGTCAAAATCAGTATATGTGATTTATGCATAAAGCCAAATCTGCATGGATGTGCCAAAAGTGGAAACTATGATTGATTATTTATAATTTAGTGCTTATCTATTGGGTACGTTTATTATCTATAGCCCACGATTCACATTTCAAATAACCTATTTTTTTCTTCTATTGCAGTTTTAAATGGCAGATTCTTGACATGTTCCTGACACCAGTAATTTGAACTAAGCCACAGATTCCAGAATTATTGTAGTTTTCTTTGACTGACAATGACAAGCACTGAACAATATGCATGCATGTGTCATCTTCCTTAAAACAATGTAATATAAAACAATTTCATATGATAAGAATTTCATATGATAGCATTTTAACTCTGTACTCTTAAACGTCTTATTTTTGTTAGATACTATTATAATTTTTAAATCTAACAAAGTTCAAGAGTATATTACTCACATCCTGAATAGTTATTCTTGGGCTATTTATCTGTTCTGGAAAATGCCAAGGTTTAAAATCTGGGTTGTTAACTTTTTTCCACTCAGAATATGCTCTTGAAGCCTTCTGTAGTTTTTTAACCATCTACATAAAAAAGAAATTGCAAATTAATTAATGGAATTACAAAATCTAAAGGGAAAAGATTCACATCATTCAGTTTCATTAATTTTTTTCAAGTAAATTACTTACAATGAATAAAAAGTGTCCCCTTCCCCTCATTCTGAGACTAATGGTTACATAAACTCTCTTATAGTTACAAAGTTATAAACCAAAGATTCCTAACCTTTTTTGGCCTACTCCCCCTTCTCAGAAAAAAAACAAGCACACACACATTCCCTTTCTTAGAATAACTAAAATGTACCATAGTGCTTAAACTTTTTTGGTTTGAAACCCACTTTTTTACAACGTTGACTCAATGGCATCCCTTTAGGTGAAATAAACACCACATACAGAAATATATTCTATTAAAAGATATTAACAAGATTGGTGCATTGCTCACAGTTTGATTAAAAAACATATTGTGAAAAAAATATTATTACTTAGAGGGAGGAACTTGGTGTAATGATTCTAATGTTTTGATATTTGGTGCCTTATTTGTCGTCAGCAAGCTTAAATATTCACATTCCACAACTGACAGTCTGTTTCTTCAAATAAATTGCTGACAATGCTAAATCCTCTTTGGCTATATATGACTATCGAAACACAATTAAAAATTTGTTTGATGCAACCCTTAACACCTGACATAACACCGGAAAGGGAGGACAGTGGTTGGTCCTCGATGTATCCTAAATTTGCCTTGACCCAGAAATGCCTCCCCACGATCTCCGCCAAGTTGAGTCAATGGCGGCACGGCCTACCCTTTGCTCGAAGTGATTTGGGCCATTTTTGTTACTTAATTTCTTTGGTCTTATGAAATTCTAAGGTTCTTTCCGCAATCCTAGAAAGATGAAATTTGGGACATGGTTAAAGTTTTACCCCTCGATTATAAGAAAAGCCTAGAATTCATAATTTTTATGTGTCTACTCCAAAATTGAAATCACATACAAACCTAATAACTTTATGTGCCTCAGATTTTCATTATACATGAAGCTTATTAAGATTAAATGATGTGTTAAATTTTACTTCCTTCTTCTCTTTTGAAGTTACAGAAATATAAAAAAAAAAAAATTCCAACTATGACACCCCGACATCAAAGTACTTTCCATTGCCCTAGAAACAGGTTATTTGGGACACATATATGGTTTCATCCCCAAATCATAAGAAAAGTCTAATATTGTTAATTTTCCCCATAATCATTCACTGGCAACCCCTAATGTGAAAAATTGTTGAGCATATTTGCAGGTTAGTTGCTTTGCTCTGGATGGGTCTGTATACCTGAAATTTCTGTTTTGCACAGTGACCAGCAAGTTTAACATCTTAAATTTTACGTTGTTTCTATGCTTAAATTGAAATTACACGTTATTTACTTATGGTAGTAGTTAAATATGCGGCAATCGGCATTGCTCAGCCATAGTGCACATCCTTTGTTTACAGAAAGCTTGGGCATTGTTGGTAACACATATGTCTTGAACTCTGAAATGTCCTTATACATCAATTATCAAATGGCTTTGTTACATTTGAGTGATGACTTGGAATAAGATATCAAATTATAAAAAGAAATGAACCGCATAAAAACAATTCTTGTAAAAATAGACCAAGTCTTCAGCTTATGCAGTGACAAAAAGTGGCGAGATCTTGTTCCGAGTCAAGTCTAGAATATACAGTGTGTATTCACTAAATATTATGACACAGAATGATTTCTCTCAGTGTTATAGATCATTTATTTGACATAAAAAAATTCTGGTGACTTCCATTAACATGTCATAATGTTTACTGAAATGAAAGGCATGATATATATGTTTTATTCTAAGATCATTAAATCCGAAAGACATACGAGGGAAATCTTTCTTTTGTGTATTTGAGTTTGATAAAAGAAAACATTTCAAGTATTTACATAGGTTTACTACAACACTGCATGCATAATGACCAAGTAACCAGAACTTTATTATTCTAAATAAATGATCTATAACAGAGAAACTATCCTGTTTCAGAAAGTGAAGTGAATACACACTGTAAAGTGTAAACTTTACAGTGTGTAATCACTTCAAGTGTAGACTTAACTCAGAACAAGATCTGATAACTTTTTGTCACCGCATAAGCACGAGACTTGACCTACTTTTACAAGAAATGTATTGTAGGATTGAGACATTTAATGACAAAATTGAAGAACTTAAATACCAAGGCAAATTTAACACCTTTTTAAAAATATTCTAAATTTTATAGAACACGTTAAATTCCTTTTACCCCAAAATCTATAAATCAGGGAATATTGAATCTATAAATTTAATACAACTAAGCAGAAAAAGTATGTACATTCCAGTATTTTCAAAAAATTGTGTGTCTAGTACTCTTAATAAGCTGCAGAAAAAAAAACCAGTATTTAATTTGGTCCGAATGACTATGATTTAAGGATAAAATATTGGTTAGATTTTGGTGGTGTTTTAAATAAGTTATCCCATGGTACCAGGAGTAAAAATAGGTTAAGCTTTATTTTGATATCTTGTTAAAAAGCTGAGAAATTTAAGATAAAATTGTCCACAAAATAGGATCAATTTTTTTATTGAATGTGACTGATGCAAAAATTACTGGTCTTATTTCGATGGAATTTTGATCAATGTACAGCTGATGGTCCCAGGAATAAAATAAGGCTTGTTTAATTTTGATATGAAGGTAGGAGAAAAGCATAATGCTGGGGGTTATTGATTTCACATCAGCTTCTACTCTCAACTCTGACCATGTGACATATTTGTACTGGTTAGATTACTTTACTACTATTATTCACTTGATAAATGAGGTTCACAGTCACTTAAAATGGACACTACCTTAAATGAGAAGGAAAATAGTCTCGGGTTACATTAACTACAAAAATGTAAACAGAAATCACAGGATATTTGGTATGTATTCAGTGGCGTAGCTAGGTCAACGAGGGCCCCCGGTACAAAAAATTTAATTTGGGCCCTCAAGCCTGATGGGCGACCTTTTTTTTTGTTTTGTGTTGCCGGTAGGGGCCCCCTGGGCTGAGGTTTGGAGCCCCTGAGTTGTGCTTTGGGGCCCCCTGAATCTCAGGAGCCCCCTTAGATTATGGTAGAGCTAAAAAAACCTGAGGTACCCTTGGGGGGAGCGTAGGGGCCCCGGCGTACTGCACCGCCTAGCCCTATGGTAGCTACGCCCCTGTATGTATTCTCCAACTTTGTCCAACAGTTCTGATACCAGTTACAAGAAGGTTTAAGTTGGTTTCATCAGTTTAAAAGACAGCAGGTTCACTGTATGCCAACAATTTCCGAAAGCAACACTGAGTCAATTATTGGAAACCCCCATTTCAAGTTTTATTATCATTGAAATAACTTTATGATTAGCTACATGTTCATTAGATCCAGAGTTCTACACTTTCAAATTACATTGCTGAAACAGTTCCTGTCAGAAATCTTATGTGAAACATTCTGTGCATACACATGGCCTCCACACTGGTCCTGCAGTGCTACAGACTTATGTTATCCCTCCGTGACCAGAGTGACCTTTGTGCACTACCTCACCAAACAAAGGTCCACTTTCAACTGCTTCACTAACTACCATGCACCTCACCTTCACAACTGTGGCCCGAACAACTCCAAACGTGTACTCTAATTTTACCATCTTTTATTTTACTTAATGTTTCAGACTTCTAAGCTTTGTTAGATTGTTTTATAAATTATTTTATGAATTAATGCTATCTTAATACTTCAAATGTGCTCTGAATTAAACTTTGCTACTTTATTTTGATTTAGCTGGTGGTCTCCTGTTACTATGACAACCACCAAATTTCACCGTCAAACTAATTCCTTAAATGAATGGCTCTGAAACTTTGGCTATTGACAGATGTCAACTAAATAAATATTTTCTATTCTCATGACTTTTTCCAAATAAATCCTGCTGTAATTCGGCTTCGAAGTCGGCACATGTTATGAACTTTTCGTTTTGCCCATCTCTCTTCATTTCTGATCTTTCTTAGTACTTTTATTCCTACCTTGTCTCTAATATTCTCCTCTATCTTATTTCTTCCCGATATTATGAATTAGAATCGTTCATCTAACTCAAACAGCAAAAGAAAAGTAAACAATTACTATGGGCCATTATCTTCAATCAATTTGCTTCTGAACTTATATATTATGATCTTAAAATTAGTTTGTTGTGATGTCTTATATCCTATTCTAGGTTTTAATTTACATTTCTTCCTTTCTTACCACTGAACTAAGGATTTATTTGATGTTAAATGAATCTGTTTGTTAGCAAACAACCTACTTTCTTGCTCCGCGCACTTCTGATCTGAATTTTTGTTAAACTATTTGTTTCTCAGCTTATTTTGACCTACATGTCCTGTAGTTTCATTTGAATGTTATCTCATTTTATTCTGTGCTGTCTTGAGAAAGTTATACATGTCCGTTTGTGCCTAACAGTAACTATGCGAAAATAGTTTATATCTTTTGAATTCCTTGTCTTCAGGTTAAAAATGCAATTGGTTCTTACTACTCCTTACTTTTCCTATCTTAATTTTATCTTTTCTGCCTTTAATCTGTTCCATTCGTGTTTCTTGGAACTAACTATTTACTTCTCCTAATGGCTTTTTTTTTAACAACATGATACCAATGTGAACTTTCCTGCATGCTTAGGAAACTATTCCATTACAAAATGAAGATAAAAGAATCAACAAATAAAAACCTATTTAATGGCACATTATTTCTTGCAGTTGAAATATTTGCCAGGACATGTAGCAACAGCTTCATATTATTCAGTAATGAAGTAAAATCAGATGGGTGGGGTGACCAGGGTGATGGGCAATAGGATGAAGGAGATGGGTGAAACGGTTAGGGCGATTCAGGTTCAGCCAATAGAAGTGGAAAATAACAAGCCAGTTAGTTTGACATCAGTGGTAGGTAATTTAATAAAGAAACTGGTGGTTCTTGGCTGTCTGGGTGACACCACATCATGATGTGTAGAGCCGACGTTTCGACCATCCTTCTGTGGTCTTCTTCTATGGCAACGTCTTCAATCAGTGTGTGATGCTGTTATATAACCAAGGCTTGTGACCCAGATAGAGAGTTCAGTTTACATGGCCATTGAGAAAGCCTGAACCGTCACGTTTCGTTGGCCGGGTGGGGTGTGGCACGGTCTGGTGGGGAACGACATGTGATCCACTCTGTCTGCACTAGGGAGGTCCATGTGTCATGTAGTTTATGCCAGTTGTCTTCATTTATGATGTCTGGACATTTGTCAATTTCCAATGCCTCCTTGGCCACCTTTTATCTTCATGCACTATTAGGGTGGCGTTTTCGAAATTTATGGAATGATTAGTTTTAGCTGCATGCCATGCAATGGCAGACTTCTCGGTATTATTGGTTCTATAATTGTGGATATGCTCAAGCAGCCTGTCCTCTTTAGTGCACTCCATCACTCCTATGTACACATGGCCACAAATGCATGGAATTTAATAGACCCCGGCAACCTGTAGTGGGGGCAGCTTGTCCTTAACATTGACAAGCTAGTTACTGACCTTGTTGTGCACTTTATAGACAGGTTTTATGTTGATGTTTTAAAACAGCTTTCAAATTCTGTCAGTAATGCCTCATATATATGGTAGAACAACTAATTTGTGTTCCTGAGAGATGGGTTGATTTGATGCTCAACTAGCGTCTCTTTGTCGTGGCTGCATGCAGTGCCCATTTAAAACAAAGGTTGTGGTAGCCATTGGGCCTGAATGTGTTTTGCAGTGCCTCTAACTCTATCATCAAACTTTTAGCATCACACAATTTCATTGCTCCTGTACACAAGGGTACCATTTTTGTCACTGGATGGTGGTACGACTTAGCATGTAAATATCTATAAGTGTATATGTCGGCTTCCGATAAACCGGGTTCCCACCGTCATGTTTGGCTACTAGCACATCTAGGCATGGCAGCTGTCCTTGTTCCTCTGTTGATAGTGTAGCACTAGGTCTTTCCAAGACATTTGACAGAGTGAGCCATAAAACAGTGTTAAAATAAGGCAAAAACCACTTGAGTGGATGAATTCCTAAATGGTAGAGAGCAAAGAGTTACGAAATGCAGTATCAAAAAATTGGAAGGTGGTATGAAAAGTTTTCAAAATACTTCATTTATTAAAGAGGGTGATGACAGGATGTACAAGAGAAGTGAGAGAACTAGGTTACAAAACTATGGGCAGACTATTGCTTGAAATGGTGGTGTAGTGTGAGAACCATATTTTTGGCATCAAATACAGGAGTTGGAGTGGTGCAGAGAAGGGAATTTAAATTTGCCACTGGAAATGACTACAGAACATAATCTGTAACTGATTTGCTAAAGAATCTGGATTGACATTCATTGAAAGACAGGGAGAAGAGAGTTCTAGGAGAGTAATGTATTAATGTTGGTGATGAGAATTGGAAAGATATTGATGGGAGAATTAAGAGTAATGTATGGAAGGTAAAAGATGACCATGACCACAAGCTGGCACTTAATTTCAAGCATACGGAAGAAGGAAAATTTACTTTTGTAGGTGAGGGAGTCAGAGATGAGAACAAACTACCATGGGAAGTGATAAATAATTTAGCAAAAAAGCAGTAAGAATTTAAAATTTTTAAAGGGTAAGTGGGTGAAGAAATTACACTCAAATTTTTTTTTGGTAATTATATTTCTGGTGCCATTGTTTAATAAATTCCAGTAGTTTCTTCACTTACATGAATAAATGAAAGACTGAGAATTAGATAGGGAAAAAATACCCGTCACCACAGATGAAGGCAGAAGGGTGAGAAGAACATGTAAAAAAAACAAAAACAAATTGCACAATATTTCGGCATGAGCCTTAATCATGTGAGAAGCGAGACATATGGCAGATGTGGTCATATCCTGACCGGCGACATGAATGAAACAAAGGTGGAAACATGGGGTGGGGATGGAATTGCAGGGAGTGGGATATAAGGTTGACTAGCGATAATAGTTGAACAAAATAATCTTTGTGTAACATAATTCAAAAAGTTATTATTATAATTTTATTTAGATCGGTTATAGATGAAAATAAATGAAGGTATATATATATATATATATAAATGTAATTTTAATAAATAAATATACATGTATTTATCGATTTCGCTTAGGTATACAGGGAGATAATGGCTCGAGACCAACACATTTTAGAAATATTGAAATTTTTGCCCTTTAAGGGCCGAATTACGAAAAATTCCTTTCTTAAAATATAATGTGACCGTGGTGGAGACCTTAATCTTTTACCTATATTGGTTAGATATGAAAGGAGATAAATGGCTCGTGACACAAAAACGCGTTGTAAAAATATTAATATTTGTGCCCTGTAAGTGTCGAATTCCGAAAAATTGCTTTTTTAAAATATGGTTACACTAAAGCGGAGACCTTAATTTCTAAAATAATACCCCATTACTTGATTTTGGTTAGATATCACGGGAGCTAAATAGCTTGTGACAAAAAAATATGGTATGGAAATGATAATTTTGCCCTTTAAGGGTTGAATTAGGAAAAATTCCTTTCTTAAAATATAATGTCAACGTTTTTGGTAAATTATTCATTTATCATGGTAACTTATTCCAATCCCTGACACCATTACCTAAAAAGAAAGTCTTCCTACACCCTTTTGCCTGAAATCAAGTGCCAGCTTGTGGTAATGGTCATCTTTTCCCTTTCTTGCATTATTTTTAATTCTTACATCAATATCTTTCCATCACCAATATACACCTTGTACACTCCCATGACCCTCTTCACTGTCCTCCTGTCGTCAAATGAATTCCATTCCAGCTCTTTTATCATATCTGTAACTGACTGTATTCTGTGATAATTTCCAGAAACAAATCTAGCAGCCCTTTCTTGCTCCCTCTCCAACTCCTGTATTTGTTACCCAAAATGTGGGTCCCATACTACGCCACCATATTCAAGCAATGGTCTGGCCAAAGTTTTGTAACCCAATTCTTATACTTATTCATGTATTCATTATTTAGTCCTTCAGTTAATATATGATAATGGCAACAAATAAACTGCTGTTAGGCACTAAGAATTAGATAAGATAGGGAAAAATACCTGCCACTCATTTACCACAGATGAAGGCAGTAGGACGAGAAGAACATGTGAAAAACACAAAAACAAACAAATTGCACAATATTTCGGCAAGAGCCTTAATCATGTGAGAGGCGAGAGGGGGAAAGGTGTGGTCACATCCTGACCTACCACATGAATGAAACAAAGGCCGAAACATGGGGTGGGGTGGAATTGCAGGGGGTGGGGGAATAAGGTTGACCAGCGATAAAAGTGGAACAAAATAATCTTTGTGTAGCATAATTCAAAAAGTTATTATTATAATTTTATTTAGATTGGTTATAGATGAAAATAAATGGAAATAAATATATATATAATTTGAATCAATGAAATATCATATATATTATTTCTATAAGATGTTTTTCTGTCACAAGCCATTATCTCCCTTCATACTTAAGGGTCCACATCAAACGTTACCTCCCATACAGCCTTGCAATCCATGGCAAAAGCACCTGTTCATATAATGACTCAATCTCCAGTTACTCCCAAAAACTATCCAAAGCCCTCGTTTCCCGCCGATACCCCCATGATCTCGTTAAAAACATCTCCCATGCCATCACCCATAACCCTCGTTCTGCACCTCCTAAAATGGACCATGGACCAACATTCATCACCCCGTTCTTTCCTGGCCTGGAATCTGTCAACCAGATACTCTGTCGTGGGCATGATTTCCTACGGTCCTTCCCTGAAATGTATCTCCTCCTCCCCAAAATCCTACCTAATGCTCCTCGCACTTGCTTCAGCAGACCACCCAATCTGAATAACATCTTGTTCCACAAGTATTTACCTGCAGACTCTCCTAGATCTCCATAGGGATCTTTACCCTGTAACAGACCCCGCTGTAAAACATGCAGCATGCATCCCGCCACCACTACTTACTCTAATCCTGTCACAGGCGAATCGTTCCCTGTAGTTGGACATGCTACGTGTGCCACCACTCACCTCATTTAATACTCCACTGCCTCCATTGTACTGCCTCCTACATTGGTCTTACCACTCAACAACTATCCTACAGGATGAATGGACACAGGAAAAAGTTTATACTTCCAATCCAGACCATCCAGTGGCAATTCATGCCAACTTACATGATTCAAGCAACCTCAACACCTGCTTCACAGAGGTATTAAAGTTTTTCCAAATACCACCACCCATTCAGAACTCCGAACATGGGAACTAGCCTACCAACATATCCTTGACACCAGATGCACCACTCGCCTAAACCTATCTTAAACCTGTTACTTGCTATCTTTCATTTTACTTTACAGACAGTTACTTATATATCTATATTTCTTTTTTTATTTTATAAATATATATATATATATACTAGCTGACCCAGTCACGCGTTGCTGTGACTTAGTAATTATAGTACATTGGATTAATGTTATTCTATACTTCCTAAAGTAGTCAAATTAATATTCACTAATAAAGACAAAAACATTGTAGTCGATTTGGAAATTCAAATGTAATTGGTAAAGAGTTACGGAGAGTTGAAATTAAGGACAAACGATCATAAAAAAATTAATTTACATTTTATTACAAATTACTTAATTGATGCAACTAAGGAAAATGGAAGCGGCTTCTAGGCGATATAAATAAGAAAAGAAAGGGAAATTAACCCACCACATACCAAAGTGGACGGATGCGATGAGAGAACACTAATGCTGACAAACAACTACACAATATTTCGGCAACTGCCTTGCTCACAAATAGAAAAACGGGCCATTAGGATAGGAACGTGTGCGCACACCGAACGTTACCTAATTACTAACTTCTCTCATCGCATCCGTCCACTTTGGTATGTGGTGGGTTGATTTCCCTTTCTTTTCTTATTTAAATTACTTAATTGAAATTATATAAAAGTTGATATTTATAAAATAATTTATTTTTATTTATTTATATAAACTGAAATTTCAGTTTTATAAATGAGGCCTATGAAGCTGATTTTTAAACATTTTTAACAATTATTTTCATTATTTTAAATTATTACAATTTATAATTTTAATTTATCTAAGAGCTAATTGGTACACCATATTTTTAGTTAGCCTGTCTTTTGCTAATACAAATAAATTTAATGGTTTCCCTACACGTGAGCAGGCGACATATAGTTGCCCATGGGAGAAATACGTATTTTCCAAATCCAAGCCGCAAACGGACATTGTTTGGCCTTGTGACTTATTTATTTTCATAGCGAAAGCCAGACGAATCGGAAATTGAAACCTTTTAAATGGTATTGGATATTCTGACTGTATCATTGGAACACGTGGCAACAGGACGATTTCTCCTTTAAACATTCCAGTCAAAATAGTTGCTTCAGGAACATTTCCGGTGATCCTTTTGATCACTAAACGTGTACCGTTGCATAATCTAGGTGGATTCAAATTACGAAGAAGAATAATCGGTGAACCAATCTTTAACCGGAGATTGTGTGGCAGCATTCCTGTTATATCCAAGGAGTTTAAAAACTTATTTGGAAAATTTACGACTTCATTTTCATCTACAATAGTATCTATTGATTTAAAAGACATCAGATCACCTGGCAACATCTGCTGTATCTGGAAGTTAATTTCGTTGACATCAATATTTTTTGCTGCCAAAATAGCACAATTACTGATCCAATTATGATCTAAGTAATTATTTGATATATCCAGGAACACACGCTGAGTTAGTTCATTTTTGAGTGAACAACAGTGCAGAATTTGTCTGGCACTTTGATGTATTGTGTATTTCAATGCAGTTCTATTTCACTTTTTCCAATGTCCAGCAATTGCTTACAAAATACTTGTGCCACATGTTCATGGTCAATCAAACTGTTTCGACATTCCGCCATAAAAACGATTGTTTTAAACATGCGTTAATCTCATCGGCAAAAGTAGAGCGAGAAATCACTGGTAATGTCTGTCAGAAGCCACCAGACAGTAGTAGGACAGTACCACCGAAAAGTTTATCGTTACCTTTCAAATCTTGCACAGTTCTATGAAATGCATCGAGTGAATGTTTATGAGCCATAGTACACTCATCCCAAATTATAATTGAACTCTTTTGCAACACTGCAGCCATTCCACTTTTCTTTTTAATGTTTACACACTGCGTTTGGTTTGTTATGAATGTCTAGTGGCAGCTTAAATGCTGAAAGTGTGGTTCACCCACCATCTAAAATAGTGGCAGCAATGCCTGACGATGCAATTCCAATGCAATTTTCTGTTGCGACCGTACCTACACAAGGATCAGCAGTATTAAAATGTCTTACCGGTTCCACCTGGTGCATCCAAGAAAAAAAAAAAAAAACCCGACTTGTTCAGCATCAACAGTCAGCATAATCCGATTATAAATATTTTTTTGTTCTGCTGTCAGTAATGGCTCAATATTCGCAATAATTGTCGGTCAATCAGGTGATGGCATACCATAATGATTAAGTGGCAAATCTGAAATTAAAATACATTAATCTTCGATTAACACTAATGCTTAATTAATCATTATACATCTCTGGTGTGAAATCTAGATTTGGGCATTGGTTTTTTTTGTTTAACTCGGTGTAGTATATCTTCAGTCATACTGTTTTTATATTTTTCCCACAAACTCGAAGATTGTGTTGGATAACATGTTGTCAAAATAATTGCAAACAGTTTGGCGAATACTATTCGGCGTGGCTGTCAACGCTGCATCAGCAAGTGTCAGGTCCCAATGATTGTCATCTACCAGCAGCTGCAACTCGCGACATGCATCTTGGCATGTATTGAACACTCGACATGTATTGAACACTCTACCATTAACTGTTCGTAAAAATTCGAAAGAAGCTGGTCTGGGAACATTCACCAATAACAAACGTTGAAAGAAACATTCACGTTGTTTTGGATGCACTGTGTAAAGTCGTCCTAATGTCTTGGCTTTGAATATGCCTGCGATCGAAGGATGTGGTTCTCCTTGTTTACGTGGCTACCATTTTTTTACCTAATTTGTTCCATGAAAAATAGCTTGGAACATCGGTATATAATAAAGTTTTTGCGAATTGGCGGAACACATCAGATTTTTGACACTATGTGAAAAATTCAGTTTGTGGTTTGTCGTTTTTGGTGGCTCAAGTACGGATTTTAACTTCAAGCCAAATCAAAATGTGAGAATGAGGCAAACCTCGTTTTTGCCACTCAATCAAATACAGATAGCAACGTGTGTTACCGAAAACCGAATGTTTTACGATTAAATCAATCAATGATTTTAATTTTTGTTTGAACACACGTGCCTTGACATTATGACGATGCATTGATTGATGGCCTGGAAATAGCAAAGTTTGTATTTCCTCCCAATTCGGATCATATGTAAATGTAATAAACAGATCTGGACGACCATAATGTCGTACGTAAGCCATCGCATCTTGTATATGTTCCTGCATGTTCCTATTTCTGGTAGAATAATTTTAGCTGGTGTAATATTAAAGTTAGGTGGTTATGGACAGCCGATGTAGTTTGAAGGTAAAATAAATGCATTACCGATATCATTGGCGTTTAAATTTTCATAAATATTGCCGATAACAGTATCTCGTAAGAGGATGTATTCCTCCGATCGTAATTTAGCCTGGTTGTATCGAATAAATCGCAAATACTTGTTTTCAACCTTGGTGTACATATCCACGACGTATTGATGGCACAGTTGATGATATCGAAGGATATAGTTATCCTAATTACGTCTAACCATTAATCGGGGGGTGTAGTACTTCATTGAAGTAACTTTTTTATTTGTTTTATTACCTGAAAAAATAATAAATTAAATAGTAAAAAAAGAATAAGAAATCAATGTAGTGGGCCCGCTATAATCCGGCCCCTGGTCGGAATACCGCGGGTCTACTGTACTAATAAAATAACGGAGTAAATAGTTGAATATTAAATTTACCAGCAACTGGATCACGCTGTTTGATGTTGATGTGATATTCATCCTGCCCTTGCCAGAATATCAGTGGATACTGGAGTGAGTCATATGAACGGTATAGATCTGAAATTATACTAACAGTTCTATCTTGACCTGTGACTTTCATCAACTGAGTCACCATCCATAAAAACTGCAACTTCATCTACGGTTGGCGCGTTGAACCTGCCTGCGTGTTCTCCTGATGGTAATTTGTCAGCTTTGATGACAATTTTATAGTTGTCATTTTTTAATTGTGGTGACACAATTGATTAAGTTGATTATTATTTTCCAAAAAATTTTCCAACAATACCACAATTACTCTCTCTTCTGCTTGTTTGATGAAATTATACTGGCACCTAGTTTTCAAGCGTTCCTCACAATTTCCAATAAATTTGGAGAAACTTCGGGTAATCGTTTGTCATCGGTATCAACGACCCAATCTTATGGTACACCTGGCCTTGTATTTTGAATTTAGTTTCAAAATGACGTCCATCAGATGTGAGATCGCAAATTTTTGTTGCCCCTAAAGACGTCATCTGGAAGCAAGAATTGAATTTGCGTGTCTTGCGCAGAAACAATTTCGAATCGTTTGATTCGCCAGCAAGAAGGATTGTAAATGTTCTGGCGGATTGGGTAGCGGTAATAATACAACTTATCCTAATGCACAACACATGCCAGCTGCTTCATTGCGGAATTTCAACGCCTGATTATATTGGCATATTTTGTTCATTGCACCGATTGCAATTTTAGAATGTGCAGAGTAATCAATGGCTGGTGCATATTGGAACGCAAGATGAACAAATGATACACGTGTTAAAGCACGGCTAATTTTCTCTCTCTCTCTCCAAATGTAGCTATGTGCTGTTCTTGTTCTCTTGTTCTCGATATATTCTGTCACAGACGTTCATCACGCTGTTTTTTTTTTTTTTTTTTTTTTTTTAAATGCGCGTCGACATGCGCTGTTCTTGAGATTCTTGGATATGATGCTCAGCTGTCCAGATGTATAATATTTAAACTTCTTTGGTCCTGATTCTTTGAACCTCCTTACTTGCCGCGATTTGTGTTGCTGATTGATGAGCTCTCTCGTCGTGCGTCGTGCCTAGTGTTGTAAAAAAACGGTTTTTTTTCTGGCTTGAAAAAAAACATGAAAAAAAACTTGAAAAAAAACATGTTTTTTTTTCTGGAACACGTTTTTTTTCACAACTACTAAATCTCAAATTTGTAAGGCAGTTATCGTTTAAAATGACTGTTTTAGAGTTTATTCTAAGTACTTATCTTAGTTCAAAATCTACTGTATTTTTCTGGTTCAGTAGGAAAAAAAAATACGAAAATATTGGCAAAATTGACTGAAATTTTCTTTATGAACGGGGATTTCCCGAAAAGACTAGGTTGCGCGAGAAGGAATCCCCATTCCCCATTGTTTGGATTGATACTTGCTATTTGAAATAGTGCTGCCAGCCCTACAAAATTACCTACAGATCTTTTAAAAAAAATTAGGAATTTAAAATTTATCCACGGTTTTTTGCCTTATTGGGCTTTCCTTATATTCGTATACAACTCTCAGAGTATAGTGGTACTGACTCATTAAATTGTCAGTAAGGGAGCGTGCATAAATCACATAGCTCCATTTTGGCCTCCTGTGAACCCCCACCTAGCCCTACGTGGCTTTTGCCTCCCCCCCCCCCCCCCATCCGCTCACGAAGCACGTAGCTTTCTTCCGTTTTGATTCCAGAAGACATTTTGTACTGTTTTCTCTTGTCAGACTATTGTAAATTACATACGGATATAATTAACTGAGGGAAATAAATACTCACATGCTGTTGTGAGTTCAGTTCCTCATTTTAACTGTGAAAAATGTTACGAAAGGAAAGTTACGTGGCCTGGCTCGGAACCCCCCCCCCCCCCTCTCCCCACGTAGCCCAGCGTAGCCTTTCAGCTAACCCCTCCTCCCTCTGGACCGAGCCACGTAGTTTGTGCACGGTCCCTAATTATGAATCATTTCCTTGCAACCGTTGGTGTAAACAAACGATTGAAAAGAAATAAAGCTCCTATTTTGTATGATAATAGATTTTAATTCAAACTTAAAAGACCGTAATACAGAACTATCGGCGCAGTCTTTATGCACAGTGTGTACTTTGCTCACAATTTAAAATTGCAATCACAAAATCTTTTGCGTACAATACAAGAACAACCAGTAAAAGAAAATGAAGTTAGAGGAGACAGAAGAAGAGACAGAAAATTCCGACACCAACCGAACTAGTGTTGGTAGTGCTGATACTAGTGAATGTGGTACTGACATACAGGATGAATGAAATTATGTTACCTATATAGATACACTTTTGAATCATTATGTGAGACATTATATGATTCAGTGAGACTTAAAACACACTTGAAAATGGAAGTTCCTTAAATAAAACTATAATTTATCAAATATTTTGCTTTCTGAAAAAAAACAAAATTTAGAAAAAAAACACGGGTGCTAGGTTTTTTTTCATGTTTTTTTTCACAAAGCTGAAAAAAAACATTTTGTTTTTTTTCAGTTTGCAACACTAGTCGTGCCTCTCTGCTACATGCATTGTCGAGGTTAGATTCTTTGGCGACATTTTACTGAAAAATATTTGAATTACAACAAAAATTACCCTTATGAAAGCCTTAAAATAAGACACTATAATACAGTGGTGAAACCGGAATTTTTTGGTCCATTGAAAAATACAGTTAAATGGAAGTTAAGAACTAATGAGGAAATATATAATAACATTGAAAAAATAACAGAAAAAGAAGAATTATATTTTTTTTGATACATTTATAGCATGGATGACACCAGGCTTTCAAGAGGTTGCAATAATGAAGGAGTACTGGGGAGGAAGAAAGAAAAAACAATCAGGAGAGGAATTTAAATTGACACGTGGTCTCTAGCTGACCATAACAAAAAGAAGAAGAAAAATGATAAGCTAGTGAAAAATACTTACACGATTCGAATTTATCGTAACGTTTTCTTCAATGTTATATTCATGTGTGTAATTATTTTTGTCGTTAGGTATAATGACACACAAACGATGAACAACAATACAGTATAATTATAACACAATACACAGCACAATTAAAATTGAAGAAACTCACACATATGGCGTGGAATAGACTGTAGCATAAATAAATCAAAATACAACGCCATCTACTGGATGGTTCAATAAATTAACACACCACCATCTGTTAGGAATAAACTGTAGCATAAATAAATTGAAACAGAACGTGACCTACTAGATGATTACTCAACCTAGCTAACGAAGTGTTCTATCGATAAGTTAACACATCGCCATCTGTTAGAAACTTATGGAACTATAATTATAATTTCGTGTGGTTGTAATGACCTGGTGACATGGTTTTTACCTAGCCCGCCCATCCTGCCTGATACAGGGGACCTACATTTTAATGTCGAATCCGAACCACAGTATCGTCCTGGCGTATTTCACCTTACACTGCATGCTGCGCCGGAGGTTAATGCCAGGTTAAGTGTCTATAAAAATCCCCACCGAGACAGGGACCGGGGACCTTTCCAGCTCCAGTCAGATGCCCTAACCACTGAGCCAGCAGACCGCTTAGCCTTGGTGACTTACAAATAATTATAAACCATTGTCCTATGACAAACATTTAATCAACATTTATTTTGCAAATAATAAATATTGAGGTCTATAATCCAGATAAAAACTATACTATCTTTTAAGTTGGACTAAATTACACACAGTAAGCCAAATTTCATCTAAATAGATTATGCAGTTTTGGAGTCCATCCCGGACGAACATCGTGACACGAGATTTTTATATATATAAAGATTTCTATCTCCATTTATTTTTGCTTATAACCGATCTAAGTAAAATTATAACAATAACTTTTTGAATTATGCATGACAAAGATTATTTTTTTTCACATTTATTGCTGGTCAACCTTATCCCCCCACCCCTGGCAATTCCACCACCACCGCGCGGGTTCCGCCTTTGTTTCATTCATGTGGCGAGTTGGGATGTGACCACATCTTTCTCCCTGCCATATGTCTCGCCTCTCACACGATTAAGGCTCATGCTGAAATATTGTGCATTTGTGTTCCTCCCCCCCCCCTTGTGTTTTTACGTGTTCATCTCGCCCTCCTTACTTTATCTGTGGTAATTGATGGGTATCTGTTATTAACGAAAATACTGTAAAGTGTTCGTGTTCATTCTGACCATTATGCCTTCATCTGAGGTAAGTGATAGACTATTTTGCCTATCCTTCCTTACTTAAAAGCATAGAACTGTGGGAGAAAAACTAAAGTGTTAGGGAGGGATGAGGCTGTGCTTTAATCTATCTCTATTCATGTTCAACAGAAGGAAGTCTGCTCTACTTATAAAAAGCTTATAGTAAAATTTGTCAGTTTCCTGAGTTGTTAGTGTTTAAGATTGTGCTCTTATTATTTTGCATCAGCTAATTACTTCATTTTTCATCCTCTTTCTGTACCTCTAACAAGCATCTTTATTTTATTCTAATTCATTTAATAATGTTAAAAAAGACCCTGTTTAGGATGGATTTTGAAAAAAAAAAAAAATGGTACAATGTAAGCTTTAGCAAAATAAATGCATAGCAGGAATCAGGATCTTCATAAATTTCGAACTCTCACCTCTAATGGTACTCAATGATATTTAAATTTTTTTAATAATGATAAGCAGCAACTTAAAATAAAGCCTTTCAGCATGGTACTGCATGAACTTAAAATATTTTGTATTATTTTATCTTGAAATTGTTGTTGTCAACTTACTTTAGGTGCCAATATCTGTGTACATTTATTGACTAACCAAGGAGGGAGTGTACCATGAGGATCCGTTTGTGATACATATCCCAACTTACAGCCAGAACCTTCAAGAGGACGGATTAGGAAACCTGTGAAAGTTAATAAATGGAAACAAAATTAAACTGCACAGCTTTCCATTAATTTGTGAATTTTTCATGTGTTAGTAATATTAGTTATAATCATTTAAACCAATGAAAAATACTATCCATAAAGTGTGATTTGTTCATCTCCCCCAGGATTTTGGACATTTATTGTGCAGTGGCTATGATAAATACAGCAAAAACAATCAAATTATGAAAGAATCTTTACAAGTTCCTGATGTACCTTAAACTTGCTTGATACATGCACCTCTGGCAGCAGGACAGACATCAATCAAATTTTAAAGTTCCTGTCCCAAACATCCCAACACTCATGGCCAATAGCAGTAACTGCACGTATGATTCCATCTCGTAGCTATTCTCAATCACACGGAAAATGAGATACAAACACACAATCTTTAATGTAAACCCATAAGAAAAAATCAAATAACATTAAGTAAACTTATTGTTGAGTACCTGGGAGAAGAGGACAATACCCCAAGGAGCACATGCAATCTAACAATCTGAAAGTTCCGCACTGAGGCGACCGTGGGCAGCCTAATAATAATGTGATGGAGCACTATCTTGTTGAAGAAAGAAGTCACCACTATCTTATTGTAATTATGCCAAAGATCCATCATGTCTAGGTACACTGTACCAGTAACAGTTTGCTCCGCAAACAAAAATGGCCCATACAGTAACGATGAGGAAACAGCATAAAACACATTGAATTCAGGAAATTACGGACATGTTGCTCTGTTATGTGAAGTTGATCTATGCACCAAATGTGTACATTGTGCCTGGTCATCTTCCTAGAAAGATGGCATTTTTCTCCCCACTACCGATTCATATTCAGTGAATTCTAAGATGCAGAACGATATCTTTTACACAATGAACAATTTATTGATTGCACTCTAGTGACAAAATCAGATAAAATTCCAAGACATACTTGTTGTGGTCCTGTTCCAATATAGGATCTCAGGCCACGTCTACAGACTATGGCCAACGGGTTTGCCTTAGCACTCCCCCGCTGGCAGTATGGTAACCATAGCTATCTTCCCCTTTAAGATGCACCTAGCTAGCATCCCGAGGCTAGAAGCTAGCAGGCTACCACAGACTCAAGATCCCCAAGCAGTTATAGGATGATGGGTAAATAGATTAGATTGGAATATTATTAATCAAGAGGGGTTGCACCCCGAGTGGGTTTAGTGCTTCCGTGGAGCTTATGCTAGAACTACTTATGACACAGGTTTAGCATAAGGAAGTATATTTACAAATGATCTCACTGAGAGTAACAGTACATGAACAGGAAGGTTACTTGACAGATCCTCACAATAGATTATGGCCCATTGGAACTGGATGGTATACTCACATTTGGCGGCAACAGAGGATGCAGAGGCTGGCCAGTCCATGGACCCCGACTCGTCAACTGACTGACTAACTCAGTGACTGACCAACTGGTTAACTGATCCACTGATTCATTGATTCCCCTATGGCTTGGTCGGCCTGTATACCTCTCAAACACCTCTGGGCATAAGCCAATATGGAAAGAGGCTTCGAGCATTACCAAAAAGATTGTGCGACTGCCCACTTGACCTAAAATGGTCTCTCGTGCACCCTCCATATGATATGGTGCTGATGACCGTATAAAGTATGGTTACTCACTCAGATCCATACTTGGTATTAATTCTAGTCTTAGAATATGGCTTGGCCATAACATACTAGAAACTGAGACTTGAAGAGATTCTGTATCAGCAGATGTGACCATTTGTGCTGTATCTGTCATAGCCATTGTGCAATAAATGTCTTTAATCCTGGGAGAATTATCAGTCACCCTATATATTACAAAGCAAAGCACATCTGAATGTAAGAGACAAAAATATACAGCACTGAGAAAGAAACAAGCATACAAAAAGTTATAAACTACACAACAGACAGCGAAAAAGCCACATCGCTTCACCATAACAACAAATACATTGTTAACATGCAGTTTTACACTTTTTTTTTTTAAGCCAGCTCTTTAGACAAAACTGATTAACCAAAATTTTACTTCTTTGTTAACATATTATCTGTTTAGTGTTTTAAGGAGTATAAAAATGTCAGAATAATTCTCAACTTGTAGCAGTTGTCAATAACTTGTTTACTGTAAACATAGTAAACAATATCAGGCCTTATCTTTCTGGAGAAAATATTCATTTAACAAACAGCCAGCATTAAAATTTAGCAAAAAATTAGAAAAGGGCTGCAAGAGAACTGCAGAGAACTAAGACCAAACTAACATAGATTCAAAAACAAAAAATCCAATAGTGGTGAAGATCAAATCATTAAATTATGAACTATACAATTTTTAATGACCAGAGCATAAAAACTAGTTATAATTTCTGAAAGAAGATATAAGAGCTATTAGTCATTAATACAAGTAATAGCACATCTGAACTACAGTCTGCCATATTGCAACCAGACCTAACACTATCATCCATTCCTGTCAGGCATATATCAAAATCAATAATACAGGTAATTTACACTTGAAAATATAAATCGTGAAACAGAAAGGAACCATTTCTCTCTCTCTCTCTCTCTCTCATACACACACGCGCTTTTTCCCAAGCTCTTCCTGACCTACTACTGACAAAATTTTATATCTGTTTCATGCTCTTATTTTTATGTACCTGTGCAATACGAACTAAGAAATGGGCCTAAACCATAGAAAAATAAACATAATGCAAAAAAATATCAGAATGTCTCGTAACAATCTTAAAACGCACGTAATCACTGAAATCTTTGCAAGTTACATGGATAAGATGTACAGAAGTTTATTGTTTAAAATTATAAATCTATGTAATAAGCAATATTAACATAGTTGACTTCAACTGAAGATGAGAACCAGAAAATGGTTGGTATTGGTTTGGGCACAATACCAAAAGCGATGCCACCCTAAAGATAAAACTATCAGATGTAGAAGGGAACACAACAATCACCTTGGTGATAGTCTCAATATCATAAGAATTTTCTAAAGGGAGTTGTGTGAAATCTTATAATCAGAACAAAGAAGCATTGTAGCAAGGATTTATATTGCAGCAATGGATTTAAATAGGTATAAAGAAGGGTAGTCAACGAATTAAGATACAATGATGAAAGTAACGGATCTTGGTTTAGAAATCCAAAAGACAGTTATAAATGTCATTTAAAGTAAATATGAAGAGTTTCAGGGTAGTTTTTCATTAAAGTAAAAAACTTTCAAATCATGAATAAAACTGGTAAACGAAATAAAACTACACTAGATTAAAGAGATTTTTTTCAGAGATAAGGTGACAGTAGTCTGAGATTGTTAGGCTGAATGGAAGTATTTTAAAAGTAATTTCACAGCAAAAGTTTTAATGCATCGGGGTGGAATGTTTTCAGAAGACAGCACAGGGCTGTTAACGAAATAGAGACTAGAAAAGTAAAATTTAAACTAGGCCAAATTTCTGGAAGAAACCCTTTTTATGAAAGAGCATTTTTTAAAGCAAGTTTGACAGTAGGCTTATGCTGGGGTGTGCATAAGGACATACGTTTAAACTATTACCATGTCTTGATACCCTAGGATTTTTCTTCTCTGTCACCAATCACCTGTAATAACCCCAAATGATAAAGGTAAGTTAATGAATAAGATACACTGTAGACTTCTGTTGAAATTTAAAACTGTTATATTGTTTGGAAAGTTCGTTAGATTATTCGGTGCCAGGAGAGATAAGATATCGGCCTTCTACCTGAAAATAAAGTTGACTGAAGATTTTTGTTTTGTTTTATCTGCTTAATGTCTCTCCAACAGCGAGGTCTTTACAGGCAGGAAAGGATGGAGGGCAAGGAATGGTAAGGAATTTGGCTATGGCCCTTTGAAGGAAGTAGCCCGGCATTTTCTGGAGTGATTTGGGAAACCATGGAAAACCCAAATTTGGATGCCCGGACGGGGATTTGAACCCCGTCCTCCCGAATGCGAGGCCAGAACGCTAGCCGTTACACCACCACGCTCGGTGACTGAAGTTTGAGCCATTCAAATACACCATAAGCAATGAAACCACAGTAGATCTAAAAGTTCTAACTCATTGTAAACTAATCACCACTTCAAACTAGTGTCAAGTTTAGACGTCACTAAGGATTCCGTTACATCATGATAAGCCCGTGTTTACTCGAGTTTGACCGGCACATGACATAACTTACAACACGCACACTACTTGCAACTAAATGGAAATAATCTTAAATGAAATAACAAAGAAGTTGCAAGCTTCTGACATTACATTTAACAAAGCAAACATCAGTACATCAACAAAACACTCAATTATGGCAGCTGACATCATAACATATTAACGACCTTTAATTAAAGTGCCAGCTATAACAATCATTTTAGCACATCTACAATCCTGTCGCATTCATTCACAACAGTTTCCAGAACTATACATTTACAAGCAAATCACACATAATGACTATGAACTATTTCTTTTATTTTTCAAAAACTTAATTAGTTGATGGGGGGTTCTGAAAAGGAAACTAATTTACAGGTATGTTTCAATGTCTTCCATTCATCTCACTATCATTGTTTATTTGTTGCCAAACTGTCGGCATTCCAAACTACCAAAATTTCTTCAAGTTTTTTGGCTTTAAAAGAGCGAATGAAAGAAAAAGGTATAAAATTTCACATTTTTTTCTCACCCTCTTAATTAAGCTTTTTAGGACCACAAGGTTCTTCTGGATCATATGTCTATATTGATTTGCTTTCTAAGTTTCTTCACTTCAAGCATGTACCATGGTGGTTCACTCTGTTTTATCATCATCTGCTTCAGGATATGAATGGCAATACATTTACTGCTTATACATGTGAAAGTACGTTACATGTCTTCAACAGATTACTTCAAAAGATTGTACTTATCCTTCTGATACATTCCCATAGCTTCTTTTGAGGCTTTATTAAATCTGTAACCAACACTTTATTTTTATTCTCAGCTATCAATTTTGCAGTGCCAGTTATGGTTTTATGATTGCTTATTCCTATAGTTTGAGTAAATATGGCCTATTTAAAACCATAACATCTAAAACATTTCATTACCATTAATACATTACATAGGTAGTAAAGATCAAAAAGCATATCACAATAAGTTTTTCACTGCTAACAGTTCTGTGAACTAGCCAACTAAGGAAGATTGAATTAATCTGGTTATATCATTTACATTATTTCTCAGTGTCTTAACCACAAATGTGTTGACATCTGGAAGACAGTAGGTTCTATTAGACACATTGAGTTTAATTTAAGTTACTTTTTAACTGGAATCAACATCTATTTCATCATACAGGAGGTATTTACTTATGGCTATAAATATACCATCTCCAGTAGATTCCAAACAATCCTTACAGTAAATGTTAATGCTATTATTAAAAATTTATGAGGAACATAGTTCTGGTTTCAACAAGCTTTCTGTAAAATTTACTATTTTCGCTTTTGTAGTTATAACACTACCCAGATTTGGCTGTTCGTAGCAAACACTTCTGCAGTTAACCAGGAGAACTTTTGATTGTTGCAGTTCTCTTGAAGTATGTTTTACACACTGTGAAGAATTCATTTAGGTTGTCCATGAATGTAGTCATTTTCCAGGACTTTCTCCCTCAGCTAAAAAATCCTCTCCTGCATCCCTGCATGGCCACTCTGTAACCGATGTTCATATGTAGTGCATCCATGATCTAGTCCACAAAACCCTAGACAATCCAAACCTACGAGGAAGATAAAGGAATACATAGCCAAGATCATAATCTTTTCCTTTTGGTTATAGTTTTATGCCTAACAGAGGTTGAGGTCATTAGAGGTGGAAAAGGAGGAGGGCAAGTAATAGAAAGGAATTAGGCCATGGCATTTTTAAGGAATCATCCCAGCATTTATCTAGAGTGATTTTTGAAAACCATTAAAACTGAAATTGGATGGTTCGATAGGGATTTGAACCCATGTCCTCCTGAAAGTGAGGTCAGAGCATTACTGCTCATCCACCACACTCAGTCATCATAGTCTCTGATGCAGGCTCTTAAATCAGTCAGCTTCCTTCCCACATCAAAGATGCACAACACTTAACGTCTGCCTTCTGTGCCCAGTCATCTTTCTCCCTGACCCCTTAGTAACCACTGAAATGATTTCCTAATATATCAACATTGTCCACTGCTATGGACTTAGTGCCATGGAACATTTTCTGGACCATCGCCCCTCCTCTTCCCCGAAAGCCTTCCAATAAGATTCTTCCTCATCAATCTGGTTCACCTGATTCTGAATAACAACTTTTTCTCCTTTGAGGTCAAAATTTACCATCAGATACATAACACCAACACAAGCAACTGTATTTTACTCCCTTAATTAAACAAGCATTCTTGGATGAGGTCTGTTAGTAACCCTTCTTGTGGCACAGATTCATATGTGACATTTTCATGATCTGGACATATGGAGAAAAAGACCATAACAGTTTCCAATAACAGCCTGAATACTTTTAACACACTGAAATTCACAGGGACCTATTCTCAAACACATACCACTTTCCCAGAACAAAGATTTACGCCTTTCAAACGTCTTGACGGTGCTCACCACACTAGTTCACAGGACTCGGGCGATATGTGACGCTGACAGCCTACCGGGGGAACTGAACCACTTGCGCCAGACCTTCAGACGCAACGGGTATTCTGAAAGTCAGATAGGACAGGCTTTCCGCGTACCCAGACGCAGGCTTAACAACGCCGATAAGGAACCACCGGATCGTCTGGCCTTCCTGCCGTACTCTGGTGCCACAACGTCGAGGATAGGGCGGGTTCTAGCAAAAAGTGGGATTAAAACCATATACCTTCCACCGCCGAAACTAAAAAACATCCTGTGATCCCCCAAGGATGACCTGGCTCTGCGGATGCCTGGGGTATACTGCATCCCTTGTGAATGCGGAAAAAGGTACATCGGACAGACAATACGGTGTATCAACCAGAGATGTTTAGAACATGCTCGGCACGTTCGTCTAGGGCAAAAGGAAAAGTCAGCGGTGGAAGAACACAGCCTCGAACAGGGCGACGGATTCGATTTTGAAAGCACCGGAGTACTGGCGCATGCTAGAGGTTTCTGGGACAGCATTCTCACAGAAGCTGTTGAAATTCGTCTTGCCTCAAACCTAGTAAACCGAGACGGCGGGTATCAACTCAGTGATGCTTGGACGCCGGTCATCGAAGCGATGCGTCAGCGGCGCTGCCGAGGCCCGCACGACGCAAGGCGCCCGACTCAACTGAGCACCAGCTAGGCGCACCAGCGCTACCCCCACTCCGGCAGCCGGGCGGTGCCTACGCCGACCAATCACGAACGCGCTCAACACTCCCGCGCACTGGGCCACCTGGCAGGCTATAAAAACTGAGCCATTCCGCTGCACCCGGCACTTCACCAGAAGATGGCGGCAATGAATCTAGTCACCGAAATATCGTGTAACAACGCACTCATGACTCGGCTAGTCACCCGAGAGCAGTTTATACATTCTCAACGCCGAGAAAGACTTCGTTTAACATAATATTAACAAAATTAAACAGTTCCAAACAGTCAAAATCTCACAGGTGGCACAATATTCCCAATTAATGTTCTTTAATTAGTGTACAAGGCACTGTAATACTTCTAATATATTTACAACAGTTGCTCTGATCATCTAAAGTATTTTCACACTTCAAAACACTACACAGTCATGAAATAATTCTACATATTTCCAACCAACCCCTTCATTTCCTTATTAAACAAAATTAGTTATTTATAAGGAAGTTAATTAATGGGAACTGCTGCTTTCCATACTCTGTCTTTCTTCATTTTATTATTTTTTCATCAGTATGTTCTCTCCACTGAATGTACTATTTAAAAACTGCATTTGCTGACTTTGTACACTTCACCATCTTTTTATCTTTTACATTCTTTAAGTTCTGTATGTATTTAATACACATTCCACTTTGGACAAATGCCAATATAATTTCTAGATAAAATTTCGTTAGTCCATCTTTAAGTAAGTATAATAGTGCTTTGTTTGCCTCTTACCGTGCATCCAGCAAGTTACCATATACACACACAGACTCATGTTGTAAGTCTGGATGTGTATACATCATTTGCTTTGTCATGTCTCACCTTCAACATGAGTTAGGTTATTCACTGAAATACTATAAAGTGTGTTCATGTTTTTGTGTTTGTCCTGGCCCTCCTGCTTTCATTTGTGGTAAGTGATAAGTTATTTTCCCTATCCTTCCTTATTTTCATTGCATGACGGCTATTTCATTGTCACCATACATATATACACATGGGTAACTTCTATACAGAGAGTGCATGTTTTTCATGCTTAATTAATCACAAATCCCTTTTTCCTAATAGAATACAGACAGTAGAATCACTAAACAACTCCTGAAAATACACTGACATTCTCGTTTGTTTTTTCTGCAATGTAATATTGTTTAAAAGTTTTATCTCCTACCTGTAAGATATGAAGTAGCACGGACATATTGCTTCTTAGGAGGAAAATCTTTGTGATAGATGGAATGGTTAATTATGTATTGTTCCTGGCCAGTATCAAGCCATGATCTTTGTAATACAAAATCCCGATTCCTCAGAGGGGATGGACACGACACTGAAAATGTTATAAATATAAATGAAGATCATTTGGGAAGTAAAACACATGCAGTGTTAAAATTTAAAACAGAATTAACACAAAAAAATTATCTCTCCATACAAAAAGATATTTTTGACTATTTAGCTGAGAATTTTTTTTCTAGATATTAACATAAGATCAGTATTTTTTATTACTTTGACAATTTTTATTTTACCATACCCACATAAAGAAAATATTTAAAACATTCCAGCAGTTATAGAGTAAACAAATGATCTGGTTTTACTGGCAGTCCAACTTGGTTTTCATTGATGCACAGATTTTCTAAATATGTTTCTAAAAGAGTTCAAAATTGGTTACTGTCAGGTATTTTTAATTTTGTTTTCAAACCTTGAAGGTGATAGAAAGTTAATGTTCTAATTGCAAAGCATCATTACAACCAACTATTTTCAATATCCAGATATACCATATTATATCGACAGTCACACCCATTCCAAAAAAAGGGGGGTAAAATGTACAATTTGCAGCTTTGTCAATCATGATTTCAGACACCCCTCCTTCTTTTGTAAATAATGTGGTCCGGTATCTAAACGAGAAGCATTCAAACTTTGGTAAATCTGATATTTATTATGACCTCACATAGTTTCTCACATAATTCTCAGACAGAGGTGCTATTACATTCAGCAAAGATAGAACCAAAAAACAGGAGCTAAACATACCAAAAAATAAACCACAGAGCTATTCCTCTGAAGTGAAGCATATAACCATGATAAAAGAAATGTGTGCCTAAATAAAGATGATATAACAGATTTAAAGAGCAATGCATAGCACACAAATTGTTACAAGCAAAAATTTCCTATAATCTACCTCAACTGTCAGGTAGTTCAGTGGCCAAGTGTCTGAGTAGGGATTAAGGGGTTCTGAGTATGAATACCAGCACTACTGATAATTTTACAGACTCCTGGCCTGACTTTCAAGCTCTAACGCAGCTTTCTTTGCATAAAATTCACCAGAAATGCTATGAAAAATGAAAATGACTACTTTATATCTGTATCACTGGCTTACTATGAGTGTTAAAGAAGACTCTAAAGGGTTCCACGCACTGTCAGTTTAACCGAGCAGTTTATTACATGTGACATTGTGTACGAGTGATAAACGGATGAAACTGTACAGTTCTGTCAAGTTTTTATGCAGGCTATTCATCTGCATGAGAGACTCATCTTTTGCAATGATAACTTCACAGTTCCCTCTGGTAATCATACAGTTCACACAGTCTTGTCACAGCTAATCAGTCACCTTAAACTCAACCTGTTGCCATTATGACTGCCACGAAAAATGTGCTTTATATTCTAGTTGTGTACAAAAGCAGCCACATATGATATTTTAATTTTAAAAAAATTGAAACTTCTGGAGCCTGACGTGACTTGTGATGTCATCATGAAGGAAAAATAAGACCTTTGATCTATGTTCTAAGCCTATGGTATTTCAACAAACTGATGTTTTTGGTGGGCCACGAAACTCAGGACCTCAGTGAATCAACCACAGCAGTGGATAATGAGAACAATCAGGATTCGGTAAACAGACATTGTAAAAGTAAAATTATAACATTGTACAACAGTAACTCTCCTTTTTCGTCACCCATTTGTAAGCACCTTAGAATTTGTTAAATTCTACTTTTCTTGGCTACAGGGCATAGGGGATGGTGTGACCTCCTCAGTATTTGTAAAATTTCGAAGCTCGTTACTACAGGATAAGGAGGATGGGAATCCTAAAGTATCCGATACTGCAGCTCATATCCGAATATAGGGCAATTTAAAATCAGAAAAGTATCAACATGTAATAAGAGCCTTAACCAGACAGATAATAATAGAAAACAACTGTTAAACTTACCTAAATCATTTAAATCCTCAATAATTCAACTTGTACACATTCGATGTTTGTTACGTGTAACATCGTCATTTTTCAACAGTTTTCAACGCAGTAAAAAGCATTAATAAAAAAATTAAATAGTAAAAACTGAATTTTGAAACATTTAACTCGTAACATATAGTTTAAAACCATTTAAAGTAAGAAAAACATGAATATTTGAGCAAACAGCACTTTCAAAAATTAAATACCTCACATTTAAAGCATTTCTGATATTAAACAATACAGTTCTAACAACTTCAGTCCTTTTTGAACAAAGTGTTAAACTTTTCGAGTAGTTCTGGGCAGTAAATAAAGTTTAACAAGAATTTCTAGAAGATACTGCATCCGAAGTCACACATTTTCTGGCCTATATTAATTTTTTTACAGCCAAATGAAGCACAGTCAGGGAATAAAATTACTTTCAAAAGAGGTAATCGATACCGAGGAATACCATGCAAAAATTTATTTTTATGTCGTAGGTAAAGTAGATATGGTAAACAGATTATGAAGAAACGAGGTATAAACATAAAAGCTGCTGATGGGAAACCTCTTCTAAGTTCAGTAGATAGAGCTAACTGATAGAAGGAATATGTATAGAAAAAGTATGATGGAGATGATTTGAACAACAGTGCGTTAGAAAAATAAGTTTATGTTGACATTGAGGACTTACGTAATTCTGTTTTGTGGACAGAATTTGATAGAGCCCTGAATGATTTGAAATCAAATAAGATAGTTGGAATTGATGAGATTCCTGCAGAACTTCTTAAATCCTTAGGAGAAAAAGGAACACAAAGATTATTCAAACTTATATCAAAAAATTATAAAACATGAGAGATTCCCATTGATTTTAATAAAAATCTTCACACTTCCAAAGAAAGCACAAGCTGAGAGATGTGATAATTGTCACACTATAAGTCTAACATCACATGCTTCAAAATTACTGACCAGAATAATGTACATAAGAATGGAAAATTTAGTGGGGAAGATCAGTTTGGGTTTAGGAAAAACCGCAGTACAAGGAAAGCGATTAATACTTGAAGAGCAGATCACGAAAAACAATTTGATACTTTTATGGCGTTTGTTGATTTAGAAAAAGCTTTTGATAATGTTAGGTGGGACAAGATGTTCAAAATTTTAAAGAAGTCAGATCTAAAATACTGAGATAGAAGGATACTTTATAATCCTTATACGAATCAAGTAGCTATAATAGAAGTAGAGAATCACGAGACACATGCATCAGTTAAAAAGTGTGTGTGACAAGATTGTAGTCTATATCCCCAATAATATTCAACTTGTATGTAGAAGAAGCAACAAAGGAAGTGAAAGAAACATTTGAATGTGGCATAAATGTTCAAGGAGAAAAAATCAGTATGCTACAATTTGCTGATGACATTATCATGTTAGCAGAACAGGTTGGAATATTGAGAAGTTACTAAATATCATAAACAAAACACTGAAGGAAGATTTTGGACTAAATATAAACCAAAGCAAGACAAAAGTGATGAAATATGGCAGAAATGATAACAATACTAGTAGATTAAATATAAAAATTTTGCTATTAGGAAGTAACATTACAACTGTCGCAGGAATCATGTTAAAAGCACAATAGCAATAACAAAAAGAGTCTTCATGAAAAAGAGAAATCTTTTAGTTTCAAATATTATTCTATGACTCAGAGAGAACTTTTTAAAACTCTATGTGTGGAGCACCACGCTTTATGGCAGTGAAACTTGGTCTTTAGGAAACCAGTCAGAAGGAAAACTGAAGCATTTGAAATGTGGTGCTACAGAAGGATGTTAAAAATTAAGTGGACAGATAAAGTATGAAATGAATGAGTTTTGGAAATGATGGGTGAGGAAAGAAGTTTGTGAAAGAGTCTTACAGAAAGAAGAGACAGGATGGTAGGTCATATTTTGAGATATGCAGGATTGGTTAATTTGTTAGTGGAGGGAACAGTCGAAGGTAAGAACTGCAGAGGAAGACAGAGATTAGAATACATGAAGCAGATAATTGAGGACATGGGTTGTAACTGGTACCTTGAGATGAAAAGGCTAGTGCATGATATGAGGGATGGAGGATTGCATCAAACCAGTCGAGAGATTGTTGACAGCAAAAAAAAGAGCAGCGTTTGCCACCTCTCAGCAAAGACCATTTCAGAACACACTCAACTATAAGAAAAGCCAATATATCAATATCTGTTATGCATGGTATTTTATTTAACACAATACTGGGGTTAGCAATAAAAAATAAAATAAAAAATTAAAAAAAAAAAATAATTAAAAAAAAGGATGGTAACTTATTGCACTGAGCAACAGTGTTTCTAATATAGCATCCCACATGTGGATATATTATTCATACTTCTAATTTATAATGATTCTTTCGAATATGTGGTTATTTCTTTCTATTTTTTTATTTATTACAATAATATTACGGTTGTTTCAAACCAGTAAATACAAACAGCATTCAATTAATTAATTGTTTAACTTTATGCTTTAGATACTTACTCGCATAGTACCCAACATCATTGTTAGGATTCAGATAGCCTATATCACGAGATTCAATCATGTTCAAATCCCACACCTTCCTGTAATCAGGATCATGGAGCACATCATACATGTCCATGGGTGAAACATCAGTAAATGTTGCCCATACCTGACAGAACAGGAATATAATGATGTTTCATACTTTTATTTATGTCTGCAATATGTTACAATGTATAAAATGTTTCACAAAAGGATGCAATACATTTAGCAATAAAAGATGAAGAATTATATAAGGAGAAATACCTTTATCATTTTGAAGCTTGTGTCTTCAACACTTCTGGTCCAAACTTTTGTTACATCTTTATCATAATCTAATTTCCAACCAGTGTGAATATCTAACAATTCTCTCAGTTTTTGGAAGTCTTGGTCATCTGCTACCCTTACTACACCAACTTCCATCTAGACAAAAAAATTTACTAAATGTCAATCTTTAAAAAAAAAAAAAAAAAAAAAAAAAAAAAAAAAAAAAAAAAAAAAAAAAAAAAATTTGAAAAAAAAGAATAGTTTCTTTTCACTGCAATGACAAGATGCTTTCTGCATCATAGCAAAACACAAATAGATTACAAATAAGGAAAACCAACTGTAGTCTGTATCTCACCTTTAGGTTGTGAGCATACACATGAACATCTGGTATGAATCACTTTACATATGTTCCTCATTAAGAAAGCTTGCTTTCCTGAGTAACAATATTGATACAAGGCAGATGTTCCGTTGTTTCTTAGTAATACGGAGTTTAATGGCATGATTCTACTTATTGAAATAAGCAGACACATTAATTAAACCCTAATACATTGTTTAATTTAAAAATGAAACATACATCCAATTTCAGGTGGTTGAATTGAAATATAATAGATCTATATACCAATATTCCTCAAATCACTATGCCATGTTCAGCTACATTCAAATGTGTGTCATCCCAAACAGCAGCAGCCCCTCTGAATTCAGGGGGTAGGACCAGGCCTGCCAGTACAGACTGGGCCCCAGTAGGTTTCAACTTGAGATACTACCAAGTGATCCCTTTAATACCAAGTTTTTTGTCCCTGTTTATGTGTTCATCGTGACTCTCCTGTCTTCATCTGTGGCAGGTTGACTCATTATTATGTCGGGAGTCTCAGTGTGTATACATACAATCCCCTTGCAACTCATCCTCCTCTTATCATGATTTAGTTTTATAGTGAAATAATGTAAAGTGTGTTTGTGTTTATGTGTTCATCATAACCCTCCTGCTTTAATCTGTGTTGAGTGATGGATTTGTTTTTTCTTGTTACACCTGCAAGACCAGTTCCCACTAATTACGATCGCTATAATTAACTAAATTTGTGTCTGAGAAAGAAGTGAAATCATGGAATGTAAATTTGTATATTTTTTCTTCTATGAATGAGGGTTATTTTGATGGATGGAAATGCTGTAAATAGATTGAATGACTTTTGTAATTGTATTAAAAGCTACATTAATTTAAACGAACTATAATTGTTCAAATTGTGCCATAAAACATGTTCTGGGTGAGATTTTGACAGTTTGAAAGTGTTTCATTTGTAAATATACTGTTAAATGTTTGTAATATTTTTTACTTTAATTTAAAAGTGTTTTCTTATGGTTTTCCTTCTCCTGGCCCATGTTTTTCTGCAATATAGTTTTCAATTTTACAATGCTAGGATTTATGATTTTCAATCACCACTTCACACACCTCACCATGTTAGTTTTACCCCCACCATGAGGAATCTACCAACAGGTTGAGCCTCCAGTTAGACATAATCATGCAACAGCCACCTCATTCTATTTTTACACACTTTATATTAGCTTGACTTGTATGTATGTATGTATGTATGTATGTATGTATGAATGTAACGGAATTTTACAACTCCATTTTGACCCACTTCCAGATGTCCGAGCTGGTTGAAATTTGGCACACATATTAAGAACCGGTGACAATACAAGAATTTCATAGCTATATCCTGCGATTCTCATTACTTTGACAGTAACAAAAGAAAAATGGTTGAATGTCGTGAAATTTTGCAATTTAATTTTAACCCAATTCCAGATGTCCGAATTGTTTGAAATTTTGCTGATGTATTGATAAGTGATTACAATACAATAATTTAATAGCTATATCTTGATATTATCATTACTTTGACAGTAAAAACAGAAAAAAATTGCACACGTTTTAAGAACCGTTAACAATACAGCAGTCTCTTAGCAACGTCCTGCTACTCTCGTTACTTTGTACTCCAGTTTCCCGGGTGTGATTTACGAGCCTTGGTTGCTGACGACGATCGTCTTCCACTGTCTCCTATCCAGAAAGGTTTCTCTGTCTGCAGTCACTTAACGTGATGTTGAATAGTGAGTATTCGAAACATTACTTCCTACTATTCTAGAAGTGTAGTCTTCCACATTTACCCTGCTATTGGACCACTGGCTGAGCTGCCATTTAATTGTATTTAACTCGTGGAAGTAATAATTAAAAATGAAACTACAACACAAAGATAAAGAGAGATTGGCGAAGAAAAGCCAACAGTAGGAAACATACCTTTGAAACTATCTGAACTAAAAAGTTAAAAATAAAATTGTAGTTTAAAAAACTAAAAACACGCTTTCGTAGTAATGTGAACTAAAAGGTTAAAAATAATCTTTAAATATAAATATTTTGTTTAACAGCGATGGGACATCCCACAATACAGGATAAATTAATTTTTTTGAATAAGCTTAAAGAATAAAGTCACTGAATATAAAATTAACTTTAATGTAAAAAAAAAGTGTGGGGTTCTCTCTACACAACTTTTGACAATGACTCTATCTTTACAAACAGCGAACGACAAAAAATATAAGACAACTTATATAGCACCCCATGCTTTTTTACATTAAAGTTAATTTTCTAATCAGTGACTTTATTCTTTAAGTTTATTCAAAAAATTAATTTATCCTGTATTGTGGGACGTCCCATCACTGTCAAACAAAATCTTTATATTTAAAGATTATTTTTAACCTTTTAGTTCACATTACTACGAAAGCGTGTTTTTAGTTTTTTAAACTACAATTTTTTCATGAAGAGGCATAAACCCAAAAATTACAACACTCAATGTTTCAACACCATTCTTACCATATATATATTAAAAATCTGGATCGGAACATAACCACCACTTACTGAAGTTAAAGATTGTTGCAGCATTGAAACACATGTACACACTTGACTGTTGCAATTTTTGGGCTCCTGTCCCTTTTTCAACAGAGTGATGTAGCTGCATGATAGAGGCTAGCAGCTAACTCATTTTTTAAATTTCACAAATACACTTAGCAACCAAAATGTAAAAGGATGTACAATATTCTGGAAGTCTTACAAAAGAAGTTATTTATTCAGTTTTGGGTTTAATTTAATTTAATTGCAATGGAGCACAGGCTCCGGTGGCAATTTCCCTACATACCCATCTTCCCTCTATCCTGCACCTACCTACATTTGCCCTCTACAAATTTTATCTTTAAATTCTTTCAAAGTTTTCGGTAAATTATTCATTATTTCTCTTGGTAACTCATTCCAATCCCTGACACCCTTACCTAAAAAAGAGAATCTTCCCACATCCTTGTGCCTGAAATCGAGTGCCAGCTTGTGGTCATGGTCATCTTTTCTCTTCCATGCACTACTTTTCATACCTATTGCAATATCTTTCCATGCCTCATCGCCAGTATATGCCCTGCACACTCCCATGACCCTCCTCATCCTCCTCCTGTCTTGCAATGAATCCCATTCCAGCTCCTTTATCATATCCGTCACTGATTGCATTCCAGAAAACTTTAATGGTATTTTTAAGTGAATCTTTGGAACTCGCATGGTTTACAAAAATGCATCTTCAGCAAACAGTCCGAGTCATTTTTTGTGAATTTTTGGAACAACCCTACTTTACTATATTCTATAAGCCATGCAGGTTATAAGTTTTGAAAGAGGTCAGCAGAAATACAACTAAACAAAATCAGATTGGTGGTTCTCCAATACAACTGGAAACACCTCCTTAACTTAAAAAATAAATAGTAACAAAATATGCTTTAGCTACTTCCAAAGATTTCAGAATTGTGCTGCTATTCTCATTAAGTTCATCTAGTCTAATTTATTTAGTCATCAAAGCCACTTGCCACACTTCGAGATGGCTACTCTCTCCTCCTCCTTCCATATCAAGATCTCGAGTTCTTACTGCCACACAATCTTCTCGTTCATCAACACCATCTTCTTCTTCACCATCACCTATTTCGAAGTCAATGTATTCTGCCTCCAGACATAACCAGCATTGATAAAGGCCTTTTGTTTCCAAATATTCACTTTCAACGTTTTCTATGATTGCTGTGTCAGTTGTTCTGCTGCTGGTTGCAGACATACTACCACACCCAAATACTGCCACAAAGAAATTGACCGCATCGTGATGCCCAAGGAAAGACAGTCATGCTTGTGCGTTAGAGCAATATGGTATGAAACTGTCAGGAGTTATTTTGCAGTTTCCAACAGCTCCTCCAGGAGCTGTGCGAGCTAATGGAATATTACTTCTACCTACAGAGCTTTCTGAGAGTGGAACTGAAATGATAACACTATTTCCAGTTCCTATTCAAAGGTGACTTGAAGATATCAACAATGAAGCGATTTGAACAAATGGGAAACCTAATTTCCCAGCCAGTTCCAAAGCTGAAGATTGCTGCAGCGTTGAAACACGGAAATATACGTACACACGTAGAGGGTTGAAATTTTAGGACTCATATCCTTTCTTCAACAATAGAGTGATTTAGCTGCCTGAGAGATGCTGGCGGCTAACTGGAGACACAGACTGGTGGTTGGCAGCTTATGGCGAGGGAAACTCAACATGGCGGGAAATGTGAATGGGAGATTGTAAAATTGGAAACATATTGTGGCAACAAGACATGGACACATGGAATAAGTTGGCAGAAGAAAAAATATTAACCAGCATAATTTTCTTTTATTTTACAGTAGAACTCCAATTATCCAAATCAATTGGGAACTGACCTCATTCTGATAGTAAAAAATTTGCATAACTGGATTTCTTCCGAAAAAGTGTCTATTTTAATTGATTACTGTATGTTTGTTGAAAATGGAGAAAAAACTATTTTTAAAGAAAAAGAGCTTTTAATTAATTAAATGAAAGGGCAACACTTTTACATGATAAGTGTACTTACAAGTTCTGTACATTATTTAGTACAGTATGTATGTACTGTACTGTAAATAAAAGTCATTGCTTGCTGAACATCTCGGTCAAAGTAAGCTGTTAGACTGTGTTCATACATTTTCAGGCAGCCAAGTCGCGCATCCGATTGACAGTGAGAAGTTAGTTGCATGTGGTCACACTCGGGCTGACGCTCCATCCACTTCAATGCAGTTTCAAGGCCAGCGAATGCTTGACTAGCTGATGGACTCATGTCTGCTTCAACTTCGACATTAAGGTCATCTTCATCCTCAACACTTTCTTCTCTCACACTTTCAATAAGTTCATTATCATTCAGAATTTCATACCCAGGGTCCGACCAATCACACACCATCCACTCTCCTATATCTTCAGCACTAACTTCTGAACATCCAGAAATTTTAAAAAAATTGTTCCTGAATTCCTCAAGTGACACGTCATCCCTATCTTCTCCCGTATCTTCCTTTTCCATCTTAATTAAAAAAGCGGTTCAATATTCAGCGATTTGGATAGTATGAGTTTGGATAATTGGAGTTCTACTGTATGTGAATATAAAATATATATGGAAAAACCACTTTGAATAAAATTAAAGATATCGCACATAGCTTAAAAATAGCTCTGGTGAGCAAGGGTTCATTTGGAAAGATAGAGAGGGTGGGGCATGGGTGTAATAGAAATAAGATTACTGGGTGTTATCTTAAATTAAGACCTGGCAGCTGTCTGGTGCCTAAGTTATACTAGTAAACCAGTTCCCACGTTCCAAGTTCATAGATGCTTTCTGAGAAGACACTAATGACACAGATGGTAAAGTAAGAATTAAAACTGTATCATCCTAGGTGGCATGATGATATACTGGATGGTGAGTGTTCTGGGTAAATATAGTTTATCCATGTCTGTTCATTCTGCTGACCAGCTAATCTTTGGTCAAACCTGTGTATGTTACTTTATATATTAGAGGCAAGGATCCTCATGTGGCAAGTCCAATGGTAGAAAAGTTTTCCCCAGTTACTTGGTTGGTGAAAGTAGTGGAGGCTTAAGCATGTTGCACAATTTGCAGTGTGATCTGTTTTAAGGAAAAGAGCTTTAAGGCTGTCTTGTAAGATGGGGAGACCCATGTTTATGGACTAGAAGTCGGTTGAGGTTCGGAGCAGATTCAAGGTGGGTGAGGGAAGACTTTTGAGAGGATGGTTTCCATTTTCAGGCAGGCTCAAAGGAAATCATAACTTCATCGAAGGATTCAGTTAATTGATTCCAGGCCTGTTGAGTGTGTTAAAGTTATTAATACTATTTAAGTTTAGTATCACTGGAAGAGAAAGAAAGGCATTATATTAGTTTAGAAAGAATCTGAGCATAATAATTCTATCTGCTGGCAAGGGAAACTACAGCTTATTAGCACACAAGTCGTGCGAAAAATTTAACAAAGATCCAACTGAAAAAAATTGTAAAATTGACTAGGGAATTTGTAAACAACCTAAATTTGGAACAGACAGTGAAACAAACTACACTAATCCGCAATCCAGTGATTCCGCTTTTCTATAAGAAAGACATACCACTACATCCAATTATTAATGCAACTGATTCTCCAACATATGGACTACCAAAGATTTTAGCAATTTAGAATTTAGAACCACCAATAGGTTGCACACAGATCTGCATCAGAGACTCAATGCATTTTGTGGACATAATACAGTATGTCACTCTCTCACATAATGATCTTTTTGACAGCTTCGATGTAATCGCTTTTAACCAACGTTCCAATGTAGCGAGTTTGTTATAGTTTTATTATCTTGCCTAAACTGTTTAGTAGGAGGCCTATTACATACCAACCATATAGAAAATAAAGTTTTTATAATCATTTTCTTAATAGAAAGTATATTTCAGCTCAGAACATAACCTTGTTGTATATCCATTATCTTGCCTAAACCGTTTAGCCCTATTACGTATAATTCATATAAAAAATAATTTTTAATAATTGTGTTCTTAGTAATAAAGTATTTTTCAGATCGAATTCTAATCATTTTCTGAAACAAACAGAAAAAGCTAAAAGTGAAAATTTTATGTTAGCCCTGTATGTTGCCTCCATGTTCACTAATAAAGCATAAAATTATGTTCAATTTGATGGGTAATATTTACAGGTTTAAAATGTAATCTAAATAGATATTACAAAAATAAAGAAATGGAATTTTGGAAATAAAACAGCTAGGATAAAAATAGGCTTAAATGAGAGAAAAATTCATTCAATAATAATAATAATAATATAACAGTTTAAAGGTAATTTGAAATTTAAAGGAAGAAAGATGAAATTTTAGTATTGAAACTTTATGACATCACCATGTGTGACTTTTAGGGATTAATAGCTCTTAAACAAGGATAATTATGAGAAAATTTATAATAACTTAAAAGCTTGGGAATAAATCGGACTGTAAGATTTAAAGGTTTTGGAAAGATCTGATTAAAAATAGTGTTCCATAAAGTATGGTATTTTTGTAACTCACAAGAGGATAGTAGTACCCCTTTATTCTGGAACACACCAGCTAAAGATTAGCCAAGGCTATAAAAAGCCAACCAGTGTTCCCTTGGAGAGGCAGTTTCCAGCAGTACTTGGTCGACATCAGACGGATCTGTCATGTCTCCGTAAGCAGACAGTATCAATTTAACCATTGCAGAGCAGGTATTGCATTGCGAGGGTAAAATTCAAAATGTAACTACTCAAAGGTTTTAAAATGGTTCAAAAGTCAATAGAAGCAGTATTTAAAACTGTCATCAAGCTCACTCTTAACTTTGGGGTGCAAATCTAAGTATGATTGCAAGAGTGTATGCTTTTAATCAAATAGTTATGGCAGTATTGTATAGCTCAATATAATTTTATTAAATTGCAGCAGATCAAATGCTCTAGTGCAAATTTCCCTACACACCTACTCTCCCATTTTATAAATCTTCTGTCATTTTCAAGTTTTTGGGTGCACCTTCACCACTCACTTATTTTTACCCGATATGAATTTTAAATTTAAATTATTTAAGTATTTCTAGTATCTTTTCAGAATTTCTCGTGGTAATTTTTTCCTATTCCTGATGCCCTATCCAACAATAATTCCTTCTCCTCCCACATCCACAACAGCCAAAATCAAGTTCTAACTTGTGGTCATAGTTATCTTTTCCTTTATACATACTAATCCTAAGTCTTCTACCAAAATACCAAGAAGAGTCAGGTTATTAGGTACAAAGATAAAAAACAAAAGGTTAATTACAATTATAGGGTGGAGTCAGAATTGTTTATTGAAAACTTTAAGTGTAAATGTATTGAAATAATGTTTGATAACAAAAACTCAAATGGGCAGAGCACATTGGGCAGGTGGTAGGAAAAGTTTGCAAAATCCTTCATTTACTGGAGACGTGATGGGAAGGATGTACCAGAGAAGTTAGGGAGTTGGGTTACAAAACTTTTGTCAGACCATTGGTTGAATATGGTGGTGTAGTTTGGGATCCACGTTTTGGCTATCAAATATAGAAGTTGGAAGGTGTGCAAAGAAGAGCAGCTAGATTTGTTTGTGGAAATTATCGCAGGGCCCTGTCCATAACTGATATGATAAGGGAGCTGGAAGAAAGGAGGAGGGTGAAGAGAGTGCTGGGAATGTACAGGGCATTTGTTGGTGATGGAGCTTGGAGGGATATTGGTCAAAGAATTAGGAATAGTGCATGGAAGGGGAAAGGCGACCATGACCAAAAGCTTGCACTCAATTTCATGCATAAGCGAGTGGGAAAATTTTCTTTTGTTGGTAAGTGTGTCAAGGATTGGAACAAATTAACAAGTGTACTCATGAATAATTTTCCAAAAAGGCTTAATGAATTTAAAACTAAAATTTGTAAATCAGAATAGTAAATGGGGGAGGAATTTAACATTCCAATTATAAAAGAAATTTTAAAAAATATGTACAAAAAAAGAGGTAAATGGATGACTGGGGGAATTGCCAGCAGAGTGTTAGCACCATCACAATTAAAATTAATAATAATAATAACAGAAACCCAAGCCTCAAAGCCAATTTATGCCCTACACATTACCAACACTCTCTGGGATTACTGGAGATAACGGTTCCATGAGGACGTGGCATGATAGTACTGCAGTAGTCAAACACAATGCAGCATTAGAAATATGTTGTAAAGTAATTTTAGCATTGTCATACTGATCCACAATGTATTACAAGCTAATTACCACTTTTTAAATTAAATTGCAATGGAACGCATGCTCCAGTGGCAATTTCCCTAAACACCCATCTTTCCCCTTTTCTGCATCCACCTACATTTACCCTTTACAAAATTTAATTTTAAATTCTTTCTACGTTTTTGGCAAATTATTCATCATTTCTCTTGGTAACTTATTCCAATCCCTGACACCCTTACCTAAAAAAGAGAATTTTCCTACACCTTTTGTGCTTCAAAATATAACGATTTGTTATCAATTACCACAGTATTATGACGTCATTAATCAGCATGGAAGAATGTTGTTATAGCAGAATCACGATCTCTGGTAGACTCCAGTTTCTTTGCTCATATCACATGTTTCAGTGACTCACAACTCAGATCCTTTTGCATATCAGTTACCGATTTTGTTTTATGGTAATTTCCACAAAAAAATCTAGCTCCCCTCCTGAACAAAGGTAAATAAAGTTAAAATTATTGAGGTAGGTAAACCAGTATCTTCTGGCTGGAAGAAGTAGGAGAAAGGAAGCAAAGTTAGGATACCAAATGCATTATCAGAAGAGGAGGAAGTTAGGAGTACCATTGTTGTTTTGGGACCATTGCTGTTCAATATTACAATGAATAATTCTCTTGTTTTGGTCTCCAGGTGGAACCACGTTGATTTATTAGAACCTAACATTTCAGCCATCTTGTGATGGCATGTTACTTTACAGTTAGAAGATACATTATTTTCAGAAGGCAATGTTGCATAACAGGATTAAAATGATAGAGGGCTATTATAGCTCACAATGATCTGCAAAGAAGTAGGGCTCCCAGAACTGTTTGTGGAAGTTACTGCAGAAAACAAGCTGTAACTGATATCATAAAGCAGGAAGTCACAGGCTTCAAAATTACTGACCAGAATAGTAAACAGAAGAATGTAAAGTATGGTAGAAGGGATAGTAGGTGAAGAAGTTTGGGTTTAAGAAAAACTACGGTACAAGGAAAGTTATTCTGGCCTTAAGATTAATACTTGAAGCGCAGATGAAGAAAAATAAGATACTTTTATGGTGTTTGTTGATTTCGAAAAAGCTTTTGATAATATTAGGTGGGACAAGATGTTCAAAATTGAAGATGTCAGGTCTAAAATACCAAGATAGAAGAATATAATCTTTATAAAAATCAACTAGCTATCATAAAAGTAGAGAATCATGAAAGACACGCTTCAGTTAAAAAGGCTGTGAGAAAAGTATGTAGTCTATCCCCATTAATGTTCATCTTGAATGTAGAGGAAGTAAAAAAAAAATAAAAAAAATTTGAATGTGGCATAAGTGTTCAAGGAGAAAAAAAAATCAGTATACTGCGATTTGCTGATGACATTGTCTTGTTAGCAGAACAGGCTGAGGCTATTGAGAGGCTACTGAATGTCATGAACAAAATACTGAAGGAAGAGTTTGGACTAAACATAAACCAAAGACAAAAGTGATTAAATGTAGCAGAAATGATACTAATAATAGTAGATTAAATATAAAAATAGGGTCCGTTGCAATAGGAGAAATTAGTGATTTTTGCTACTTAGGGAGTAAAATTACAACTGATGGCCGAAGCAGGAATGATGTTAAGATCAACATAGTGCTAGCAAAAAGATCTTTCATGAAAAAGGGAAATCTTTTGGTTTCAAATATTAATATACGACTCAGAAAAAATTTGTTAAAACTTTACGGCAGGGAAGCATGGACTTTAGGAATACCAGAAAGAAGGAAAATTAAGGCATTTGAAATTTGGTGCTATAGAAGGATGCTGAAAATTAAGTGGACAAATAAAGTACGAAATGAACAAGTTTTGGAAATGATGGGTGAGGAAAGAATGTTGTGGACGAGTCTTACAGACAGAAGAGACAGGATGGTAGGTCATATTTTGAGACATGCAGGATTGGTTAACTTGTTAGTGGAGGGAACAGTACAAGGCAAGGCAGGGGAAGACAGAGATGAGAATATATGAAGCAGATAACTGAAGACATGGGTTGTTGAGATAAACAGTTGGAGGATTGTATCAAACCAGTCGAGAGAGAGGAAAAATAAAACAAGGACGAGGACTTGGAGTCAGGTTTGTGAAGAGAGAGCAGCAAGGTATCTAAGTATACTACATAAACTGGTGACTATGCCTGGATTGATAGGCTACTGTGAGACTTAGTAGTAACAAGTGGAAAAGAGAGAAACATGACAGTAAACCTGCACATTTTTTAAGCAAAAGGAGGGTAAAACTTTTTATTTCTTGGTAAAATTAAAAGGACTTCAATAAGGAGTGCCCAACAATTTACCCCAAACAGTGAAACCCCCTGATGTGTATATCTTAATAGCAATAATCTAATGGTCAGCTTAGTGCTGTTATGAGGGAGGGAAATATTTATCTATCAG
>CM061919.1:219453492-219554751 GCA_031002005.1 Vandiemenella viatica | reverse complement strand
CCATAATTTAAAAAAATCTACAGTTGGAAACTGGCACACATATACGTTAAACAACCCTTCTCCCATATATAATTACGAAGTCTTTCTCGGCGTTGAGAATACAAATAATGCTCTCGGGTGACTAGCCGAGTTATAGAAGTGTTACAATAATCATACAATATTTCGGCGCTCTGAATCGTCGGCGCCATCTTCCGGTGAAGTGAGGTCAGGAACATGCGAAGCTGCTGAGCTAGACCAGATTCCCGCTGCTAACCTCTGATTGGTCGGCTGTGGAACCAGTCGTAGCAGGGGTCAAATCTCGTTGTGGCTTGAATCGATGCCAAGGTGGAGTTACGGCTAGATTTGATGTCCTTTTATTGAGGTCATTAAAGGCAGGAAAGGACTGGTGGGAAGGAACAGGGAGGAATTCAGCCAGTTATTGCTGATTTCTTCATGGAGAACTTTGAAGACAAGGCACTAGCAAGCGCTCCTATGAAGCCCACCGCTTTCTTCCGATACGTAGATGATACCTTTGTGGTCTGGCAACACGGCAGAGACAACCTGGAAGCTTTTCTCCATCATCTTAACAGCAGAAACGAAAAAATCAAGTTTACGATGGAGGTGGAAGAAGAAGGCCGGCTGCCTTTCTTAGACATTCTAATAGAAAGGAAACCTGACGGGTCTCTAGGACATTCTGTGTTCAGAAAACCGACGCACACAGACCTATACCTGAACGCGCGTAGCCATCACCATCCGGCACAGCGCAAGACGGTACTCAGCACGCTTGTACATAGGGCGTGAGCGATATGCGATGCGGACAGTCTACCCGGTGAATTGAGTCATCTGCGTCAGACCTTTCGACGCAACGGGTACACTGATTATCAGATAAGATAGGCATTCCGAGAGCCGACACGTAGTCTCAACAACACCAAGAAAGAGCCACCTTATCGTCTCGCCTTCTTGCCGTACACTGGCGCCACAACGACCAAGATAGGACGGATTCTAGCAAAAAGTGGAATCAAGACCGTTTTCCTGCCACCACCGAAGGTGAAGAACATCTTGCGCTCCCCCAAGGATGACCTTGTTTTGCAGACACCTGGGATATATAGCATTAGCTGTGAGTGTGGAAAGAGCTACATTGGCCAAACGGTGCGGCGTGTTCACCAACGTTGTCTAGAACATGCATGACAAGTTCGTCTGGGGCAGAAAGACAAGTCTGTGGTGGCTGAACACAGTCTCCAACATGGGCATGGTTTTGATTTCGAAAATACCAGAGTACTGGCACATACTGGGAGCTTCTGGAATAGCATCCTTACAGAAGCAGTAGAAATTCGTCTCGCATCTAACCTCGTCAACCGCGACAGTGGGTACCAGCTGAGTGAAGCCTGGACGCCAATCATCAATACTATTCGTCGACAGCGCGACCGAGACGCATTACACGGCGCGTCCAGATCAACGGGAAGTTCGGTAGTAACATAAGCGAGCAATTTGTTGCTCAGGCATTAATGATCAGCTTATGGGTAAGTTTTTGCCTTTCCTTTACTGAACGATGAGTTACTACGAGGCAGGACCCCGGCTACCATTGGTTACAAATCTGACCAATCACGTGGCAGCATGGCTCAATATGAGGCCCGCAACGGATTCGTGTTGACCCATCAGTTAGACAAACAATTTATGGTGAAGGCTTTGTTTTCGGATATCTTCTTCGAAGGAGCGGTGATTTTAAGCCCATCCGCTATATGTCATGTGCAAAAGGACATCAAATCTAGGCGTAACTCCACCTTGGCATCGATTCAAGCCGCAATGAGATTTGACCCGCTGCTACGACTGGTTCCACAGCCGACCAATAAGAGGTTAGCAGCGGGAATCTGGTCTAGCTCAGCAGCTTCGCATGTTCCTGACCTCACTTCACCGGAAGATGGCGCCGACGATTCAGAGCGCCGAAATATTGTGTGATTATTATAACACTTCTATAACTCGGCTAGTCACCCGACAGCATTATTTGTAACCCTTCTCCCCTTTCCCATCCCCTTAATTTTTACACAAGCCCACACTTTTCATCCGATTTCAATCTCAATACAGATGTATTATAGAAACATAGCCTACATTTCATAATGAAAAGAAAGGAACATGAGGCGTTTGACGTAAGTCCACAATTTCAATCAATTTCCAAACTTTTTTTAAAAAATTTAATTTAATTGCAATGGAGTACAGGCTCCGGCGGTAATTTACCTACACCCCCATCTTCCCCCTATCCTGCACCCACCTACATTTGCCCTCAACAAATTTTATCTTTAAATTCTTTCAAAGTTTTCCGTAAATTATTCATAATTTCTCTTGGTAACACATTCCAATCCCTGACACCCTCACCTAAAAAAGAGAATCTTCCCACACCCTTGTGCCTGAAATAGAGTGCCAGCTTGTGGTCATGGTCATCTTTTCCCTTCCATGCACTACTTTTCATACCTACTCCAACATCTTTCCATGCCTCATCACCAGTATATGCCCTGAACACTCCCATGACCCTCCTCATCCTCCTCCTGTCTTGCAATGAATCCCATTTCAGCTCCTTTATCATATCTGTCACGTGTTAGTTGGGGGAACAGTTGAAGGTAAGAACTAGAGGAAGATAGAGATTAGAATATATGGAGCAGATACACTCCCATGACCCTCCTCCTGTCTTGCAATGAATCCCATTCCTCTAAACTACTTTATTTCAGACTATTGTATGCACGTGACCGTTTTTTGCATTTTGTCACGGATCTGGAATAAGTTTTTAAGATCAAAGATTATGACAGGTTGACATGATCTGTCCAATACGAACTTGACCTCTAATTCACCCTTAGGCTGAATAACATTTCTTGAGCTTGAAAACCTCAGAAGTATTAACAGACGTATTAAACGCGGACAGAGAAGATCGCGCTATCATATAATTGTTTTAAAGGTCGTGGTTGGTAGACTCACTGAAATACAACCCCTTGTATTTGACCCTAAAAGTTCACTCTACAAAATTTGAAAAAAATCTGTTTAAAGGGAGTCCACTATTGCTTCAAAAGCATCACAATGTTTATTACTGAGGATGGACAAATATTCATAATGTGATCTTTGGTCATAGTGTCTGTAATGGCCAGAGGTCTTAATAAAGTTTCCCAATTATTAAATAGTAGAGAAAATCCAAAGAAACTAATTGTCAGAATATGTAAAAAGCAAATAAATTGTAATGTGTAAACTTTGGTCAAGCAGCAACATTAGCAAAAGTTTTAATTAAATTGAAATTTAGCCTAGGCCGGGATGACAATTAACATTCATGACTACAGAGAGACCATGAGTAATTTAAGTTTTTTTATGTTGGAATTCATTATACTATAAGGTATTCTTCTTGTGCAAGATGTATTGGTCCTTTCTGGAAACTTGTGTACACAAGTAAATTGGCAATAAACAATAAGCAGTTCATTGATATTTTTTAAAATATAAAATGCTACAAAAAGCAAAATGAATGAATGTATTATAAATTAATTTTGTATCAGTTGCTTAGCTATTAAGCTGTGGACATAACCTCAGATTTCTTCTAATGATATCTCTGGTTGCTGTAAATTTGTGAACGACGGCTGGCTCGTGATATCACTGTTCTTCTGCCAACAGCTATCGAGGTGAGTGAGCTTAGGAAATTATAAACTAGACTACAATCATTTAATAGAAAGAGTACAATCATCAGGACCACCTACTTTTTTTAATAATTTCATCAGTGATTAGTGTAGTTAATGGTCAGACAATGTAGGAATGCACTGATCATTTTTGCATAACTTTCTTTTATAGGACTATAGCTGAAACACGGAATGTCCATCTTAGAACCATCAACAGTATACAGTTGTAAAAAAAAAAAAAGAAAATAAATGAACTTACATTTAACTTTTGCATTCAAACATAGCATGTATATGAGCCACCAATTCTGACACCTCTGTCATAATACTGCATATGTTTTAGTTCATCACATATGCTTTCACTAGTCGTAACTTTCAACTTTGGTGAGCGATGAGTCATTTTAACTATTCTTTGTTACTTATAACACTGATAAAGTAATTTGTATACACTTTTCACCAAACTTTAGGAATCCTTTGGGGAATTTATATTTTTGATAAATTAAAAACAAAACAAAAAATACTTTTTACTAACAGAAACTACAATCAACAAAGAACAGGGTTAGTAGTCAAACAGTTTTTATTAAACAAATGAAATTCATTATCATATTTCAGTTTATAAAGAAGAAATAACTAACATCCGAGTCTCACAACTAATTTTACGACTCCAGTACGGTGAAAACAATATTCAATATCAGTTATATTCCTTTAAATATCTAGTTTTGTCTCTTAAAACAAAATACAAATGTATGAACTTTTCCTGAAAATTAGCATCATGAATTGACAATGAAACATGATGTTTATGGGTTCAAAGACAACTGTTCCAAAAACGTAAACAGTATCTCATTACTATAAAATCACTGATAATCAGCAAAAATTAACAAATATTAAATAAAGAATAAAATTATATGAATGTAAGTAGATAACAAGGTTTATGAACATACATCAACTACATTCACCATTTTGTACTATTACTTTGCAAGATCTTCATTTACAATGTGATAATTACATACCACTAATCAAAACAAAAACTATTTTTTTTAGGAAAAAAAAAAGATCAACTGTTTCAAATTAATGGAACTACATAATTTATCTTAATGTATTCCTTGTACAATATAATAGTTAACAACAAAATAAGGAGGTATAGGTAAAATAACTCATCACTTACCACAGATAAAGGAAGGGGGCCAAGACACACACTCACACTCACACACACACACACACACACACACAAATACATTTTAAAACATTTCAGTGAATAAACTATCAAATATGATGGTATTGGATATGTATATATCTTTCCCCTTGCCGCCTCTGCATGAGTAAGGTTATTTACTGAAATATTGTAAAGTGTTTTTTCGTGTTTGTCATGATTCTCCTGCTTTCGTCTGTGGTAAGTGATGAATATTATCTTTATCCTTCTTATTTTCATTGCTTAATGGCAGTTTCACTGTCACTATAATCCAATAGTTAACAACAGGAATATAAACCATTCCCTTGTAGTCCAGATAAATGCCCTAAATGAAAACACAGGTAGGAACTTTAATTAACACCTCCCAATTAATATACACATTTAAAGAAACATCATTGTTACCAATTTAATTAAATTATAAATCTTGTCTGCTCTGAGTCATACAAGACAACTTGTTCGATATGATGAAATATGCCCAACTTACATCCCTTGAATACTGTCTGTTAAATGTAAGTAACATAATTTTGGCTGACCATATATAAAATGTTAATATGGGAAGATATTTCTCACTCTATTTTGAAATGCTTTATTACTACTCTTTAATGCAAATATTACTTGGTGAAATTGAAACCTATGTTACTGGAATTTGACAGTAATTATGATACCTTCCCATATTTTTTTAAAATTGTAAAATTGAGCAGAGCTTTCCATTTTATTGAGTAAATATATTCAATAAAATGGAAGCTCTAGTGTTAACAACACTCTCAACACAAGAAAGATTATCCGAGTGAAAAATGAATATATAACAATGTAACCAAATTTAAAAGTTAAGTAATATATGAATCTAACAAAATACAGTATTTAATGAAAAAAGCCATCTGTTTCAGTTTCTTGAAGTTAAACCATTTAATTCAGGCTGCAAAAATTCATCAATTATAGCTGCAACCATTTCTTGCAAAGTGTCATGGAGCACCTTAAGATCCCTAGAAAATAATAATAAGAACTTACAGATATGAACAATATACATTACAACAGTCATGTCAATTATTAGTGCAGCAATTTGCAATATTACTATTAAAATGGCCAAACTGCAGTTTTATGTCCAACAGTTTATTTGCTGTTTTGTAATCATACCATAAGCTCACTTGAAATAATTTGTAAGTTGTAATTTGTTTTAGCACTTGTTACCAATTTTTTAAAAAAAAAACATACCTTATATATAGGTAACAATGAAAGGAAAGAAATGCTGCGAGGCAATATTTATATGGAAAGACAGATGAAATATACCCAACACTCACCAAAGTTAAAGGAAGGAGGGCAGCAGCAACACAAAAACAAATAAAAATACAATATTTCGGGCAAAACCCTTATTCAGGTCAACAGATGTAAGAGGCTGCGTCATACGCAATTCTTGCGCAAGCCCAGCCACTTACATCTGTTGACTTGAAGAAGGGTTTTAGCCCGAAATATTGTGTTTTATTTGTTTTTTGTTGTTTTGTGTTGCTGCTGCCCTCCTCCCTTCAACTTTGGTGAGTGTTGGATGTATTTCATCTGTCTTTCCATATACATACCTTATATATATATTTCTAACAGATTTCATTAACAAAAAACTTACAAGTGTGAAAACTAACACATATATCCTGAATTAACGGCTCTTAAAAGAGATATAAAATATCATCAAATGTTATCATTCATCAGTCTACCAGTGTTAAAACTTTGAACAGATGGTTACAGAAACTCCTCTATTAAAATATATATATATAGGTAACAATGAAAGGAAAGAAATGCCGCGAGGCAATATTTACATGGAAAAGAAAGGGAAAATACACCCAACACTCACCAAAGCTGAAGGGAGGAGGGCAGCAGCAACACAGCACAACACACAAACAAATAAAAAACAATATTTCGGGTCAAGAATCCCCTTTTTCAAGTAAACAGATAGGTGGCTGGTCTTGCGCAAGACTTGCGTCGGACGCAGCCACTCATAGCGTTCTATGAGTGGCTGCGTCCGACGCAAGTCTTGCGCAAGACCAGCCACCTATCTTTGTTTACTTGAAAAAGGGGATTCTTGACCCGAAATATTGTTTTTTATTTGTTTGTGTGTTGTGCTGTGTTGCTGCTGCCCTCCTCCCTTCAGCTTTGGTGAGTGTTGGGTGTATTTTCCCTTTCTTTTCCAAAAAATATATATATAGATTGTTAGGAAACAAAGGCGCTAAAAGCGGATATATTGAACATTGGGATAGGATAAAAAACCACCGCTTACCAAAGAAGGGGATTCCAGCGGCGTTGGTACACGAAAAAAATATGAACACACAAAGAATAAAATTTTCGAGCATGGCTCTTCCTCAGTAGAAGTGAGATGGCTGCACGCAAGCGCTGCCGGCAGCCAACTCACCTCTACTGAGGAAGAGCCATGCTCGAAAATTTTATTCTTTGTGTGTTCGTGTTTTTTTCGTGTACCAACGCCGCTGGAATCTCCTTCTTTGGTAAGCGGTGGTTTTTTATCCTATCCAATGTTCAATATATATATATATATATATATACAAGGGCTATCCAGAAAGTAGATTACGTTTTCGTCTGTGTCCGCTAGGGGCGGGGCTGGCGTGGCCATCTTGGGGTCAGAGCATTGCGCAGCTCAGTCGGCATCTAGCCGTGCTAGTGAGAGGTTCATGCTGTGCTCCGTTCAGATACTGTGACGGTTTGAAATGTCTGCGTTAATTGAAAATCCCGCGAGCTGCGAAGTGCGTGCAGTAATAAGGTTTCTGACTGCAAAAAACTGTAAACCGATGGAAATCTATCGGCAGCTTTGTGAAGTGTATGGGGACAACATTATCACTGAAGGTGGAGTGAGTTAGTGGGTCATAAGATTTAAAAATGGCCGAACCAATGTTCACGATGAAGATCGAAGTGGGAGACCCAGCATAGTGACTGCCGAACTTGTCAAAAAAGTCGATGCTAAAGTCCGTGAAAATCAAAAGTCAGGGTGGCCACAAGGTAATGATTTAAAAATTCCCTGATATTTCCAGGTTTTCCAGAGAAATTTGTCATACTTTTCCCTGATTTAGAAACTTCATTTGCATGGTTAAGATATTTAAAGTATTAATTACATTTTGATTCTAAATAATTAAATCTGGTATAAAACTCAAAACATTAGAAAAAGAAACATGTTTAAGAATGTTTATTTGAAAATTTTATAACTAATTTAGTAATCTTATGAAGCATAATAAAAAATGAGTAGCACAAAAATAAGATAGGTCAAATGACTAATATGACAAAATAGAAATCTTTCAATATTTGGTGGATAAAATAATTGATTTTTTTTTAAATTGTTCATCAGTAACTTCACTCAGTCAAGAGATTAGCTTTTTTTATGCCTTTTTTTTCATTTGCTACACCTTTCTTTTCAAATCTTCTGGTTCAGTTATTGTAGCTTTTTTGTTCCATTTTCAATTTCTTCTGTTGCCGAGTTAACACTTTCACGCGAGTCTACGCAAGATAGCATGAACATGAGTTTGTTTAAACCATGTAATCGTGTTGGTTCACTTTGTGTGGTTGCTTGGGTGTGCCGCTCGCCTTGGAAGCGGTTTATTTGGAGCAAGTCAAAGGCACGATGTATATACTGTCACATCGATTCAGCATTTGAAAGAGCTCTGAATGACTCAAAACTTTATAAATCCTACCTATTTAGGATCTTACATATTATATTGTTCCTGCTTTAATTCGCCTTATATCTTTAATATCAAAAAAGTTATAAAGCCGTATAATTATCGCTATTCACTTTTTTTTGCTGGCATTGGTATATTGAATCTAGGCTTTTGTTTTGATATTAAAGGTTCAATTTTTCTCAGAAGAAGTTCAAAACCAGCTTGTGACATTCTACAGGACTTCGAAGACTCTCCACAAATTCAATTTTTTTGGAACATCTATTTCACACTTTGCTTGAAATTGTAAAACTGTTTAGTGAAACATAAAAACATCTTTATATACTTACTCCTCTACGATTGCTGTTTTATTCAGTAAAAAATATAACTTCTCAGTTTACACGATTTAGATGTAATCCACCTTTTTAAAAAAATATAATTTCAAATGCTGAGTTCCAGAGAGAGTTCATGTTAGCACTCACGCACCAACATCTCGTCGTCGTATCTCGATGAGGCGCGAGACGAGATGCAAGTTGCTAGTTTAAATGTGGCATTTGTTGGCTATTTTATGTCAAAAATATATAAGCTGAATTATTTAATGCAAAAGTTCAATATTAAAATAAATGATCAAAAATTATCAAATTTTGGGTTGTTGCAATTAAAATTCCCTGATAATTTGTGAAATTACTTGGATTCCCCGATATTTCCATGATATTTCAAGGTGGCTTTAAATTCCCTGATAATTCCATATTTTCCAGGTCTGTGGCCACCCTGAAAGTTCACAATAACGGAACTTTTTTTTGAGTTTTCCACAAATTTCGCGAAGTTTGTTGCACGAAATCATCAGCGAAAAGCTTGGTTACCACAAGTTTTGTGCAAGATGGATTCCAAAAATCATGACAGAGGACCACAAGAATCAGCGAATGGCTGCAGCGTTGAACTTTTTGGACGCTTACCATAAGGATGGTGACTCTTTACTCGATCGCATCGTTACTGGTGACGAAACATGGGTGAAACACGTGAACTGCGAAACGAAATTGCAATCAATGCAGTGGGGGCACACAAGTTCTCCCCAACAACCCAAGAAATGCATGCAAACAATGTCGGCAAGGAAGATGATGGCGACTGTTTTTTGGGACAGAAAAGGTGTGATTTTGGTGGACTTCCTGGAAAGAGGCACGACAATAAACTCTCAAAGGTATTGCCAAACTCTCCAAAAACTCAGAAGAACAATTCAAAACAAGCGCAGAGGAATGTTGAGCTCTAAGATCTTGTTGATTCACGACAACGCCCGGCCCCACACGGCAAATGTCACTCGTGAAGTTCTTGAATCTTTTAAGTGGGAGTTGTTTCCCCATCCGCCGTACAGTCCCGACCTGGCACCGAGCGACTTCCACCTATTCCCAGCAATGAAGAAGTGGCTGGCTATGCAGCGTTTTGATGACGACGCACAGCTGCAAGAAGAGGTAACGAAGTGGTTGGAGGCGCAGGCGGACGAATTTTTCGACGAAGGAATTTCCAAGCTCGTACATCGCTACGATAAATGCCTTAATTTGCATGGTGACTATGTAGAAAAGTAGTATTTGAGTGTGGCTTTCATCTGTATATAATAAAATTTGTTTCCTATACTTTATTTATTTTTTATTCCAAAACGTAATCTACTTTCTGGATAGCCCTCGTGTATATATATATATATTATTATTAATTGCAATGGAACTTATACCGTGGTAGAAATTTCACTACAAGATTTAAGTAATACAGTTTTCCAGCATCTCCCTGACTCCCTCAGCCACAAAAGAAAAATTTTATTTGAAGTGTTAACAGTAGCTTTTTGCAAATCTATTATGAGTAAAACAAGAGTTTATGAGTGGTACAGCTGTCCTGCATGCCCTAACTTATTTACAACCGACGACAACTTTGAACAAGTAAATAAAATGGTTCTGGAAAATAGCCGTATCACTATTAGAGAAGTTGCTGAATATATCGGAATATCATTTGGCTGATGCAAGGAAATTTTTTATGTTTTGGGCAAAGCGAATGGCAGTAAAGTTTGCTCTAAAATTACTGAATTTTGACGTCACATAGACATTGCTCAAGAATTGGTGAATGAAGGCAAAAATGATCCACAACTTCTTAAAATGGCAACAACAGGTGACAAAACATGGGTGTATGGGTATTACATCAAAAGCACAGCCGAATCATATGAATGGAATCTGCCTGTAGAGTCAATACTGGAAAAATGTAACTATTTCAATCAAATGTGAAGGTTCTCCTCACTGTTTTCTTTGATTTCAATGGTGTTGTGCATCATGAGTTATTGCCAAACGATTATATTGTTAATAAGGAATACTACCTGGAAGTTATACAACATTTGCGCAAATCAATCCCATTGAAAATGCCCAGGATGTTGGCAAAACCACGCGTGGAAATTGCATTATGACAATGCACCCAATCACACCTCACTGAAAACTCATGCTTGTATGATAAAAAAACAAAACTGTTGTTTTGCCTCAGGCACGAAATGGCCTCTTGTGACTTCTTTCAACTCCTGATGCTGAAGAGAACCTTAAAATGATGATGTTTTGGAATCATTGGCGATATAAAAACTGAATCACTGAAGGAGCTGAATGCAATATGGAAAAGTGAATCCCAGGCACTTCAGAGATTGTGGGGTAAAACAGGTTTGACCTGTTGCTAGAGTCAGGAGGAGAAGAGCCTCATGTAGATATAAGAGTAAGATGTGGCAGACCTTTAGGAATAAGGACATGCAAGGAAAGAAAAGCAAAAAAGGATTCTGCTGCTAGGTAATAGCCATGGGAGAGGTGTAGGCCATCTTTGGCAGGATCAGTTAGGCATAGGTAACAAGGTTTTTTTTTTTTCCAATCTAATGCAACATTAGGTCAGGTAATAGAGGATATAGGTTCACTTTGTAGGAGTTTCACTAAGGGCAATAGAGGAATAGTGGGAGGTGTGGTGAATAGTATTGATAGAAATGAGAGTTATGGTATAGACAGTGAGCTGAGGAAGATGATAAGGGGGTGCAGCATACCAGGTTTGAGCTCATGCAGGTCCTAAGTTGCCATGACAGGCCACAATTGAACTACGCTGTGAGGCAGGTAAATGTGGAAATGGAAGTGCTACTTGGAAAGGCATTAGTTCTTTCTGGGGGGTTGTGCCTGTTAACACTATTGGCAGGTGGGGTTTCACTAGGCATGGCCTATACCTAAATAGAAGGGGGCAAGAGGTTACTTTCTGAGTTGTTAGTTAGAGCTGTAAGGGAGCCCATTTTCAGTGATTGCACCTTTTTTAGGTTAGGTACTGCTGGCGAAAAGATGAAATAGATGATCAAAGTGATACTGATTGTAGATCCACAATGAGAAAAATCACAGATGTTAAATAAATAGATGAAGTTGCTGGAACAATAACTGACTGGGGTAGAACTTGGAAGGAGGATGTTAATTCTAAAGCCAGTAATAAGGGTGTTACTTAGTGAACTACAGAAGTACGTATAATGAACAAAGTAATAGAATTGCATACTTAACAGAGATACATGAACCACGAGTAATAATAGGGGTAGAGTCTTGGTTTAAAGAAGAAGTACTAGACAATGAGGTTTTTCCTGAAGGTTACAGAGTGGACCGCAGATACAGAGGAGCAATTGGTGGAGGAGTTTTTATACTAGTTAGCAAAAACTACCACAGTTCACTGGTGTTCACAGATCGTGAAAATTAGTAACTTGGAGTATATTTCTGGGGTAATAAAAAAGAAAAATGACTCGTGAAGATGAGGTTCTTAGATAGAAATTAAATTCATACTCAGATTTCAGAGGTGAGAATAGAATGGTCATTATTGGTTGGTATTTAAATTTACCAGGTGTAAATTGGGTAGGAAATAAGATTAATAACAAAAAGGAACAGAAATTTGTGTAAATACCTTAATAAGGGAAGGAGGATTTACACAAGTGGTAGAGCAGAATAGTTGGGAACTAAATATTTTGGATATATTTCTAATAAAGCCCGATGATAACATTGTGGGGTTTCAAGTACCTGCAGGAATAAGTGATCATGAAGCAGTTATGATGGATATTAAAGGATTTAGTAAACCAGCAGCCAAAATTAATACAATAGGTACAATTATAAAAAGGCACAGATTTCTAACTTGAAGAGGTATTTCAGAGAACATTTCAGCAAATGGAAGGAAGGCACAAGTACATTAGAGTCAAGGTGAGAAGAGTTCAAGGGGATGATAAGAACGGGGGAAGAAATATTCATTTCAAAACAGAAAATAAAGAGAAGTAGGGAACCTGTTGAGCCGTGCTCGGCTCTTGTTGTATCTTTGCCTTCTCTTCTCTTCCGCTCGCGATTGTTTCCTCTTTCGTGTTCCCCCACTAGAGAGCGCTGTGGCGCCTGGCGATAACTGGTATATATGTGGGGACACGGAACCGAGCGGGAGTTAGTGGCAGTTAGTCTGAGTCAGTTAGTCTGAGTGAGTTAGTTAGTTAATTAGTCCCAGTCAGTCGGGAACGAGTACTTCCCTGTGTCGCCGTGACGCCGGAAGCCCGGTGGGGTTGGCGGGTCCGCAGTTGGACCAGGCGGCCAGGGAGGCTGTCAGTCGGTTGGGGGCAGGCAGTCGGTGTTCCACTAGTACTTCCCGGAGTGGCAGCGGGGCTGGAGAATGGAGTCGGACAGTCAGCCAGTCAGTGAGTTGAAGGCACGCGGTCGGCATCCCGCCAATGTTTTCCGGAGTGATAGCGTTGCGGGACTAAGGAGGAAGCAGTCAGTGCGGCCGAGCTTCGACCACCTGCAGAGAGTGCTGTGGGTACTGGAGGTAGTGGCCGTCAACTGCAACCACAAGTGTTGCCTTCCGCCTCATCGTTAGCGGTCTGCCTCAGCCATAAACTGTGCTTGGTCCTACTGGCAGAGTGTTAGATGCTAGTAGATGGGAACGAGCTGGTCTTGTTATTTCTGTTATTGATCTATGTGGAATTGTCGGTGATTACAGGATTATTCATACGTTAATCTACAAGATTGAGGCCAGCTTTATTTGACATTATATTAGTCATTTTCTCTGTTAATTGCTACTACCAGTGTGTCGCCTTCTACCTCGTCGTTAGCAGTCTGGCTCAAGTATAAAATTGTATTTGGCTAGTAGATTGTTAAGAGCCAGTCTGGTTATTTTTTAAAATTTGGTATAAATAGGATTGTTTGTAATTATAAGGGTTATTCAAGGTATAAGTTGCAAGACCAAGGTTTGGTCCATAACATTATATCATTTTGTGATAACAAGATTATTCATGTCTTCGTTTGCAAGACCAGTATTGGTGGTATTTGATATTATAGTTGTAACATTTTCTGTAAGTTTCAGCATTATCATTAATAATTGTAATAAACCAATGTTTAAACAAGGCTTGAACTGCTAACCATGTTCCCACACACTTCCCACTGTATCCTTGTGGACAAGTACTGTCTGTTAGTAATAGTACTACCGTCTCACCTGTGTACTATGATAGGGAGGTGATGAAGTTAAAGAGGTTGGTAAGAAGATAACATAACAGAGTTAAGAGACACTAGGGTAATAGGGAATATTTAAAACAACTAAACAAGGGACTGTGAACTTTTTCGCGGCAGCAGCACTGTAGATAACACTCTCGGGATTCTAGCCGCGTCAAATAAAAGTCGACTGGCGACGTCGAGAGCCGGCACTGCTCCCATTGTCAAGCCCTGCTTAACTAACTAAAACTGCCTAGCGGTAGTTTCTATATAGGGCTACCGGACGGGAGAGGAGGGGAACTCGCGCGGAGGGCGGGTCTGCTTGGTGACGTCATGTTCCGGTTGTTGTTATGCCCAAATATGGTCCGTTCCCGTGTGTTTCGTAATTGTCTAATAACTGGCCTCCATGTTTGACTTATGTTAAGTCCTTGATCTCGATTTATCACATTGTTATTAACTCTGATTTCAATCGCCTCTTTCACGACACTATCCCAAAAATTATTAGCATGGCAGAGGCGTGTTGTCTTGTCAAAGCACGGCTCATGACAGTTTTCAAGGGCGTGCTCTACTATAGCCGATTTTTCTTTCTGCCCCAACTTAAAGTATCTTATATGCTCTTTGCGCCTTTCATCGATTGTTCTCAAAGTCTGTCCTATATAGGAAGAGCCACACTCACAAGGAATTTTATACACTCCAGGGGCCCGGAGATTTATACAATCTTTCGGGGTTCGTAATAACTGACGGATCTTAGGCGGGGGCATTTTGAGCATGTAGCTCTTGACGCGGCCCCTTTAAAGCACAAATGTTTTTATAGATTTGTTGATGACACATTCCTCGTGTGGCCTAATGGGATACCAGCCCTATATGAATTTGTGAATTATCTCAACGGCGTTCACCCCAATATCAAGTTCACGATGGAAATCGAAAAAGATGGCGCACTTCCTTTTCTGGATGTATTGGTACGTCGAAAGCCGAACGGAAGGTTGGGGCACAGTGTTTATAGAAAACCCACACACACTGATCGTTATCTAAACGCCCTTAGTTTTCATTACCCATCTCAGAAGCGCGGCGTACTGAATACGTTGGTCCACAAGGCAAAGGCGGTATCCGACAACCAGCATCTACAAGAAGAGCTGCGACACTTAGAACGCATGTTTAGGGCCAATGGTTATAGTTCCAAAGAAATTCGACATGCGATTATCGGAAGAAGAAACAAAAACAAAACGGATGATAGGGAACGAGAAATCCCACGTGCCTTTTTGCCCTTCTGCAGAGCGGTGACATCAAAAATAGCCAGGCGGCTCAACAAGCAAGGCATCCGCTCCATCTTTCGGCCCCTGCCTAAGATCCGTCAGTTATTACGAACCCCGAAAGATTGTATAAATCTCCGGGCCCCTGGAGTGTATAAAATTCCTTGTGAGTGTGGCTCTTCCTATATAGGACAGACTTTGAGAACGATCGATGAAAGGCGCAAAGAGCATATAAGATACTTTAAGTTGGGGCAGAAAGAAAAATCGGCTATAGTAGAGCATGCCCTTGAAAACTGTCATGAGCCGTGCTTTGACATGCTAATAATTTTTGGGATAGTGTCGTGAAAGAGGCGATTGAAATCAGAGTTAATAACAATGTGATAAATCGGGATCAAGGACTTAACATAAGTCAAACATGGAGGCCAGTTATTAGACAATTACGAAACACACGGGAACGGACCATATTTGGGCATAACAACAACCGGAACATGACGTCACCAAGCAGACCCGCCCTCCGCGCGAGTTCCCCTCCTCTCCCGTCCGGTAGCCCTATATAGAGACTACCATTAGGCAGTTTTAGTTAGTTAAGCAGGGCTTGACAATGGGAGCAGTGCCGGCTCTCGAAACGTCGCCAGTCGACTTTTATTTGACGCGGCTAGAATCCCGAGAGTGTTATCTACAACTAAACAAGGGTTTAATAAAAGCTAAGAAAGTGGCTAAAGATGGGTTTATAAAGAGTATTGCTAATGCAGGGGGACAATTGACTGATGCATCAGGAAATTTCTATGGCTATGTTAAAAAATTGAGGGTAAGGGAGGGTGTTGAGAGGCTTATAGGTATGGATGGAGAAGTTCTGAGGATTTGAAAAAGTCAGAGATTTTAAGCAACTGGTTTAGTGAAACCATTAGGGACAATGAATCAGAAATGGGATGGTCTATTTGGAGAATTAAGCCCCATGGGCATGGAACAGTGGTTGTGTTTTGCCAACACATAGTCGAGAGAATTGACGAACAGGAATTTGATACAAATAAGGTTTGGTTTAGTGGCGAAGCCCACTTTCATTTGGATGGGTTCCTCAATAAGCACAATTGGCACATTTTGGGGAACAAGATTCTCCATTTCGCAATCAAGAAGTCTCTCCACCCTCAATGCGTGATTGTGTGGTGTGCAATATCCAGTCATGGAATAATTGGTCTGATATTCATTAATGGCATGGTGCCTACTGAACGAACCATGAATATTTTGGAAAATGGTTCCATCCCCATTAGCCAAAGTGACCCTGATTCCAACAAGATGTGGTTCATGCAAGATGGACTCGACCTGTTGGACCAAGAAAGTATTTGATGTCCTGGAGGAGCACTTTGGGGACCGCATTCTGGCTCTGGGGTACCCAGAGGCCACTGGAATGGGTCTCGCTTGGCCGCCATATTCTCCAGATCTAACACATATGACTAATTTTTGTGGAGCTACATTAAAGAAAATGTGCACAGAAATAAACCCCAAAACCATTGCTGATTTGAAAACTGCCATTCAGAAGGTCAATGACTTCAGCAGATCATGCAGAATTTTACTATTTGTCTGCACCACGTCAGAGCCAATGATGACAGCTATATCGAACATGCCATAACCCAAATCTGAATATCTTTTGAATAAAGTTTGTGCACTCAGTTGTTTTTAAATTTAGGTTTTATTTCATATAGTTCAATAATTGTCACACTGTACAACAATTAGTGTCAAGCAAGTTACATTGTCCCAGTTGCTCATAAAACTGCCATACTAATATCCAAACTGAGTGCTCAAAACATGCTGGCTCACTTTTGAGCATTCTAAAATACCGACACATGATCAGCTCAGCCCTCCACGCTCACTGTAATTCATTGTAAGCATGATCAAACATCCACATTTGATTGGCTCACTTTACTGAGCAGTTAAATCACCTGAGCTCACTCAAGTGTATACAAGATCTTACTTGGGAACCATCAGACCTGTTCAGAATGGATTTCAATCCCCCGAGTATATGTTGAAGGGTAATAACTCCATATGTCTGTGTTACAATTATTTCTTCAAAATGAGCCCTAGGTATCGAGAAATTAACGCGCAAACATTTATGAATATTATTTAAATATTATAATTTTAGCACATTGTTCTACAGTTTCAGCGTGGCGTATCAGTAGAGTGCTAGCTTCCCATTTTGCGAACCCAGGTTCAATTCCCCATACTGTCAAATATTTTAATTTCTTTTTTTATATGCAGTAATCATTAAGAATTGATTTTATTTCATTTACGAATTTTTATTATGCGAAATAACTATTAAAACAAAATATTACAGAATATACAGCCCCACAGTCCCAACATTTTTTTTTAAAAAAATCATTATTTCATTGGTTATTGTTGAAACTTTTTTTTTTTTTTTTTTTTTTTTTTTTTTTAAACAGGTATATTTCTACAAAGGAAATGGAACTTTAACAGAATCTCTCTTTTATGGTCGTAGCATTCTAATAAAAATTGTTTATTGTATCTATTGTAAGTAATTATATTACTGTAAGTAATTATATTATTGTAAATAATTGTATTATTGTAAATAATGTTTTAAAAGTTATTTCGCATAATAAAAATTCGTAAATGAATCTTAAATGAAATAAAATCAATGCTCAATGATTACTGCATATAAAAAAAGAAATAAAAATATTTGCCAGTATAGGGATTTGAACCCGACTCCGCAAAATGGGAAGCAAGAGTGCTACCGATACACCACACTGTAACTGTTAAACAATGTGCTAAAATTATAGTATTTAAACAATATTTACAAATGTTTGCACTTTAATTTCTCGATACCTAGGTCTCATTTTGAAGAAATAATTGTAACACAGACATATGGAGTTATTCCCTTCAACATATACTCGGGGGATCGAAATCCATTCGGAACAGGTCTGATGATCTCCAAGTTAGAAGTTGGTTATTAACAAAACTTTTGCTCATTGAGACATACACAAGTATTTTTTGCTGCTTTTTTTAGTTATGCTCCAGAAAAACTATGTTCAAAACTGTCATTTTCGTCGAGCTTGAAAGCTAGTTACTAACAAAACCTGACTGTAAGAATTAATATCAGATAATTTTGTCCAAGATATTTGGGAGTAGTTAACATTGCAATACAAGTTGTGACTAACACAGTGCTCATGAAACAAGCTTATTAATGACTAATTATAACTGAATTCCTCATTCTGTAATAAGAATATTCTAGACCAGGCTCCATTTTAACCTAACCACAATCTCCGCCAATATTGCCACTACAAAATCAAATGATGCACACACACCTAAACACACGAAACGACGAAGAAATGGTCAATCTGAAAGAATTTGTACATTTGAGAGTACACACATGAATTAAAATCAATGAGAAAGTGAACCAGCTGGTGAAGTTGGCAACTGTCAAAGGTAATCCTTTGGTGGTTTTCACTGTGGGTCTGTCTCATACATAAATCATCTATGTAACTGAACCACACAATGGATTTAAATGTGGCCTACTTCAGGAAATGTTCCTACAGATGACCAAGGAATAGGTTGGTATTGGATGCAGCCATGCGAGTACCCACTGCAGTGCCGTATACATTGTGATATACTTAAAAACTGAAACAAAAGTAGTTTATGGAAAAATTAAATGTGCTAAGGATGGATGTCCTGCGAAATAGCTTTGTGGTGGTTGCATATCTAGGAAAGCAAGGTTTATGAACCTTGATTTTAAAGAAAAAAAGAGCAAAGAAAGTTATTTGGTGTTGCGTTTTTGAAGAAAGCCAAGGAAGACAGGCCATTAAGTGCCATTTATAGATAATGAGATCAGCATGTAATCATTTTGGCATATTACTCACTAATTGGAAAATTCTAGAAGAGAAATTATGGGGAGAAATTAGTTGGGATTTTAACATCATAAACAGTGAAATTTGGAGACACCAAGGTAATGAGGTCATTAAAGTCAAATACACAGGGGAAAGTCACTAAATTAAGTTTAAAAGGGTCAAATTAAGTTAAATCCAAGAGTTTGAGGAAAAAGAACAAGTTTTAACAAAGGATTTTAATATTTTAAAGTTTTCTATATGGGTTGGAAAGACCAAGCAATTAAGAATTCATAAAAATTGGGTTTAATATGAAAATACTGTTATTTAAACAAATGGGAGAATATAAGGGATATAAAAGTAGTTAAAGCTTTTAAGACTATAAAATAAGTATGAAGAAGTTTTTTTATATTTGGTGAAAAAATTACACAATCAGAAGCAAAAATATCAAGTTTGAAATCAGTGAAAATAAAAGGCGAGGAATTATATTAGATTTGTTTATTTATTTGTCATATGGCTAAAAAAAGTGTTAAAATCGTGTTTATATCAGTTCATAAAGTTACAGGGAAGTATTTAATTTCAAATATCCAGTTCTGTGCATAATACGGCGGGACAAATGCATACAAGATCGTTTTGAGTAACATTTAATGATTGAAGACATCTATAAAGGAATAATAGGTATTAAAAGAAACTGGAAATAATAAGAAATTTACTAGTAATAAAGGTTTTGACAGGGGAGTAAAATTAGAAAAGGAAAGTTGAGATTTCAGTTTTGGACAAGATGTTTAAATTTAATCAATTTTCATGGCTAAACAAAGGCATATGATAAAAAAAAATGTTTAGTGTATTCAAAGCTAAGCCATGTTAAAATCTGATTAAATTTGGAGAAGTTTTAGGAAACAAGATTTCAACAGAGTTCAATGTAAGAGAAGGAAGAGCAAACCATAAGGAAAAAACCCTGCTCTTAAGCTACCAATTCTAACTAAAACTGGGACTTTCTGGCCAAAGCTATAAATATGGCAGTGGAGGAACCTCTGTGTGCTTTGAATTAATTTAAGTTGACAGGTATATGTCATAGTGCTTGCGTAGTTAGGATGACCATGGTTAAATGCAAGTGAAACTTTAAGGAATTTTAAGAGTGATATTTAAATATTCTTTTTAATTCATCAGGAATAATTTAAACTAAACTTTGGGGCAATTTCTAAAGTTACAGTAAGTGAGTGAGTGATTGTCTTGGAAGGTAATGTGCATCTTAAATATAAGGGTTCAAAGCAGATTTCATTATTAAAACTGTGCTGTAATCTGATACTAGAGAGTGTTTTGAAATTTAGTAATAGTGAAACATATAATCTTTGTTACCACTTTGATTTATGAAACCTTCAAGAACTTAATGAGTAGAAACCTGTTTTAAAATCTCAATGAGTTGGCAACCATTTTATAATAAGAAAGAACTTTACCTGGAACTGCAGAATTCTGTTATAATCCTTTACAGCACAGGCAGCATCACAGATTACTCAAATAACTTTAATGATAATATTAAAAGCCAAAGACTAGTATTTTTCCCTGTGAATAAATCTTCTTGTGTGCTGAGGCCCTGACAGTGGGGGATGTTGGTATACAAGGAGGTAAAACAAATAGAGACCAATAAAGAATTAAAATGAAGAGGAGTGGGAACTGTGGACAAATGTTCAACGAAATGTTGGAGTTGTTGACCCACCAAGGCCGAGATAAACCATTCTGAGGTGATGTCTTTTTTTGAATAACTATGAAAATAGTAGAGTTTTTTACCGTTTATGAAAAAAATTATAATTTGAAAAGTTTAACAAAGTAATCAAATATTTTACTTTAGTTGAATTATAAACCACTTGGCGACCAAAAAAAAAAAATCGGCCACTTTGGAAGTATTTCCACCAATAGTGAAACTCATTTAAGTCTAGAAAGTAATTTAATTCACATGATGACTATGACAGGATATGTGAAGGGATGAACTGGGTGCAGTGAGGTCACAAGTTTTACAGTAAATGGCGCTGCTGACAAGGCATATTCCAACATAAAGTTGGTTGGTCAAAAGGCATACCAAAGAAAAGAAGAGATTGGACAATTCAACCCGGACTGTGACAGATGACATTCTGATACAAGAGACCAAGCAGACACAGGTAACACCTGCTGCAGAAGATCAACTAGACCATAAGGATCATCTGCTTCACTTCAATAGATCAAGGAAAGTGAGACAAATTTTGCAGGTAAAAGCATTGTGGAAATTGACATGCAAAATTGAAACATTCAAAATCAGTGCTACTGTGAAACGCAAGAAAAGGATGGCCTATATTTCTGAGTAATCAGCTGTTATATAGTTCTTATATATGACATTTACATCTTGTTTGTTTGTTTTGTATATTCACCCATGAAATAGTTTCCATCATCGTTAAACATGGCTGAAATCAATAATTTATCATGAGTTACAGATATTTATGTTTACTTTTGTTGTAAAGAACAAATAAAAATTTCCAGATATGAAATAAGATAATGATGCCGATCAAAATTTTTCAGATCTTAAAAATAAATTTAGGTAGTGGTAGCAAGTCTTCTAGTATCTTTGGTAGTAAACTTAAGGAAGGCCAGTTAAAAGGCTTATCATGTCATTGACAAAATGAGTGTGCATACTGCTCTGTTTCCTTAATCAGGTGCACAACCAACTGCCAATCACAATAAAAAATCAGAAACAGATGAGATTTATGGCAGTCTATAATCAGCCCTACACCACCCTTGACATTTCAGTCTCACAGTTTAGCTTATCAGAATCTATCCAGACCAAGGTTTACTGTATAATAAATAAATTATGAGGGTTGATCATCCTATAAATCTCATTTCTCAACATTCCCAAGAAAATTTAATCTATATAAAATTCCAAGAAAGTCTCCACTCTTATGAAAATGTTCTCACTTGGCTAGTTTACCAAGAAAATTGTATCTGTATACATCACCGAGAGAGCCTCCAGTCTGACATAACTGTTCTTCCAGTTTTGTTCTTTCCATATTTTACCACTTATTCTCTTTTGTACATAATAAATAACTGCAAGGGAGAAACATAGACTTGGAAATGAATATTGGCCAGTGACAACAATTTAAAGATAAGTTTATAACAAAAAAATTTCATTTCTCTTTATGTGTATTATAATTTTGCTTCAACTTACTATCAGACAGGATGGTTTATTTGCATGAATTTGTTTATTTTTAAGTCACACAAAAAGTTAGGGCAAATGTTATACTTATTATCAACATTTCTTTAAATGCTGATAGTTACATTGCTTAAGCTTTACATGCAAATAACCTATTATCCAAATAAATATAAATATATAAACAATAATTTAAGAATTGACCTTGATAAGCCACCATCACAACAACAGCTTTAGATGAATCCAACAGCCTCATCAAATGGTAAATATACAATTATGTTACAGCCAAACATTTGTATGGGAAGAATAATTAAAGTTGTATAGAAATTAGAACTGTGTGCCCTTTGATATTAATTGCCTCAAAATAAATCACTGGTCACTTACGCAAAGTTGTGTATATAAATGAATTTAACTTACTTTTCTTCTGGAGTAGCACAAAGTTCAGCATAATACTTCAGTTTTGGTTCTGTGCCACTGCGTAGCAGTGTGGCTACTAATCCATTTTCAAATGTGAATGTCAACATTTGACTGGATTTAGAAGTAGGTAGCAATGCCTTCTTGTCAGGCTGAGATGAATCATAGCCAGTAGTCAGATCACGAACAGCAATGATTTTATATTTACCCTGACATAATGATTGTGGGTACTGAAACAAAACAAATTTTAAAACAAAAAAAAAAAAATTAAACTGGAATTCTGTGCTAAATAAACCATAACTACATCAGAAAGAATGTTTTGTTAATTACCAATACTTATTTGTTTAGCAGTAAACTGATGTTGACATAATGATTTTGATCAATGGAACTTACTGTATTTGGTGTGCCTTCAAAGGTTCGTAGTCTATTAAAAATTCTTTTCATTATTTCTGGGTCATAACAAAAGAAATATGAGTTTTTGCTGATATGATGGCCATACCTAAAATATAACAACATTGTGAAATCAATAATCTTTATATTTTTAGTCTCCTTCTTTGCCATGTCACTGTTGAAGGTATTTAAATAAAACTAGAGAATCTAACACTGTGACTCTGGGGTTTAATTTCCTGATCTTAAAATCTTGGGATTAGTCATTTTTTTACTTCTGCAAGCATAGAAATATATTTTAGCTATTTTGTTTTGTGACAAACGGATGTGATTTAGGACCAACAAACTGTTTAGAAAAAATTCAACAAACAGTTTTCAAATACCTAAAGAATCATGTGTCCACCAAACCTCTATAATCCCATATTATCTTTCAAAATTCTATAATATGTAACTCTATGCCACAAGTTCTTGGATTTCTTTCAACCTAACACCACCATCTTTAACAAGCTTACCTTCTGTTCATCAAATGTAAAGAATGAACACATTGTACTTGTTCTGAACTAATCTTTATTAACTGTCTCCAGCAAACAGGGTTATATTCTTTGGATAGAGAAATGATTTCTGATCAGAGACAACTTCTCACTTTTAAATTAAAACAAATTGGGAAATAATTCTTAAAACCTTTTGTTCCTTCTCTTCTTGTATTCATAAACTAGATGGTGCCTACAACTTTGTTTGTACTTGCAAAGAATTTTCATTGACAGCTACCGACATGTAACCACCGTAGTGCATGATGGGAGACTCGAAGCTAATCAGAGATCTGCGCAGAATATTTATAACTGCAAATTGAAATACAGGGAAACACGTCTTCGGTCGAAATATGAAAAAGGCCTACATCGACCAATTTCAACCACCGTATCTCCCACGCCATTATAGTTACACATATATGTAAGATTCCTAAGCAGAACAAGACAGTCTAAAACCAGAAGATTTTCCTATAAAACAATTACTCTATATGGTACTTACTTTGAATAGATATCCTTCAACTTATCGGCAATAGTCATCTTTTGTGAGTGTAAATATGCAGCCATTTCTGCTGCATGAATTCCAGCTGATTCCATCTTTGTCTAACACAGCAGTGCCATACAAGAAGCCAATAGCTTCTTCAAATGAAAAAAGAACTATCTTTTTCTGTGAGATCAGCTCATCTATTTTATTTCCCATCCATTTAAATCCTGTTAATGTTTCCTAAAACAGTTGAAAAGCAAACATAATAAGTCTTTAAATTATATAGAATATAAAATTTAAAAAAATGGAGAAAAGGGTTAATAAACAAAGTTTTAAACATGCTAAACAGAAAGAGTTACTATTTACATACAGAATAAAAACTGAGACTGAACAAGAAAACCCACACTACAAAAGGTGGGGAGATTTTACACAGAAGACACAAGTTGTATCAGAGACATATAATATAACAGCTGATTCACTGGCATTGGGGATGAATGTAGTCAGCATTATGCAATACAAGAAAAAATGTATGCAGTGGAAGACTGTCCTCAAAGATTCAAATGAAAGCAGACTACTTCACAGAACAAAGTTATAATAAAATAGATGAGTAAAGCTTGGTGACAGAGGTAATATTTCATTCTTTTAAAGCAGGACATTTTCTTTGAGTTAGTTCCAACAACAATCTCCAAGCTCTAATGACCTTATTCTCGCAGAGCCAAAGAATTCCAAGAAAATAATGACAATAATGTAAATAAGAAAAGGGTAGGGAAAGTAAACCCATCACTCACCACAGATGAAGGCAGAAAGACCATGACAAACAAATAAATGGAGAAATTCTACAATATTTCAGTAAAAGTATAATTTTTATAGTATAAATCTCAACAAGTTTAAGAGGTGAGATATATAACAAGGGTGTCAGAGATGTACACACTGAGGCTCACCATATTATTATAATGACTAGTCCCAAAGCCCGCCAAAAATGACAGGTTTAACTTAGTGTTATGGTAATTTATTTCTCTGCAGTTGCTTAACTAAATAGAATAGTTATAAAATAAAGCTCATTGTAATTTATCGTCCCTTGTGCTGTAGCAAAAAGCTTCAGTTGTCACTTGGTCCAGGATGCATTTCAGCCTAACCCCAACTCTGCTAAGATTGTCGCTAGAAAAGCAATGCTTAAATCACATGCGAACTGTATTGCACATCAATGTCATCATGCATCGCGATATAAAATTGATCAAAAATCTTCATGGGTTCTTATACCTTTCTTCCTTATTACCTGCGATGAAAATCGATGTTTTAAAGGCTAACACATCTTACATGTGGCTGAAATAATGACCCCAATGGAAACAAAGGATGCTAAAAATAAATCTTAACAACATACACTATGCCACATAATATTAGGTTTAATTGTCATTTAGGCAGTATAGATCGCGATCAATTTGGAACTTCTTTCACTCAAATTAAGTAATAATTTCAGTATAAAAGCAACTGATAGTTAATATGCCAATTTATATAAAATGCATACTTTTTTCAGTGTTTTGGCAGTACATTTCTTAGCAATTGCTTAACTACATAGAATTGTTATAAAATAAAATTCAGTGTAATTCCACACACCTTGTGGTGTAGCAAAACATTTCCATCCAGGTCCAGGTTGCATTTCAACCTAACCACATACTATGATAAATTTGCCACCAGGAAAACAATACTTCAATCTCACACATATTAATACATGTACTGTATTGCATTTTAGTGGCAATACTGCATCGCAATATAAATTATTTGCGTTCTAGTGTAATCACTGGGACTCATAAAGAAATTGTTCGTCTGGTCTGAAAATTGTTACACACATTTGATAGATTATACTGTTTAATGTGTGTTGCTCTTAGAGCTGTAAAATATATACATACCTCACAAACTTCACTCGAAAAGTGCTGTAACGCTATACCACACACGACTGGGATAAGCCTTATAGCGAAGTATAATGATCATGCAAACATTCTTTGAACGGTATTATTTGGGAATATGTTGCTATCACATGAAAAATATAAATCTGGAACAAACTACACTCACAAAAAAAAACTGCAACAGCTTTGAACCGATAGTGAATGAAGGAATTTAGTTTTTGTAGTTGAAATGCAGGCTGTACCAAAATAACATTTGGTTCATGTTGTTAAAACATAGTTTGCTAGAAATTTGGATATATTAAACATTTAAATTATCATTATTTTTGAGCAGAATCATTAGTGGCACCTGTGGATAGGTTGGAATGTAGCCTGGACTAGAATGGACATAGAAGCTTCCTTTTACAGCTTAATGGACTTAATATAAAGTTAAGTTGGTTTGATTTTCTTCAGAGTTGTTGGTCATTTATGCATTTTGTTGTATGCAATATTAGTATCGCTGGAGGTTGCATATTATAGCAAATAGCGTACTCTAATTGTTTAGTGTGTAACGTTACAGCATTTTTTCTTTTTTTTTTTTTTTTTGCTTGAAGTTTTTTTCATTATATACTATCTTGATGGGTGTAATAGAAACATATTACTAAACAATGTTGTTGAAGGAATGTTTGCGTTATCATTGTACATCGCTAAGAGCCTTCTCCCAGTAGCTCACCACTTAATGTTACGGCACTTTTCGAGTGAAGTTTGTGTATTTTACAACTCTAAGAGCAACATATATTAAATAATATCAACCAACGAACATGTGAAACAGCTTTCAGACCAAAATGAAAATTCCTGGATGAGTCCCAGTGACTGCACAACAACCCTGACACAGTTACATGTTGCTGAAATAATAACCTCAGTAATATTGCTCAGTGAAAGCAAAGGAAATTAAGATAAACCTTATAAACTTACATTATGTCACATAATATTTGTATTAATTGCAATCTAGGCTAAATAGATCGTGATAAGTGTGCAACTAAACTAAATTATTCATGCCCTCTGCTATAACGTCAAATGCCAGTTTGATTCTGATCAATGCTAAGTAACACTCTAATCAAAAGTTTCGCTAACATTGATGCTCGAAACTTAAAGCTTTTATCTTACATATCTACGGACAAAGAATTTAAGGAATACTTCTATATATCCAAAGATTAATATGTAAATATATGCATCTAATGATTCATATGTCGATTTAAATGCAATACATACTTTTATTTCAGTGTTCCATCAGTTAATTTATTCGCGAATGCTTAGACATGTTATTGAATAACGTGCTTAACATAGAACAATGGCATAAAGAATGACATCATGGTGCGATGTAGTAGAGTGACTTCATGGCGTGACAGATGACATCATTGATGACCCAGAGTTGCTTATTACAATATTAGATAGTAATGGAATATGATACATTGGAGGCAAGTAAATGGAATCAGGAATCTAAGTATTTGGGTTAAGTTAGTACCAGCTACTTAGTATGTGATGGCAAGTCATTAGCTTTTTTAAATGCTTTATGTAACATGGATTAAGGTCAGGGTAGGATTTTTGATGAAGAATGAGAAGGAAACATCCCATCATCTTTTGGGAGAGATTTTGGGAAACGAGAGAAAATCAAACTGTGGAAGTTGATCCCGAGCCCTTCAGGATGGTGTATATTAATATTATTAATCACCAACCTAGCTAAAAGTCACAGGGCATAACTCATAGTTTCATTTGTATTGAGGGAAAACTGTTTTTTTTTTTTATGGCTTTACACCTCATCAATGGCGATGTTATTAGAGGCAGGAGGGGCTGGGGACAAGGAATGGGAAGGAATTCAGCCATGGCCCTTTCAAGGAAGCATCTCGGCATTCGCCTGGAGTGATTTGGAGAAAATTATGGAAAACCCAAATCTGGCTGCACGGATGGGCAATTGAACTGGCGTCCTCCCGAATGCGAGGCCAGAGCGTTAACCACTCACCCACTACGCTCGGTTGCAAAACTGTAGTCATCTGTGGTTTTTAATTATTGTAAAGATTCAATTAGTAACAAGGCCAAAGGATACAAAGAAAATACAGGATAGAGAACTCAAAGAAAAAATTGGCACTGTTTAGGATAAGCTTGATTGACTGGGTTAACTGTGCAAGGAAAATGATCTATGTTCACTGGGAGTATAATTGGAACATTTATAGATTATTTCAGGAGGACCATTGTAGTACATGTTCTTTGAGCACAGAATATTAATAGAACAACTATTTATAAGGATGGAAAATTTGATGTGTAAATGGTTCAAATGTAACTACAAACTAGATCTCAGAGACTTAATTTCAACAGGTAAGTGATTAATGGCAAAGAATGAAAATCTCTTGATTGTTAGACATTGCACATTATGTTCTTATGACAATGAAAGATTTACAAGCAAAATTTCTGTAATGACATATTAATTATTTACAACTATGTGCAGTCCTTCTGTCATCTTTAATAAGCAATAGTTATTTCCTCTGTCTTTGAATAAAAATTTTCTTGGGTAACTATCAGAGTTAGTCCATCGATTAAATGTGACATTTCAGTGGTCACAATCTCTGCCGCCATTGTCAAGTGACTGCTGCCGGTAGGTTATAGAGCCACTTATATATCATGCAAATCCTTTTTCCGGTCAGCCAATGGCTAGTGACGGGAAATGTTGGCCACTAGCAGGAAGCTTTCCTATTGGTGGAAGCCATTAGCTGCTGGCAGGTACCATTGATTGCTGACACTCAGGAGAGGGGTGTGCTTTCCAGACGTCCTGCTGTAGTCTCATTTTCTGGATTACTGGGCTCCAGGCCTGACTTAACTGAAATCCGTTATCTCTGTTAACGAGATCCTTCGAGATACGGATTTCGATATCTTCAGAGAAAATATTATCCCAATAACCTCTTGTATGCACAAGAATTCTTGTTTCTTTCAAATTAAAGCCATGTTGCGTGTCGACACTGTGCGCAGCAACCGCTGACTTGTCAATCTGACTCAGGCGAACGTTGTGTGTATATTCGGTGCACCTTTGGTTAATACATCGGGTTTTCTGTGCGATGTAAGCTTTCCTGCATTCACAAGGAATGCGATATATGCCAAGTGTTCATAAGGCTATGTCATCCTTCGGTGATTGCAGTATATTCTTAATTTTGGCTGGTGGTCAGAAAATGGTTTTAATGGCACATTTATGTAAAATTCTGCCTATCTTAGCAGTAGTTGCTCCCACATAAGGAAGGAAGGCGAAGTGGCTTGGGTCTTCCTGCTGGTGTATTTTCCTCCTCCTTCATCTGCAAACCAAGTTTATTAACGCCTCATTGTACCCGTTCTTGTGGAAAGTTGGGTTGACAGTGCTACAACTGCCAGCAGCCAGATACACCAACGACGAGCGAAGGTGTGCCAATGTGCGAAATATGAAAATCTTCCTGGGAGCCAACATTCTCAGTCTTCGCCTGAACTAAGAATCTCTCTGGAAAACGTCTTGACGACGCAATGATATCTGTTTTATCCAAAGGACTCAACTTTGCACCAGTTCCGAAAGATATTCCCATAAAGGATATCGTTAACAGCGTTGAGCAGGCCATCAGGAGTCTTCATTCCGATATTGCTGAGGAAACTAGAAGGAAAGCTTATAGGATATTATGCAGGGCTAAACCTCCGAAGGCAAATATTGCATCTGAATCCAAGGCTCTTTGAACGCTCCAAGAGGATATGGAAATCATTATCCTCCCGCAGAAGCTGTCGCAGATGTTAGATGACGATGCCTATATGAGACTTATTAAGTATCCAACCCCTGCATTGACGAGAAAAACTATAAAGCTGTTGAAAGAATCAGGAATAGATGCTGAAATAAGCAAGCGCCTCCGGCTACGAGTTCCAGTTCCACCTAGGTTGTATGGGCTGCCTAAGATACATAAGGATGGAAATCCTTTACGCCCGATAGTGAGTGCTATAGGCTCGGCTACTTACCAACTAGCAAAATATCTGACAAGTAGACTGTCACCACTCGTGGGAAATGTACCCACAATGTGAGCAACTCTGCTGAGTTCATCAATGTGTTGAAAGGATTTCGACTGGGAGCAGATGACACCATGGTCAGCTTTGATGTCGTGTCACTTTTCACAAGGGTGCCACTAGCGGACACATTGGCGTTACTGGCGAAGGAAGTGGAACTGTTCCGCCATGTGCTCCATCCAGTCTACCTACTTTCAGTTCGACGAGGAGTATTATGAGCAGAATGATAGGGTTGCTATGGGCTCACCATTGTCTCCAGCAATAGCCAATTTTTATATGGAACATTTCGAAGAACATGCTCTAGCAAGTGCTCCAAAACAGCCAGCCTGTTTCTTTTATTATGTCAATGATACGTTTGTAGAATGGCCTCACTGGATCAACAGTCTATAAGAATTTTTACAACATCTTAATGTGATTAATGAAAACACTAAATTTACAATGAAGGTGGATAGGAATGGTCACCTACCATTTTTGGATATTTTGATTGAAAAGAAGGCGGACGGCACCGTAAGTCATTCTGTATAGAGAAAACCAACACATACGGACCTCTATCTCAATGCGCACAGCCACCAGGTCACTCGAAAATGGCGGCAGAGATTGTGACTGCCGCAATGTCGTGTTTAATCGATGGTCTACTTTGGCTAGTTACCCAAGAAAATTTCATTCATTTGCAACACCAAGAAAACCTCCAGTCTTATTCATATTTGCTAAAGAGTACCATTCTGTCAAACTTAGAATGAGACTAATTCTAGTTCAAGGAATTATTCTAAATCACAAAAAAATCTTTTAATACCATGCTGTTATCACATTAAAACAGTAACCAGTTGGTATAAGATGAAGTTTCTATTTCCCCAACACCAAGCCATGGACGTATATTTGATTTGACTATCCAACGATAATGATAAGGTTGTGTCCTCTGCAAGGATCCACCAAAGATTTCAAGGAACCAGTATCCATGCAATGGTCATCAGAACTTACAGGCCTCTGCTTCCACTGTTATGCCGAATGTTTTTCTGCTGACAGTGTCAGATAAAGCTGTTAGCTTTTGCAAGTTCAGACAAGTATAATGTCTGTTCACTTTCTGTGATAAACACAGTAAACACTGTGTGTCACCAACGACAAAGAATATTTCATGTGATTACCATCTCTTCCACAGTTGACAACTTCCTTTCTGTCTACAGCAAAAAGACATGAGCTCTTTCCACCCCCCCCCCCCCTTTTCCCTCTCTCCTTGCCTCTCGGGCTGTCCCATCTTACAGAACGTTTGTCCCTGTTCTCAACAAAGGTGTTATAAGCATGCATTACACATTATCGCATGCTGGTTCTCTTACAACTGGTATGAAGCGACAACAAGATATGATTTTCAGACTTAGGAGTACTCCAACTACATTACTAATTATTGGATGACACTGGCCTCTGTAATTAAATAATTGCTTACATTAAATACTTACTAATAAACATCAATATCCACATCGATTTTCCAAAATATCTTTCCCCGACTCCTTGGCCTACCACACCACAAACAAATATTTTTTTCCCCTTTAAATTTCAAATGCGTGGCCACAACCAAATATAAAATACTTTTCCATTGTGACGTGTGAAGCTACAATTATCATTTTAATTATAGTAAGCAAACACCTTGATATTTAAAAAAAAAAAAAAAATATGCTCGTTACATCATGGTATGAACACCATTTTCTTTCTGTGTCAGAACACCTCATACAATTTAGGGAAGGAGCTATTTTAATATTTAAATCCATAAGGGAAACATGAATTGCTTGAATCCTTAGTACCACACTTTAAAAACAATAGTTCACAATATTGAACACAGAAGCATACATACGTCTATGTATTCCACTGGTTTCCAGTCTTCAATACAAATTGTTGTCTCACAAGTTTGTGGCCTAACCAAAGAAATGAAATTGTACTGCATAACAAAAACTATATTTAATTATTTAGTCCTATGTAGTATATTGTCCAAAATTATATCATCCTGGAATACACCTTTATTATATTTCAAATGCTGAAAATGGATGAGGTGTATGTTTAATCTGAAATTGAGAAGAAAGAAATTTGATTAAACATTTGTTTGAGAGAAGGATGTCACCAAATGACATTCATGAGGCTATGATGGTAACATTGGGGAGTAAAACTAATGGCAATCTGAAATTAAATGGGAGAAGTGCTATCAGGATTTGAGGTTCATCTAGGCAAACCATTCAGAGAACTCAGGATCTGGTATGTGATATTGTCTGATCAGCTAACATCAAAAGAGCTGTCCCACCGAAAGTCAGCACAATAGCAACTGACATCTTATCAACAGCGCAATGAGACTGCTGCCCTCAACTAAACCAATATTAAGTGTTGCATATTGTCCGTGTTCAAAAACTAAACAGTAAAACATTAATTGCCAGAAAGGGCACATAAGGATTGCAGGCACTGAAGTACTTGATCACTTAACAAAAAATGCAGCAACAGAGAGATTAGATGAAATTTACATCTCCACCCTGTACATTATCAATGAAATAAAAAGAGACATGTAGAACACACAGAATTAAAACTGGAACGAGAGTTATATGTGGAAAGTTAGTCACAGCATTTTCTCAAGCAATGTACCAAAAATATAGAGGCATCAAACTGCATAATCACAGTGGTGTAGCTAGGTTAACAAGGGCCTCAGTGCAAAAAAAAGAGCCCTCAGGCCAGAAGGGTGACTTTTTTTTTTTTAAGCTCTACCAAGTCTTGTGAGGTTGGCTGGCAGGAGTTCCATGGAGCCCCCCTGAGGTGAGCGTGGGCCACATGAGCTGCACTTGGGGGCCTCTTGAGCTTGGGGACCCTGGTGCACGGCACCACCTAGCCCTCCGATAGCTACGCCCCTGCATAATCACCAAGAAAAGTACTACCGACTACAGTGACACTAACTATAACAAATTCAAGAAACACATATAGAAAAGGAATGATCATCTCCCCAACAGGTAAATGTGATGTTGAGAGTGAGGAAACACAAATGTTAACTTCGAATGAGAGAAATTTTGGAACAATAATAAACTAATGTTGGATACATAACAGCACAACACAGTGAATGTCTGCCATATACTAACAACTGATAAAGTCAAAATGTATAGTTTAAGGGAACATCTTAGAAGATCATTATGTTCGGATTTGTTAGTGAGGCAGATTCTCTTATTTATCTCGTAGTATCGATTGTACTGACCTTTATACCAATTTGATACACAGAAAGCTGGCTGCTTTACACACACACACACAGAGAGAGAGAAAGAGAGAGAGAGAGAGAGAGAGAGATAAAATTATTTATGATGTTTTCTTAGTAAGAAGGCCAAAGGCGACAAACACATAAGAAAACGTGGGGCAGGTGATGAAATTTTAACAGTTAAGTAGAGTGGGAAGATTTCAGGCACTACAAGAATAACAGCTGTTCAAATTCTGACAGCAACCCTTTGAACGCTGAAACATTTGACAACAGATCAAAAGGTGCCTGCGAAAAATCTGACCCTAATTGAAGCCAATACAGTAGATTTTGTTGAAAAATGTGTGACTACACTTTTTTGTTTTTGTTTGGGAATTTATATGCTCTATCAATGTCATTCAAGATGGGACAATGAACTGGAAGGAATTCAGTAATGACCCCTTTTTAAACAACCATTCTGCTAGTCTTCCAGGAAAACATAAGAGAGATGACATCTGCAGGACCAGGCTGGGGTTCCTCCCATTACAGCTCCTCTACTTCCCTAACTTTGTGACAACAGATAGGACCTTCGCCCAATATCACAGTTCATATAGTGGACATTCGCCAGTTATGCTCATTCAAAAAAGGTAACAGTTGTTCTTTCTGCAGAGAAGGTGATGATGTCTAAAAGAGTGAAAATGTAAGGCAGCAAATTTTACCGACCTTATGAAGAAACAGCGAGTAGTTATCAAAGAAAAGAGGGAAGTTTCAAAAAAAAAAAAAAAAAAAAAAAAAAAAAAAAAAAAGGTGCTATTTCAATAAGACTATTCTTCCAGTCACACGTCTTTCATTATCATGATTTCAATTCATGAGTGGGATTTTCAGATGATACCACAACATCCTATTTGCTTGATGTGACATTTTCAGACTTTCACTTATTTCCTAGCCTTAATCTTCAGGCCGGGCATTCGGGAGGACACAGGTTTGATCCCAACTCCAGACATATTAATTTTTGTTAGTCATAGTTTCCAGAAATAACTCCACATGAATAAAAGGATTGTTCCTTCGAAAGAACATGGACAAATCCCTTTCAGCTTTTTGCCCCTACTCCTTCCCTAACACTAATTTCCTCAATAAGTCAAAGTCCTCACCAGGAAGCAAAGCTTAAAAAGTTTGAAACCCACTTTTAAGTTAGATTTGTCATAGAAAATTTTAACCTGTTTACACCTAATTCACAGGTACACAGTTTCAATACAAGAAACAGAAATAACTTGCATAAAACACAAACATCTCTGTCATTAGTACAAAGAGGAGTTAATTATTCTGGGATACATCTGTTTAATAAACTACCTAATCGTATAAAACAGCTTTCAGATAATAAAGATGTATTCAAACAAAAACTTAGAGATTATCTTATTGGCAACTCCTTCTACTCCATTCAAGAATTTGAAGAAAATAATTAATTGTACTCATTATGACGTTTGCAAAACTCAGTTGCAAAAATGTATGTTTATTATTTCTTGTATTTGTAAAATATGTATATATATATATTTACTATGATATGACTCATATTATGTGTATATGTATCAACAATGACATGTTTCACATCCCAGAGGTATTTCCTCAGCAGGGATCCATGGAACAAGATTGATAAATAAATAAAATAAATAAATTACGATGTCATATATACAGTCACCCCCTTCATTTTTACTTCCATGCGGAACCAAGCACAGGCACATCAATGGAGGAGCTCACAGTGGACTATATTGAAAAATAGGCTACAATTTTTCTTTTAGTTCATATACGTCAGTGTCATGTCGCATACTTATTGGATGATGCTCATATTAGATTTTTAACAACAGAGCATGATGGGGCATTGGAAAATTATGGAGTGAAGTTCACCATGTAATTTGAAAATGTGTCGGGCATTTATTTTTTGTGCCAATCTTCTGCCGTATAACTTATTACATGCGACATATGTGATTAGATCATTTGAGTGGAACCATTGAAATTCAATTACCTATTATTTATATAAAAACATGATTGAACAAATAACATGATGTACTAAGGTGCTAATATTTCCTTCATATTTCCCCGCTGGCGTTATTCTATGTCATCAGGCTGGTGATCCTTCGAAGCAGTCCCCATTTAATTGTAGAATACACTCCCAATCGGCTTTTCACTTTTGGAGGCAGTCTTGGAACAAGTTATTTGGTATCACCTTTAGAGCGTTCATCGTATTAGTTTAGAGTGTTTGTTGTTGTTGAAACGGTGTCCTTTGAGTAGCATTTTCAATCTCGGGAACAGCCAAATGTCACAGGAAGCTACTTTGAACTTTGTCAAATATTGCTGCACAAGGTTTGATGCATGTGATGGCGCATTATCATGATGAAGAAGCCAATTACCCCCCCCCCCCTTGACCAAAGCTGCCGTTTTATTCTAACTGTGCACTGCAATCTTTTCATAACTTCAAGATAATAGTCTTTGTTGATCATCTGACCTTTACGAGCATATTTGTGGTACACAACACCCTCATAATAATAAAAAATCGGCAATGGCGCACTTTTTTCGATTGTTGCTGCAATGACAGCTTCCACTGTGAAGACTATCTTTTTATTTTAGGATCATAACCATAAACCCTTGATTCATCGCCAGTTCTAATCTTTTTTCATCATAACTGACCATTTACAAATTGTCCCGAGTGATTTCTAGGTTAAGATTTTTCTGCTCAACCATTAGCAATTTCAGAAAGAATTACACACACACACAAATCATTTGCAAATTTTCAGTTAAAATCTTCCAAACATCAGTTTTTGGTATTCCAAGATCACATTTAGTTCCTGCACAGTCAATTGACAATCTTCATCAAGTGAAAGTGACACGTTTGATATTACTGGTGTTTTTGTTGTCAAATGCCACTCAGCATGTTGGTTACTATCAACAGATGTGTGGCCATCTCTGAACTGCTTACACCATTCTTTTATTTGTGTTTTTTCTCACACATTTGTCCCCAAATGCCGTCTTCACCATTTCAATTGTCTCCCCAAAACTCTTTTCCAGTTTAAACCAAAATTTAATGCAAATTCATTGCTCCGATCTTTCAGTCATTTTTTACGATAGCAAAATGCGACGAATATACAAAACACTTTCTAAACAAACGTGCGCTGCACGTGAACTAACCTGGCAGCCAGGGAGTTCATGAAGCTTTACTGGTGACACTCATACTCGACACATGGCGATACAATTTGAAGGAAGATCGGATACTTTTGCGAAGAAATCATATTAAGCACAGAGTTAACGAAATTCTGTATGTTCTATTAATTCCCACAATTTCACTATTTACCAGTAAAATTGTATTATTAAAACTAGACAACAAATAAAAGAAACAGATGTGTAAGTGGTGAATTTCCAAACGTACTGTTGCAAAGTAATTTTCAAGGATATCCAGCCATATGTATGGTGGTGTGTAAAAAAAAAAAAAAATTTTCACCAGCTCAGCTTTCTCCGGTGTCTTCATTAGGTGCTGCTCAACTTCTAGTAGTTGTAAGCCTGTTGATACTGACTTGACACATCTACCTCATGTCATACTCCCACTTATGTGGTCCCTTACCATGCCTGCACCCAACCTGCTCACCTTCCTAGCCTATGGGAATACAAAGTCCAGTGCGGTGCTGGCACGCCTATTCTGGTGTTGTCACTAAGATTTGTTACGTCATTTGCTGCATTTGTGCCAGATTGGCTAGAACTGGCTTTCAGGCTTTAATAAGACAGAGCCCACCCTCCAAGTTGAAATAGTTATCATTAAGCCCAATTTTCAACACTACACTTATGACCAGATCCTAGAAGGCAGAGGCTATGGACAACATGACTGTCTTATTAAATTCTAGCTTGCACTCTTAGATACAAATGTTTAGTAATAACTCTATTAGTATTTAGAGCATCAAAGGAAACCTCAATTGACCTCATTGTTTGGAAGACTGAAAGATTTGTTTCCAATTTGTTCTAACTACTGAGAGATTCAGGCACACACAAATTTTAGTGACAATAGTCCAACATGTAAGTACTGCCAAGAGATTTTTGTTTATTTATTGTTATCAAGCACATGTATTGGTGGCAATTTACCTACATGCTTACTTATTATTCATATACCTTTTTACCTAAAAATACTTTACAGTTTGAAGTATACTGTTCATCCCATTCCTAGGTAGCTTGTTCCATTTCCCAATTCCTCCACCTTTACTTAAAAGCAATCCCTTATGCATGAAATAAAGTATTAATTTAGTATTATTGTTCTCCATTTCTTTCTACATGAGACTTCTACATCTTTGCTTTATATTTAAGAAGGCCTTATTGCCATTATATCCCTTGTAAAGGTCCAAATTCTCTTCACATCACTCCTATCCTTCAATGACACCTAGGCCAGCTCTTATAACATATCAGTAACTCAGGACATCACAATATAATTTTTACAGGCAAATCTAGCTGCCCTCTTTTGTATTTCCTCCAATACCATTGTAAATAAGCATCTTTTTCTGGCAAGATACTGGCATCTATTGCTTAAAAGTTGCCCAGCAACATATCCGGCAATAGATGCTCAATATATGGCCCAGCAATGTGTTGCTCAACTATTGCTGGGCATTTTATGCACTGTATTATTGCTCAACATTTTCTGTTTAAACGCACTGTGTGATCAGTAATCAGCATCATGGCAGAGGAGGGAGTTGTAGTGGCTGCTGCATATGATATCCTGGAAACTTAAAAAAGGAAAGGGTGGGAGTGTCCTTACTTAACTAAAAGTGATACGATTATTCCTGTTGAAATAGAAATCTTCTGATTCCAAGCCCGTTTTTGGGTGTAGGCTACTCCCATGGAGGGGCACACCCTTGGGAAGATGATCTTGGGTGATTTCCCATTACTGTCCCCTGTTGTAAGTGTGGATGACTGTGGTAGTGTGTATGTTCAATGTACAGTGTTGTTTGTGATGTATGAAATGAGACATGATGAATGGAGAGCCTGAAACCCCATGCTGGCCCAGTCAGGCCTACTCTCCCGAATTACCATAAACAGTGTCGTGAAACCTCGCTCTGTACGCACTGTGGAGAGGTTTGGAGATATAACCCAATACTTTGACGCACAATCTGCTGATTAGGAACTGTGCACCACCACCTCTCCTACCCTACCGGCCAAGTCCCGATGATGAAAATTTCTTTGATCACCAGGACTGGAACCAGTTAACCCCATCTCAGTGCCAGACACCATTTTGGTGCCACAGCTACCTGAGCCAATAAGATAGCCAACAGAGAAATAGAACTGGATAATTACTTGATTGAAAACTTTACAAGAACTTGAAAGCTGATTTTAAAGATTTGATTTGTATGATTGAAAAAGTAAAAAAAAATATGGCTATCACTCTACGATTTATGTGACCTGAACAAAAACTTGACATATTTGTTTAGAGTATCAGGGTCAGTCTCTCATATTGTAACAGAGGTGTGCAAAGCAATGATGAAAGGACTAAAGGAATACATAAAGGTATAAGTAGCTCCAACCGTCTTTATTTTTTAATCGGTGTTTGTAATTACAAGCTACACCCTGTTGTACACTTCCTTGGCTGTACATGTATTTCATTAATGAAATTTAGTCTTTCCGATTGACCAGTTATTCATTTCTATGCTATGAACTATTTAAATGATTTTATTAAAAAATAGGAAAATAAACTGTGCAATATGACTACTTGCTGAATGAAAGAAGGTTAAAACGCATTGTATTCAAACACACTTAGTTTCTTATTTAAAAGAATGACATTCGGTTGTTCCAGCCATACAACTAGCTGTAATGTTGTATATACGTATGTTTTCTGCTCTAGTATACATATTTCTCACATTAATTTAGGGTAGGGTATGGAAGACGCAAGATTAACACAATGTTTAGTTAAAACCACGTGTTCCCTAAGCTGGAATCGAAACAGTGACCTTCGGTACATGAGGCCACGCTCTAGCATCTATGCTACCGTGGCCGGCAACACGGGAAGTTTCCAAGAATGTTCATCCAGCGAGTGACCTCACCGTCAACATGCCCGCCACACTTGGCAACATAGAGCAATGCCGGCAACAAGGCGGACATATTGCCAGGAAATTCGGCATTATTGCCCGGCCACATAACCATATTGCCACAATATTGCAGCCGCCCAGTCGTAATACTTGCTGGCAACACATTGCCATAAAAATGTTGCTCATATACAGGCCACTTTACATTTCCTCACTATCCTCTCCAACAGATGCAAAACTTAGAAACTGTTCTCTACAACTTCCCTAATGTGCCCCAGTTTAGCTTACTGTCATTTGTTATTCTCTGATATTTAAATTTTATTGTTTCAACAAGCAATTTCGCTTCTACTAAAAAATATAAAACCTTTATTTTCCTATATGCTTATCTAATAAGTAGGCTTTCCTGGACATTTATTTTCATTCCATGCTTAAACATTCAACAAGATATCCTGTCTAGATCCCTTTACCTTTGTTCAAACTCCTCTCTCGTTGTAATCCTATTATATAGAATTAGGTCATCTGCAAACAGTCTTACCTAACATAGCAACAAAATCATTCATAAGAATAATGAACAGTAATGGTCCCAATACACTATCCTGTGGCATTCCTGTTTGCACTTCCATCTTCTCTTATATCACATTTCTTATACTGACACTTTATTTCCTACCACTTTTGAATTATCTACCCACATCTTGGTTTAACCAAATGATCTTAAACTTATTTACAACTGTTCAATGACTATGCCTTGAAAGATTCAGTACCACACCTCCCAGTCCAATTCGTCTGAAATATCTTTTACTGTTAACTGAGATTCATATAAATATGTTCTTCTAAATCCACATTGCAGACTTAAAAACCATTTCTTTCCCTCACCAATTTTTGTAATTAAGCTGGCTCTAAAACTCCCCACCAGCCTACCCACCCACAGTGGCGTAGCTAGGACAACAAGGGCCCCGGTGCAAAAAATTTATTTGGGCCCTCAGGCCAGATGGACAACCTTTTTTTTTAGTTTTGTGTTGCTGGTAGGGCCCCCCTGAGCTGAGGATGGGGGCCCTTAAGTTGTGCTTTGGGGCCCCTGAGCAGTGGTTGGGGCCCCCCTGAGCAGTGAGGGCCCTTAGTGAGGGGCTTCCTGTGTCTCAGGGGCCCCCTTAGACGACTGTAAAGCTAAATAATAATAATACTAATAATAAAAGGTCGCCAGTTTGCCCATGAAGCCTCGTGGACCCTCTCAACCGCGCTTGGCCCCCTGAGCATAGGGGCCCCAGTGCACTGCACCGCCTAGCCCCATAGTAACTACGCCCCGGCCCACCCAACAACATAACGGGTCTAAAATCCTCAGTCATATTTGTATCTCTTTCCTTATGAGCTGGCACTACTGCAGCACATTTTCAGTTGTTTGTTACAAAAATATCCAGATTCAACCTAAATACTTTTAGGTATGGTACATTGTTATCTCCAACTAACTTGAACACATCTATGGCTATATTACCTACAGCAAGCGCTTTGATAAAACTTCATAACTCTCTTCCCTAGTCTGTACATTACTACTAAATTGGAAAAGCTCCAGCTCTCACCAAACAAACTGAAGAATAATAGTTGTCTTCCTTGACTCTTCAGCAAGAAGTAGTTACTAGAAGCAGTTGCTAACATAACATTTTACATGTGCATTATTAATATTGCTTCTTTCAGTTTTAATAACATTCAAACAATACATTACTAGATCTGTTGATCTCGTAGTTTACGGCTTATTTTAATTTGTTTATGATTTTAAAATTGGTTTTAGTTTAAGGTGAGTAATTACATTTACGCTTTTAGAGTGCAAAATTACCCATTCCATTTCTACTTTTATTGGAAACAATATTGTGGAGAGTTTATATATTTAAAGTAATATTTGGTGAAAGTAACTAAATTAGTGTATTTTTTATACACAAATGTACAGTCTTATTTCCCAAGATTACCAATTAAAATTCTTATCAACTTGCAGTTTACAGGTTCATCTTTGATCATGTTATTACTATTTTTTTATTTTACAACTACTGAATAAAATTATTTATTCAAGTGCTATTTTATATATACCATATTTACCATACTATGGAACACTTTTTGGACTTTTTTGAGAATTCCAATTTAAGGAAATAAAGTGAATTATTTGGTTAGATCTATCCTTACTTTTTCGAATAATGGTACTACAAACCAAATTAAAACTATTTTTCACCCAGCCATTGCCCTCCATTTATGTACCGAAGGTGCCCCATGAAGTAGTGAAACTTTGGGACAAGTCATTTTGAAAATCAATAGGAAAAGTGGTTGGTACCAAAGTAAGAGTAACAGCATTTTATTTTGCCTCACATTACACACATTTTCAGCTATTGTGTGTCTTTCTGCCCCTGAACTGCAAAGGCTTCAGCAGAAATGTTTTGACCCGCTCTTCTGCCTATGCCTTTGACAAACTTGGACGACTTCAGAGATCCTTTGGATAATGTGCTCCATTAAGAATTTATCAATGAATATTTCAAATGTGTGAATTTAACTTGTTCTACAATGTATGTATTTCACATTCTCAAATTTAAATAATTTTTATCATTAAGATATTTATTCTTTCCATAATTGTTAGAAAAAATGGCTATCCAATGCCACTACCTCAGAGCCCTATCAGATATAATTATTCAGTTCAAATCAAATTTAGAGCTATTTCCAATCTAATTCTTCATTGATCTTTCAATTTCATCAAATCAAAAATTTGGAGCAGCTATAAGGGAACAATACCATTAACATACCTCAATTAACTTTGCTTGGCACTGAAAACTGTAATTTTCACCTTGATTGTGAAACATCATTTAGAAAAAATCTAATATGCCTAATAAGTTATGAGTAAACTATCAGTTCAATTGCTTTAATATTGTCCCAAAGATGCCCCGTGGAAGTCTTGACATTACAAACCATAAACAAAATTTATAGATATTATTGTTTATTTTTTATTATTGTCTAAAACAATAACTAAGGACTGTATTTCTTGTTGAAACTACCTATTTTTTTCACATCTGCTTCTAGTTTTTCTTTGCTATATGAAAGTTTGCAGAACAACAGAGCACTTTGAAAATAGTCTTAAAATTAAAAATGGCTACCTTTCATAGAAGTTTGTGAACAAAGTTCTGAAAAACTGCTGCTATAAACACTTTGAAAGACCATAACAAAAATATTATACTTCGCAACTGGCAGCTGCAAGAGATTTAAAACATCTGAAAAACATGGTGTCCCAAAGTTGACAGTATTTCTGTGAATTATAATGAAAATGTTATCATAAGCATGCAGCTCTGTATTCGAGTGGGAAAATGCAGTTTGACCAAGACTGACGTGTATGTATTTTTGGAATACAATTTGTCCGTTTAAATTCTACAGCAAAATTTAAACCACACAGGATATTTTCTCATTTCCTTCATGATACATGTACAAGGACTGGTACAAGCTTATTAGATTTTAATAGATTAAAATTTCTAATGAGTCGTCAATAGATTGTTGGCAAGTTGGTCTTACATTAAACAGAAATCAGACTTCTGATGTGTAAGGGGGTTCTGTGGTGTACAGCTGTACGATATTACAAAATCACGGAATTTTCTTTGCCAGATTTATAAGCTGTTCAAAAAGACCAGAAATATACAAATATAAATGTACACTGGTCTTTTCAAATATTGTGTCTATATTACATGACCTGTTGCAAATCTGTAAAAACTACAATGCATTCAAACTCTCATTCTTAAACAGTTTGTAACAATTTTATCTTAACATTTTCTTCTTTTTACTTTGATAGTCATTCAAGAATCTATTCAGATTGAAAATTTGTTGTTAAACTGCTCAATATTTAATTAATTGCCATTAATCAGTAGTAATGCACTCGTTATGAAACTTATTTACATATATTAAGTACAACCAAATTCCTTCGTAAGTTACTTCTGAGAAGAGAAAATAACCAAAACAAAAAACTGAATTAAAAAGAACTAAATAATGAAACATGGAATAAAAGTAAAAACACCAAAACATAATCATCTTCAGGCCATATAGATTTTATTTCTTGGGGTTTAGTGTCTTTGTCATTAATAAAAGGGTAACTACAGAAGAAGAGTATTGTTGGTTTTTAGGTTTTCAATTCAAACATGAAAAGGAGCTGTCCTGCTGGCATTCTGCTATCTTATTCTCAATCACAGGCCTCCAACACAGTGGTTCCCCATTAGTAGTGATACGTGTGTACCCTAGGGGTACGTGAGGTTGCTTGGGGGGGAGGGGGTGGTAAGATTATGTTTTATTAATACTGAATACAGATCAAATGTTAAATCTTTATTGCATGATGCGCATTGTGTCCAAAAACAATACACATAGGTATGGTAATGCTGCAGCCAGGATCGTCTTGTGTTCACAAATACAGGCTGTTTATAAAAGCATGTGTGCAAGTGTAATTTTTGTTTAAAAATTTATTTTAAATTGGATAAAAAAAGGATATGATTTGTTAAAAGCCAGATAAAATTTTTGAGTTTCTTCAGTTTTATGCATGTTCATGGTTTCTGATTTATTCTATATTCTGAGCTTAGTAATTTAAAAAATACAATAAATTCTTCTCTTTCAGATGGTATGGTGGCTGATAGGACGACAAAAGGCTGTAATCTGAAAATCCAGCAAATTCAATGATTTTACAATGTGATTAGTCTGATATACAACTCGATGAATCTATAGATGTATCTAACTTGGCTTAGTATATATTCGAAACGTCTATTCAACAGAGGTACGTGAAGAGTTCCTATTTTGTCGAGCTCTTCCGATTCACAACTCAGGAAGGGATATCTTTCATATGGTCAATGGTTTTGCTGAAGAGAAAAAAAATGCATTGGTCGAAATATGTGGGTGTATGCACTGATGGCGCCAGAGCAATGACTGGTCATTTTTCAGGACTTGTAAGTAGCTCCAGCTGCAAGATGGACACACTGTAGAATTCATCAAGAGGCATTTGCTTGAAAAAAATGTCCAGAGAGCTTGGAAATCACTCTTAAAAATGCTGTAAGCATTGTTAACTTAATCAAGGCCCATAGTACAAACTTGAAAATTTTTGCTGATATGTCCAAAGAGCTTGGCAGTGAACACGAAACCATCTTGTTACGTACTGAAGTACGCTGGCTGTCCAGGGAAAGAGTTGTTTTAAGAATATTTGAGTTGAGACATGAAATTGAGTTGTTCTTGATCAAGCAAGGATATCATGAGCCAAACTGATGCTAATTGACCCTTCAAGGCTGCAAAAATTGGCTTACTTGTCAGATATTTTCACCAAATTAAATGAGCTTATTCGGGACTTAAAGACCAGGATACTACCATATTTACTATGCAGGAGAAAGTTGAATCAACTATTTAAAAAATGTCTCTCTGGAAATCTCAGACTGAAAAATGTAAATATGACCAGTTTCTGAATCTGAAATTTTTGTTGGAAACTACTTCTTCGACTTTGAATTAAGATATAAAATCGGTTATTATATACCACTACTGTCGACAGTTACGCAGCTACTTTCCAGGAATATCGTTGCAATGGAACTGAATAAACAGTTCGTTTCTAAACCATTCCATCAACCATCTATCCATCTCTGACCATGAGGAACTAATAGACATTTCATCATGCAACAGCAGACTCAAGAGTCTTTTTGTAGAAAAATCACCAGTAAAGTTTTGGGGTGAACTAAGAGACATTTATCATTTTAGCAAACAGGAATAATATTGTTACTACTATTTTGCATGATGTACCTTTGTGAGAGTGGGTTTTCGACCATGATAAACATGAACACCAAACATTGTCACTGACTTCAACTCAAAGAGGATTAAAGTTTGGAGCTCAATAAAGAGCAACCAAATTTCTCAGAATTGCGTAAAGAGAAATGTGCACATTTGTCCCCTTAAACTTAAACATTTGTGGTTTTCATTATTATTAGAATTGTTATAACAATATTTATGGATATTTGTTGATTCTTGTGACATTTGTTACTGGATTAAAATTTAATAAACATCAAAATAGTAGTATTATTTTTTTATTTATCATTTCGGTTATGAGAGGTATGTAAGGTTGATCTCTTTCTTGAAGGGGTACTCGGGAAAAACTAACCAGGCACCAATTTTAACACCTAATTAGAGTAAGTTAAGACTAAATTGGCCAAAAACAGAACATTTTATTCAAAATGATGTAAAACTATATTATATCGAAATAAATGGGATAAAAAATAATAATTAATAAAAATATACCAATTTGATTCACAGAAAAATGCAGACATAAGTGGCAATCAAAACTGTCCATTTTGGAATTTTTTTATTACCAGTGCTATCTCAAAAACGATATTAGCTAGCGACTTGAAATTTGTCTCCAAAATATACTACAACCTATATTAAAATGAAAAATACTAAAGACACTTATATAAAAAATATTTTGTAAGTTGTGAGCAAAATAAGTAAAACTTTCATTTTGAAATTACTTTGCCTTATACTAACATAATTTTATTTAAAAACCTCTAAATTTAAAATTAATGGCATTCTAAAGGTAACTTAGTCTACAACCAAAAGGTTGGTTCAATCCTCTCAAAGGAGGCATATTAAGCCACTGTGTCAGACGTAGGATGGCCAGTTCCTTTCCTCTAGAACCTATAGTTTAACGTGGAATCTGAACCACAGAACGACCTGGCATAGCTCATATGGTCAAACAGAATTCTCAAAAATTCATGCACCTACTGAACTGCACCTATAATAAATCTGAATGTAACTAATACAGTTAGCAGTACACATGGCACAGTGTTGGAGAACCATGGAGCAAAAACCATTAGCTAACCTGAAAAAATTCCACAATTGATTTTTGTGCCAGGCAACTGCTGTCTGACCTACCACATGTGAGATACAGATCCCTAATTGTGATTGTCCACTTTTTTTAATTAATTGCTGCATATTTTATGCCTGTAAAATATGAATTTTTTTTATGTAAAACTGGACACCAAACTAGTATTGGCCTGGATGATTAAAATTCCAACTTGTCAGTGTCAGGTTAGAACTTTCTGCTGTTGACTTGCAGTTGAAAATGTACAATTTACCACTGCACCTAGCACAGCACATGTCGGCATCATGAATCAGCCTTAGACATGCACTGAACAAAACAAGCTGGGAATATCACCATAAACTGACACAGCCATGTGCACCTACAAAATCTGGATTAGGCAATTGCTCGATTATAGATGAATGGTGTAAGGTCAATATTATGAGTATTCAATATATAAACTGGAGAAGGTGCAAAGGAGGAAATCATATTGCCTACCAAATCACTTCAAGCCAGGAGAAAGGGTGCGGGGGTATGATATAAAGCCTGTGTTGATACTAAACGAAGCATCAGAAAAGTGAGGACAACAATGATAAGGAACGGAGAGATAACGGAAAATATACCTCAAAAAGTGAAAGGAGATTAAAGTAAAAGAGTATATAAAATTATTAGGAGGAAAAATGTCAGAGGTAGAAGCTTCACTGATTTTATTATAAGAAGACCACATTTTATATTCATTTATTTTTAAATTAAATTTACCTCTTTGCAAATCTATAGTATATAACAAAATCATAGAAAAGTTGGGTCTGCACAAAAAAATCATTTGAAAAAAAGCAACTGCAATGTACACTACAAGTAAAAGAGATGCCAAGTTGAATATTGGTTTATCTCTCTGGCCATACATCATGGACTAATCAATGGATTTTAACCAAACTCCACAATGATAGCATATGTCCTAGGTTAACATATAGGATACTATATATCCAAATTGTAACATGGTCTTAGTGGTATAGATATCAAAACTGTAAAATTTAGAAATTTTTTCATCCACACATCACACAGATTTACACAGATTTTAAATGAAATACACATGGTGATAGTTGATTAGAACCTTAGTTCTTGATACAAAGGGGCCAAAACTGTAATTTTGGAATTTTAGCTTATTAGTGCATAGAACAAGCCAGGACTAAAAACTAATTTCAACAAAACTAAAATGAGTTAATGTACAAGAGAAATTATATACTTATACATTGCTGTCTAAGAAGCCATCAGAAAAGTCACAGATATTACATCAGTGTAGTGGTTTTAATAAGATTTTTTTACTAAGAATTTATATATATACTTATAAACACTGCAGTAATTATCATAAGATTAATGCAGCAAAAAAAATGTATTATTAATCTTTTTATAGGTACTTTAGTTCTCTACTGTCATGTGTATACAAATAGTTCAGTTACTTGCAAACAGGTGGCAACATTTGCCTTTTATATACGCAGTGACTGCGTGTTTAAATATTACAAACTAAAACAGATTGTCTTTGTGATTCAATTAGAGATTTTATATCATAGTTTAAGTACATACATAGAAACGAATCTATCCATACATCACTTACTGAACTTAGTGAAAAATACTGAAATGTGCCTGTTGATAATGTAAAAGCATAAAACCGTTTTGAAGTAGTAGTAGTAGTAGTAGTAGTAGTAGTAGTACAAATGGTAGAAACAAATGATGTGTACAAATGCATTTAAAACATTTACATACTCTCTAAATTCAAAAAGGAAGAGGAAAATACAGGGTCACTTTTCTGCCTTTTAGTATGGAATTAATATTTCTTTGATGCTTTATCAGTGACCTAACAGCAAAAATTTAAAATTCCACATGGATGAAACACAGATAATATTTTACAAGCTAACAACACAAGGAAAAAAAATGTAGTCCTCATTTTCTGTACATACCTTTCAAAATGCAGTTACCTGTGCTCTTGGAAACCCAATAATATAATATATTTAATGCTATTCAATCATATTCCAATTAAAGCAATTAAAATATCTCTATTAATGATATATAATACAAAATACAGCTTCTGTAATCAACATAATCCAGTCAAGATAATGCTACCTTTGCTATTGTTTGATTTGTGTTTTCTATGAGCGATGTTAAGTAAATAAGAAAAGAAAGGGAAATTAACCCACCACATACCAAAGTGGACGGATGCGATGAGAGAACACTAATGCTGACAAACAACTACACAATATTTCGGCATCTGCCTTGCTCACAAATAGAAAAACGGGACATTAGGCTCGGAACATGTGTGCACAACGAACGTTACCTAATGACTAACCGTGTAGAGGTGGAGGGGGAGGGGGGGGGGACGGATAAGGAGTAGACTATCGATATCAATATTCAATGTCTGAGATAATATATTTAATATTTTGGCAGGCGATGGTAAAATGAGCAAATGTAGTAATGGTACAGTATAAACATGGCGGAGAAAAAAATAAGGTAGTGATGGGTTAATTGGATTTTAACGGTGGTTAAGTCCAGGTGGGTGTCTCGTATCCAGGATATTCTGGTACGCTAGTTCCCATCTCCGGAGTTCTGCTGCAGTGGTGCTGTCAGGGAAAACTCTGACTGCTCTCACAGTAAAACAGTCGTTGAGGTTGTTGGAATCATGGCTATTGGCATGTTCTGGTACTGGAAGGTACAGGTTGCGAGTATGGACTGTTTGTCTGTGGCCATTCATTCTAACAGAGTTGCTGTGTGGTGAGGCCAATGTAAGAACTGGTGCAATAGCGGCAAGTTAGTTGGTATATAAGATGAGTGGTTGAACAGGTGGCATGTCCAATAATGGGGAAAGTTTCTCCTGTGGTGGGATTGGAATATGTAGTGGTGGGTGGAAGCATGCTGCAGGTTTTACAGCGGGGTCTATAACAAGGATAAGATCCATATGGTGCTTTTGGAGAGTCTAACGGAGGGTATTTGTGGACTAATAGACCCCGCTGTAAAACCTGCAGCATGCTTCCACCCACCACAGGAGAAACTTTCCCCATTATTGGACATGCCACCTGTTCAACCACTAATCTTATATACCAACTAACTTGCCGCTATTGCACCAGTTCTTACATTGGCCTCACCACACAGCAACTCTGTTAGAATGAATGGCCACAGACAAACAGTCCGTACTCGCAACCTGTACCTTCCAGTACCAGAACATGCCAATAGCCATGATTCCAACAACCTCAATGACTGGTTTACTGTGAGAGCAGTCAGAGTTTTCCCTGACAGCACCACTGCAGCAGAACTCCGGAGATGGGAACTAGCGTACCAGAATATCCTGGATACGAGACACCCACCTGGACTTAACCACCGTTAAAATCCAATTAACCCATCACTACCTTTTTTTTTTTTTTTTTCTCTCCGCCATGTTTATACCGTACCATTACTACATTTGCTCATTTTACCATCGCCTGCCAAAATATTAAATATATTATCTCAGACATTGAATACCGATATCGATAGTCTACTCCTTATCCGTCCCCCCCCCTCCCCCTCCACCACTACACGGTTAGTCATTAGGTAACGTTCGTTGTGCACACATGTTCCGAGCCTAATGGCCCGTTTTTCTATTTGTGAGCAAGGCAGATGCCGAAATATTGTGTAGTTGTTTGTCAGCATTAGCGTTCTCTCATCGCATCCGTCCACTTTGGTATGTGGTGGGTTAATTTCCCTTTCTTTTCTTATTTATATCGCCTAGAAGCCGCTTCCATTTTCCTTAGTTGCATCGATGTTAAGTAAAACGCCTATAAATGTAGTGTATTATCAGACTGAAGTAAATTAATAAAACAGGGTATTTACATATATATAAAACTGGATATTGTGGGCCATTTACACTTCATAGAATTCTTCTGAACAGCACATAGTAATTGCAAGATCAGTAAAATATCAGAAAATTCCTAACATGCTGCTGGTGATTCATTAGATGACTACTTACTAGTAGCAATATTTTTTTATAGGTGAAATGGTGGTGTTCTGTAACACTTTTAAATAATGGTTTCAGAACACAATTATTTTCTATTCTGTCATACATTTTTGTGTTATGTCACAGTGTTTCTCAATTGTTCCTGTGGATTATGAAGTTCACCATGTTTACTGATACCACTCTTCTTAGATGAGATGCAAACAGAATACTTTGCTCCATCATAAGCAATTGAAGCTATCAGCCAGTGTCGATCATGGACAATGTGCAACAAAACCCTAGCAAATAAATTATGAAACAAATCTGAGAGATGGATCTGAAAATTTTGGTGTTAGCAAAATTAACTGAAATATTTTCTGGCAGACTTTCTCACTGGAGGTTTTTATGTGAGCACATAATCAAATATAATCAGCAACAATATTTTACATTATACAGCTGAAATAACTAAGGATTTTAAGTAACATTTTACTTACTTAGTTAAAAAGCTTTTTTGTTTTGTCAGTATAATATAATCTGTACCAATATGATAATTTTTAGTATGTTCCAAAATTTTGTTTTAGTTTTCTATCATTTGAAGAAGCCACAGCAAGAAGGCTGAACTGTCAACATCAAGGTCAATAGAGGCTGGAAAGGACTAAGGCCTAGGTACAGGAAGAAATTAAGCGAAGGCCTTTTGAAGGAACCAACCCAGCAATCACTGGAAGTGATTTTGGAATCCATGATAAACTGAAATCTGAATGACAGGATGGGGTTTCAAACCTATGTCCTCCCAAAATCCATATTAATGAAATTTCATGTCAATTTGTTATATGTATTTAAAGGACTTGCCCAAATCCACCAAAAAGGAGGTGAATTATGGTAGATTTATTCCTACAACATTTTTAGCCAATCAGAAATGTGTGCGAAAATTCATCAAAAACTTTTCAGCCATTCAGACTGATGCTGAAACTTACAAACACAGCTTTTTATGTCTACAAGACTGGAGTTTATCATCAGACAGTAACTGTTATCCTAAGTGATTAGATGCATGACAATAAGCACACATCTAGCAATTGGAACAAATAGCTCTGTGAATATTTTCAAGAAATGTAGAAAATGAAGGTCCTTCAACAGTAACTACATTCTCTTAGAAAAATTTTGTAATATCGGAAATGAATCACTGAATATCACAATTATTGTAAAAATAACAAAATCTGTATTAATGGAGAATATAGTGCTGCATGTATTGTGATCTACAGAAATATCACAAAAACTTCTTCAAAATAGCAACACAGCCTGCTGAACTTTAACTAGCAATTTAAAACTGAATCTTACATTTACAGGTGAATATTGAGACAATATTCCAAAATAGCTTTCTTTTTTTGCTGTCGTCAGTCTTTCGACTGGTATGACGCAACCCTCCATCCCTTCCTATCTCGTGCTAACCTCTTCACGTCTACATATCCCTTACACCCACATCCTCAATTATTTGCTTCATATATTCTAATCTCTGTCTTCCTGTACAGTTTTTATCTTCTACTTTTTCTCCACTAACAAATTAACCAATCCAGCATGTCTCAAAATATGACCTACCAGCCTGTCACTTCTTTCTGTGCGCTTCTTCCACAAACGCATTTCCTCACCAATCATTTCCAAAACTCGTTTATTTTGTACTTTGTCTGTCCACTTAATTGTCAGTATTCTTCTGTAGCACCACATTTCAAATGCTTCAATTTTCTTTCTTTCTGGTATTCTGGTAAGTCCATGTTTCACTACCATAAAGTGCAGTGCTCCACACATAGAGTTTTAAAAAGTTATTTCTAATTGCTAGAACAATGTATGAAACTAAAAAGATTACTCTTTTTCAGGAAGGCTCTTTTTGCTAGTGCTATTCTGCTTTTAACATCATTCTCGCTTGGGCCATCGGTTGTAACATTTGCTTCCCCAGTAACAGAATTCACTTACTTCTCCTATTGCACCCGACCCCATATTTATATTTAATCTATTGTGATTGGAATCATTTCGGCTACATTTCATCACTTTAATTTATATTCAGTCCAAGATCATCCTTCAGCAGTTTGTTCATGCCATTCAATAACTTCTCAATATCCTCCGCGTGTTCTGCTAACAAGACAATGTCATCAGCAAATCGTAGCACTGAATTTTTTCTCCAAGAACACTCAATTTTTTTAATTTTTTTTTTTTTTTAATTTGCTTTACTGCTTCTTCTACATACAAGTTGAATATTAACAGGGATAGACTACAATCTTGTCTCACACCATTTTTAACTGAGCATGTCTCTCATGGTTCTATACTTTTATTATAGCTACTTGATTCTTATATAGTTTATATTCTTCCATCTTGATAAAAAGACCTGACTTCTTTAAAATTTTGTATGTCTTGTCCCAGCAAACATTATCAAAAGCTTTTTTTTCCAAATCAACAAACACCATAAAAGTATCTTTGCTTTTCTTGATCCACCCTTCAAGTATTAATTTTAAAGCCATAATTGCTTCCCTCGTAACACAATTTTTTCCTAAAACCAAAATGATCTTCACCTACTATCTCTTCTACTACCCTTTCCATTCTTCTGTATATTATTCTGATCAGTAATTTTGAAGCATGTGATGTTAGACCAATGTTGCGATAATTCTCACATTTGTTGGTTTGTGCTTTCTTCAGAAGTGTGAAGATGATATTTTTATTAAAATCAGTTGAAATTTCCCGTTTCATAACTTTTTGAATAATTTTTCGATTCCTTCGTCTCCTAGGGATTTAAGAAGTTCTGCAGGGATCTGATGAATTCCAACTGCCTTATTTGCTTTCAAGTCATTCAGAGCTCTATTAAATTCTGTCTTCAAAACAGGATCTCCTAAATCATCAATGTCGACCGACATCACCTTCTTTTTCCATTATGCTATTGTTCAAGTCATCCCTGTCATAAAGTTTCTCAACGTATTCCTTCCATCGGTTAGCTCTATCGTCTGAGCAAAAAAGTGTTTTCCCATCATCAGCTTTAATGTTTACACCTCTTTTCTTCATTTATCCAAAATTCTGTTTGATCTTCCTGTATGCAACATCTACTTTACCTATGACCATTTCCTTTTCTATTTCATCACACTTTTCTGTAGCCATTTTTTTTTTTTTTTTTTTTTTTTTTTTTTTGTATTTCCTGTTTATTTGATTTCTAAATTGCCTATATTGCTATCTTCCTGCTTCATCCTGAGTATTTTCTGCCTTCTCCTCTGATCCACCAGTTTCAAAATTTCCTCTGTGATCCAAGGTTTTCGGTTGACTTTTTTCCTAAAGCCAAAGGTTTCCTCACCAGCTTTCATTATTTCGGTCTTTAACGCATTCTATTCGTTCTCAGTTGAGCTCCTTTCAGAATGACCTAAGTCTACCATTTTTGCAAATTTTTTCTCACATGCAAGATTGTTTCGGTTTATTCACTTCCAGTCTGTTCTGCTTACATTGATTCCTTATTCGCTTGAATTTCAGCCTGCATTTCATTACTATCAAATTATGGTCAGAGTCTATGTCTGCTCCTGGGTATGTTTTACACTCTAGAACTTTATTCCTGAATCTCTGTTTCACCATGATATAATGTAGCTGATATCTGCTTGTATCCCATGGACGTTTCCAGGTGTACATCTTTCTTGCATGGTTCTTAAACTATGTTTGCCACAACTATAGTGTGTGTCATGAACAAAGGCGGGTGGCGCAGAGAGAGAGAGAAATAGGGACACAGGGTATAAGACGTTGCTGCGTTTCCAGCAGGAGACGAACGACAGAGTGAGAAATAAAGAATAGTAATTATGCTATTGCTACTAATATTACTGCTGTGTAATGATAATAAAAACAATAATATGCGTTTTAGCAGTGCTTTATGTGCTAATACTATTAAGAGAGTTAGGAATGTGAGAAAGTTTCAGCCGCAGCAAACAATCAACACTTGAGTAACCACGACAAGCACTGGATTGTTACTGAATTCAATTGGCTACTGGCAGAGTTGACGTACCTGTGCAGAGCCTCCCTAAACTTGGCCGCCTTCATTCGTGACACGCAATACAGCTTATATCTTTCATAAAATTCTAACAACCTGCTTCTTCGATCATTTCTTTCTCCCAGACCAAACGATCCTACAGTATTCTCCTCTTTTCCTTCTCCCACTATTGCATTCCAATCACCCATGATTATTAGATTTTCCTCCTGTTTCACATATTGAATTAATACTTTAATTTCGGTGTATATTTTCTCTATTTCTTCATCATCATCCTGTGACGTTGGCATGTTCACTTGTACTAATGTGGTTGCAGCGGGCTTAGTTTTTAACCTCATCAAAATATTCCTGTCACTAAACTGTTCATAACAACCCACACATTTCCCTAATCTCTTATACATTACAAATCCTACACCAGTGACACTATTGACAGCTTGTGTGCTAATTATCCTGTGTTCCCCAGACCAGATATCCTGTGCGACCTTCCATTTAATCTCAATAATCCCAACAACATCTAACTGAAGTCATTCCATTTCCCTTTTTAAGTTTTCCAACCTAGCCCTGCCCTATTCAGACATCTACATTTCACACTCTGACTCGTAGAATGTTTCTTTCCATTCTGATGACTCCTCCCTGATTAGTCCCCACCTGGAGATCCAATTGGGGGACTATTTTCCCTCCGGAATATTATACCCAGGAAGAAGCCATCACGATATATGTAATTTGAGAGAGTTACATGTCCTTGGGATACCCTTTGGGTCTTTAATGCACCTTCACCCGCCTTTAGGTGCTGTTTCCAACCCCAGGGGCAAGACGGTTGCCCTGGACCGCTCCCCACTCTTCTGCCTACCTTTCGGAGGCTGTTGGCAAGCAGTGGGTGACTCTTTATACCGGAAATCTTTAAGTCGCCAGAGCCTTGTCTGTGCAAACATGGTGCACCATGTGAAGGAGAGGTTGAGATTTGGTTGGAAAAGGCTAATATAGTCTCTACCAAACCATATAGCTTTTATAGCTAATACTAAAGACTTAAATAGAACACTTTTATAATAATCTTTAAAACCATCAGACACGCATTGATTACTAAGCTGATATAAGTAATTTAGTGAACAAATTCTAATTTAAACTTCAAATGTTAAAAATTCAAGCTGTGCGATCATATATCATACCTTCAAGAGCAAAGAAGTTCCAAAGTGTTTTGTCATCAAATTGTAAATTATCATTTATATATTTTGTTCATGTGCCATTAGCATTCAGAATTTGTGTGGTTTAAAGACTGAATACCTAATATTTACTAAGGTAGTGTGATGCTATGAATGATATATTTTAAGCCTTACAAAAATTTTAAAAACACTTTCAAATTCTATTAAGTAGCATGGATCATAATTATGATGCTACACATCTTTCATTATTTATTTTTAATACTTGAATAATGCTTTAACAAAGTTTGAAAAATTAGTGGAATGTTCATCATGATCAGTTTGCTCTGAACCAGACTTATAACTAACATTATGTGGTTTATATTTATTTTTCATCTTCTTCCTTTCATTATTGTCAGCTAGGGACCATGTGCCAATTTCAATTCCTCTCCTGCTGTTTTTTCTTTCTTCCTTTCCAGTACTCCTTCATTATTGCACTGTGTTTTCTCTTTCTCTCTTCAGACCATATCGTACCTGTTTTCTTCTCCTCTCTACCTTGGAATCCTGCCATATTTGAAATCTGCTTTCAAAAATGTTCTCTTTCCATAGCGTCCTGTTCACTGATATTATTTCGTTTCAAATCTTTCTTAATCTCTTGAAACCAGGTTATAATCGATTTTTTCTCCCAAAAATATTTCAATATATATTTTTTTTTTGTTAGCCTGGTGTCATCCATGCGATAGATGGGTCCAAGAAATATCACTCTCCTTTTTCTGATCGATTCTGTTATTTTTTCAATGTTATGATAAATTTCCTCTTAACCTCCATTTTACTGTATTTTTTCAATGGACCCAAAATTTTTCTTATAATTCTCCTTTCCAATACTTTAAGTTTATCCAGTTTATAATTTAATACCATGCATTCACTTGCATAGACACATTCCAGTTTCACCACTGTATTATAGTCTTATGGCGACTTAGTGAGGACCGTAACCGCACGGCGATTACTTTCTACGTCAAGATTGAATATCATTAAGTTGGTAAACCTGAAAAAGAAGATCAACAAATTCTCCTGTGTGCCATCTAGCGCGAATCTACAAAACCAGCCTACAGTCAGCTGACCAGCTGCAGCTGAGTGCAACATCGCATCGTGGTGAGAATTCCTGTCACTGCACACGACATTGGAACCAGCGGAGTAAATATACTGCGACGCAGAACAACACGAGAAACATTAAAGCTAAGTGTACATTTTAATTTTGGCATGTTAACATAAATTCAATAACGTGAAAATTGAGAGGTTGTGTTTATCGCGTGTGATGACTTCTTAAAAAAAAATTTTGACGTTTTCTCACACAAAAAACTGTTGAATATCTTTGCAATTTTATTGATTACGCCGATTTCGTCATATGAGTGTACTCAAAAAAATACCAAACATAAGTTTGGCGGAACATAAATTTCGGCAGACAAAAAACTATTAGATGCGCTTACAAAATATTTCTTACAAATACGTGATTAAGAACCATTCTTCTTTGCGTTAATATCTCTTTTGTGTACTTCATAATTAACTTACTAAGCAATATCATTCCTGTTTGTAAAACTTGTTTATACGATCGGAAATATTGTTTACTTTCTCCCTAGTTTGCTCAAAGCGTTTTTCGACGCTAAGCCCTGCAACTTGTTATTGTTTGGCGCAAGCGAATATTGTATTTTATGAAAACGCTAATACTGTGAAAAAAAGTTTTGACTTTACAGTGGTAGATTTAGTTTTAGGACTAGTTATTTTTTTCCTTTTTCTTAATTGTGAAATTACAATATTGTGGATTTCTGTTGTGTTTGCTACAAGCAAACTAGATATTGATCTTGTTTCGATAATTTTGGCTCTAAGACTGACCGATCATGGACGAAGTGAATTTTCCACAGAATACATTGTCACATGTTGAGGCTCCACATTTGCCTACCACATTGGAGGCCGAACCACCTTTGCTGCCTTGCAGCAATGTACCCGTTATTGATCCAATAGGTACACAATTTCTGGGACCAATAGACCAAACAGACAGTATTTCTTTGCCGGAAAACATTGTGCATTCTGGAGCATCTTCTGAGAATGAGTTTTTAGGGTTTAGCCCAAATGAGTTATACACAGACTGTCCCCCACAAGCCAGTCAGGCACCATGTTGTAGTACTCAACCAACTAGCCATTCAGAAGAGATAAATACTCAATTACGCCTCCTGATGAGTATGATGTGTTCACAATCTAAGGCTCTTGATTCACAATCTAAGGCTCTTGATTCTAAATTTCAGGCTCTTGATTCTCAATTTCAGGCTCTTGATTCTCAATTTGAAGCTTTTAACACTAAATTAGATTCCCAATTTGACACTTTCTCAACAGATATCAAGGCTGAGTTGGGTACAAAGCTTTCCTACCTAGCTTCCCAAGTACAGGCTTACACAGATGTAACATCACATTTACACCATCGAATGTCTGCTTTGGATACAAAACCACAAACATATGAAAAAGAATGTAAACACAGTACTCCAGTAATCCAAAACAAAATCGCTTATATTGAAGCAAACATCACTCATAAAGTTGACTCACACTGTCAAAACGTTAACATTCATTTTGCGGAGGTTCAAAAACAAATAAATGAGTTAGATAAAACCAGAGAGAATAATACTATTTCAAATTTAGTGGTGGCTTCAGTTAATAATGATGTTATGTATGGAGTTGATGTGTCAATGAAATATGATGATTCGAATCAAGTGAATCTTTTAATGACTAATGATATTTTGAATGAGGATGAGACTTTACTGAATGATGGTGTGATTGGAGTAAATGTTTCAAAGAAAAGTGATATGTTAAATGGAGTTGATGTTTTAATGAATGATGGTGTGATTGGAGTAAATGTTTCAAAGAAAAGTGATAGGCTTATGTTAAATGGAGTTGATCTTTTAATGATGGGTGGTGTTATGAATGATATGCTTGTGTTAATGAATCGTGATTGTCTGAAAAAGAACTATGCTTCAATTACTATTAGAAGTCAGAAGCTTTATTGTGCTTTTGTGCAAATAATACCAAAATTTTGTATGATGCAAAAAATTGTATTTCTGAAAAAGCTTCTCCTATTTTGGAATGATTTTGCAAAGAAAAGCTGGAAAAGCCGTAAGAAACCTTTTCATTGTCTTAGAGGGGCGATAAAACTCGCTGCCTCATCTTATGTACAGGTTATTTTGGCAAAGGTTTTCATACCATATTTTTATTATGAACAATTTTTAGTGTTATTGGTAAGGTCAAATGTGTTCTTTATTTTAGCAGTGATAGTTACTGATTGTCCTTTCTGGTAATGCACATATTAAGTGTAGTAATTGTTATCGTAGGTAAGGAATACTGAGGAACTGGGAAGAGATAAAGTTTGGGGAACCCACAGAAGGTCATTGATTTAAAGAAATATTGATATTGATAGAGTGAACTAAGAAAGAATGCTAAAAGTAATATTATTAGTAATGAAATGTGAATATGGTAGGGCCTATAATTGTTTTAAGGTAAAGAATATTTACTGCTAATGGTTAAAAAATACCAAAGATTTCTCTTATGTAAAGATATTGATTATGCATAGGAAGGTTATGTGAACTGTGACTCATTAACAATTGTCTACACAAATTGTGTTGAATATTTTTTTTTAAAGCCACATTATGATGTATATGTAAAAAAAAAAAAAAAACTATCAAGAAAAGTAGTTTTACTGTTATAAACTGATTAAAGATAAAGAGAATATTTATCTCACATATATAATTAGCCGATATGAATGTAACAACAACAATAGAGAATATAAATATGAATATTTTATTGCATGTACACACTACCTTCAAGGTAGGCAGTTTATCTACACTAATTTTTTGTTTTGTGTTACTTGTGTATGTTCACAGACTTTGAGCTATTGTGGACAGTGAGTGCCGCCTTTTTTCGACATCACATCACTGTGCATCGGGAAAACGCGTGCACCAATGGCAATAATGGTCTAGCTTTTGAAAAGTAGCCTAAGCATTTGTGTCATTATTATATAAATTCTATGAGAAGTGTGACGACACATGACAGGACTTTGTTTTTGTTATTGTTCATTTGTTATTGTTCATTTGTTATGTTTTTTTTTAATGTAAGATTGGTGTTCATTTAGAGTAAGCAAAGCTTGTTAATATTTTGTACAAAAAAATAAAAAATTTAAAATCTCAATACCAATAACGACGTTGCCATTGAGAAAATTTTCCCCATTTTCTTGTTCATTTATAAGCAACAAAAAAAATGAGGAACATTTTGGGAGGGGTTGTGACATAGTAGTAAATTAAAAGTAAAAATGATACATTTATAAAAGAAAAGAATACAAAGATAAATATTGTTTGCCCAGAGAGGCTTTTAAAGGATATGCTCTCTGAGAAAAAAAAGAAGCGAGGTGAGAATTGTTGAGTAAAGAAGACAACGAAGAAAAAGATGGATTTGGTAGCAGCTTGTATTTGATTTGAGAGAGATCTTGAGTAGAAAGGCGAACCTGACAATCTTCGGAATATATGGACAGGCGTGATCGTTATTGGTGTTCAGAGAATTGATAAACAAAGAAATGAGATCAATAAACTGTAAAAGTAAATAACAAAAAAAAACTACAGTCCACAAGAAATTATTTATTTAATTACGAAGATCGTCGCCGTCATCATTATTTATATGCGACAAGGCACTTTTTGTTGTAAAAATTCTTAGTAATACACTTTCCATTTTGCGTATTCTTTCGTCTATTGAAAACTTTTCTAATTCATTTTCTTCAATTATCTCACCTAAATATTTTAAATTCCTTGCCTTTTCAATTCGATGATATATGTGTCATTAAAAATTTTGGAGCATCTTTTATGTTTGTAAAGAATTTAGTTTTTTCCACTGAGACTTGCAAACCTGCATTGTTAGCTATTTCTTACAAGAGATTAATTTGTGTTTGTGCATTTTTTAAGCTTTCTGAAAGGATAATGAAGTCATCTGCAAATGCCAGACAATTTATTTTGACTCCTTTGTTTTTTCTCCCCAGGGTTATTGGTGGAATATCATGTTCTTTTAATTTTTTCTCCCATATCCTTACTATTTTCTTCAAGACACAGTTGAAAAAAATGGGCGATAAACCACAACCTTGCCGTACAGCTGTATTTTATTTTGAATGACTGTGACATATTTATTTTTTAATACTATAAAAATGTTATTATGCAGTATGAAGGCTTATTGATATGTTTATTTTTGATAGACTATATCTTGCAGGGATTGCATTTTTGGTGTTTCTGATAATAAGTTTAGAGTTTCATTTTGGCTCTGGCATCACAGAACATAGAAACATAATACCTGCTACAGATTTTGAGTATGATCCTAAGCATTCAAACTATGAAAACTCCATCAAAAACTATTAAGTAGATTTTGCGTGGAGCTGGAAGCAACATACACATATTAAATTTTATAAATATAGATAATAATGGAAATCTGAAAGCAACATGGCCTGACATTAGAACCAAGAGAGGTTTGGGCAAAGGTATTTAGCCAACAATTCTAAGCATGCACCTCAAGTGATTACAAAAACCAAAGCAGAATCAAAATTTGAAGAGGCAAATATGTCATTGAACCAATGTCTTCCTGAATGCCAGGCACCATCAGATTGATTTTAGCAATGGTTCTTTAATTTTGAACAACATTTATTTTCTTTTAAATTTAAAGCCAGCCTACACATTACTGCATTGTACGTAGTTTTTCCTCAATACTTCAGTATATTGCTATTCCGTTTTAAAATGAACCTTTAGCCTGATTAGTTTGACTAAGGCTATGTGTATGAAAATGTTTAAATATAAAATCTCTGACATTAATTAAAATATGTAACTTAACTGTACCAAGAAATTAAATCCTTCAATTCTGGCCATGGACTTGAGTATTTTGGATGATACAGTGCTAGAAAGCATATAAACATTTTTCAGATCTTTATCTGGATATTTCTTAGTGAAACAGAAAAAACTCCACCAGCCTAGTACAGCACCCAGCTCATTTCCAGTGAACACGTGCCATGAATCTCCCCTAAAAATTAAAGTACATAAATATGGCAGTTAATAATTAATAAAGAGAATTAAAAACAAAATAATTTAGATAGAAACAGAAACCAGCATTAAAGTTAGAAATGGAACAAATACCCAGACCTGTTCAAAATTTTTAAGTATTAGTCCAATATAAGACAAGGAAGAAAATCATTAATTGTATTGCTTTTTATCACAAATTTAACAAATATCTAAAGTAAATTTCTATTCAATCTCATTGCTACTGATAAAATAAGTTTCTCAAGCAAAACTGAAGAGCAAAAAGTGTAAACATTAATTAAATCTGATTTTTTAAAATAAAAAACAGAAGGAATGTATTCTGTATTTTTCTTTTGTTATGAAATCCTGTTCCTCTAAAAAGAGCACCAGATTATTAAAACTGTTGTTTTGGAGTGGTTTATATATCAGCCATGCAGTTCTGTGGACCTGACATCTACTTTAGTTCTGGGGAGAGCAACATGTGTATTGTGTTTAATGTGTATTGTGTTGAACTAATTTTAATGAATAGCAAAGAACACTAATGGTAGACTGAACTAAAAGAAAACATCAAATGAATTGGTTCATATCTATAGAGGCTGCACAGAATTAACCGAATAAGGAAGAAATCAGCTAAAGCAACACAGCAGGATCACTTAAGATGGTTGGTGACAGAATAGCAAACTTGTAATACATCTAAGGCCAAATGGATTTTTTTTTAAAATGGGGGTGTACAATCTATAGTCAAATAATCTGTACACCACATTTTCTTCCACCATCAAAAGGTTTAAAAATGAAGTTTTTTAACTGGATTATTTCTTTGATGTTATTTTTCCATCTCTACCATTCTGCCATAATCTGTGTCAAGTGGAAATTTATTTTTCCTCGTGTTTTCTTTTATTATTTACAGCAGCGATAAATGTTTTATTGAGGAAGTGAACATCTAACACAAAGAGATTTGACAAGCCAAATATTGCTGAGGTCAGATGGTTTAGAAGAAAAAAATGGACATGTGAAGATTTAAATACTGAAGACTGAAACAAATACTAGGAAATCAATAAAAATGGGAACGTCACTGATGACAAAACTGAAAATTAAACAACAAAATCTCCCACCTGGAAACGTGATTCATAACTGTATGGACTTGAAGATGAGGGTTTGGCGTAGGTTTATATTAACTTTGGAGTGAATATATTTTATTGCAGGTATTATCTCCAGTTTTTTGCCTTTGGTTTTTGATCTTTTGTTTTATTTTTTCCAGTAGTTTTTTCAGAATATGAAGACAATAATTTGAAGAACATGCTTAAAAACAAAACATTCTTTAGAAGTACATGCTTAAAAACAAAACGTTTTTTAGAAGTTGAAAATAAAATTAAGTTAAGCAAATATGATATCAACGATGTTAGAGCTTAATTGAAAAATGGACAAATGATTTTGGGATTACATTTCAACCAAAAGTGTCACAGTAAAAGAATGCTGTAATTGAGGGGAGATGAAACACAACAGGAATAGTTTTTGGATTGATGTAGAATATAATCATAATAACTTTCCATGACAATTTATATTGGTTTTTTGGACATGGATGCAGTTGAATAGTGATTACTCTTAGAAGGAAAAAAAAGAAAGTTTGGGTTACCATGGTGTGAGATAAAGAGCAAGTATTGAACAGCATATAACAAGTACAGTAGTTGCTGCTAGGAATATTAAAATCACTGCTAAAAAAAGAACATTTTTGGATACGTTATCTCTCTGATTTAGTTCCATGGGGAGATAAACTAAAGGACGTTAATAAAGTTTGAGCCTGTGTAAAAATATAAAAGACTATGTTCTTTACTTGAGGACATTAAAGAGTAAGGCAAATTAAATCAGAGTTATCCCCTCGCTGGTGTAATTATTAAAACATCTAACAATTACAACACGGTCATTTATAATAATCATTAAGTTATACAACAAATAAGTCCAATAGATATAAGACACTATGAAACCGATAAAATGAAGTTAACAACACAAAGGTTTACGAGATATGTGGATCTGAATGTATTATGGCTTTTGTCTTCAAAAAATTCTGCAATTACAAATGGAAAAAACTCTTATCAATAACTGAATTTGAAAGTAATCAATTACTATAATTTGTATTTGTTATAAGAAAAACAGCTAACATTTTAAAAAAACAAAATAATAACACAAAGATTATGAGAGGTGATAGGTAGTATGGTGATTAGCACACATAGGAGAAGGCATACCATTTGTTGAAATGTTTGTGTGTTTTGTTACTTGATTAGAACTGACTTTCAGTAGTTTTATATTTACTCATTTTCTTCCTCCATAGATTTATAAATACTTACCACTAAACACAAATGTGGACCAACCACATATGAGCAAACAAACTATTTTTACATATAGACTTCACTAATACACATTTTTTCCTACTGTACTGGCAGTTTTTATGTTCTAAATTTGCCTTTAGGTCCTGATAAGAACCATTAGGTGACATGAGGATTACTGTGCTCTGGTTGCCAGGAGATCCCCTGTCACTGATATAGAAGTGGCAAGGATCATCAAACAAATGAATGAATGGGAAGGATCCGGGTTTTAATGAAATTCTGCCAGAGTTCCTCACCCGCTGTGGAAAAATATACCAAAAAATGGTTGTTGACCCACTTCTTTACTAACATACTACAGACAAGTGTCTTACATCTAGAATTTAAATAGGCAAAGATCATTGCCATTCTGAAGTCTGGAAAAAGCCCTGATGTTTCAGATAATTTTAGACCTATTTCACTGCTAGGTAACACTTGCAAGATATTTGAAAGGATAATCTAAAATAGAATTAGTCTGGTTATTTTTAAAAAAAAACTGCCCGGTTTAACAGGCAGGTTTTAGAGCTGCAAGAAACTGTGAATATCAGGTCTTGACTTTGGCAAGCCACATAGAAGCATGATTCAAGAGACGATTGAAGACTGGTGCGGTATTTGTTGACCTAATCACAGCCTATGATACGATGTGGCATGAGGGTGTGGTGTACAAACTGCTGAACATCATGAAGTGCAAATGTCACTTTTCTGATCAACATCATAGTAGCTAACCGAACTTTCCAGTTTGTCTCAGATAGTAAGAAGAGCAAAGTAAATAAGTGAATAAGTGAATAACAGTCTGCCCCATGGTTCAGTTCTTGTTTCACTTCTTTTTAATGTGTATACAGTATATCTGACATTTCTCCAACAGAATCAAGACAATTTTCCTATGCAGACGATCTGGCACTAGTACAACAATCCCATAACATTCAGCAAATTGAAAATAGTTTAACATTAGACCTCAAAACTCTGAGCAACTATTTTAAGAAATGGTGTCTCGTATCCAGTTCAAGCAAGACAGAAACTAGTGTCTTCCATCTTAATCGGGTGGCAAGTCTCTCACTAGATGTTCTCCTTGATGGTACTCCACTCCAACACAACCCTTTTCCAGAGTATTTGGGAGTTGTAATGGATCGCACCTTGCCGTACAATAAATATCTGACCAACCTCGCAGCAAAACTAAGAACTAGAAATAATATTCTGCTAAAGCTAACTGGCACCTATAAGGACACACATTATATCCATTATAATCAAATGTGAAAATATTTAAATCTTTTGTTTCTAATATATTTCTTTGAGTAGGGAGGCTGTTTTGCCTTTGGTTTAAGAATAACATTAATGATCACTGGATGACAAGCCAGAGATGAAATTGGATTGTTGAACTGCTCAAAATTAAGAACTGTATGTAATATAGAAAATAATACATCCAGGTTTATTCATAATAAAAGTTTAGAAGAAGAACATTAATGTGTACTATTAATGTATAAAGTGAACTGGTAAAAATTGATGAAACTATGGACAACATGTATCGTGATCAATAAATATTTTAATACAAAAAGCAGAAGTATTTGAGTATTTAAAGAAAGGGAAGTACCAAATTAAATATTATTAATTTCTATTTGTTTTATTGTTTAAAGATCAGTATTCAAAATATTATTTTAAATTTACAAAATAATTTAGTATTGTATGGTGTTGTAGAACAGCTTACATCCGAACACAAGATAGTAATCTATAACTGTGACAAAGTAATATACTAACACCATACACCTCCTGGGGAACATCTGCCTCTGCGCTTTGTACCTCAGCACAGAGCCTTGTGTATTCTGCAGCTCAGTACTACTCATCTGTCTGGATAAATAGCACCCACATCAAAAAGATTGACATAGTTTCGAACCAGACAATGTGGATAGTTAGGGGAGGTATTAAGTCCACTCCACTGTACAGGCTACCCATTTTGAGTACAATCAAACTGCCTAAGATAAGACGATGCAATGGCCTAACTGCCCAATATAATAAGATCCGTCATAACTTGGACCTCCCCATCCATGACAACATGGAGACTTAACTCGAGAAGTCCAAGTGTAAAAACTGCAAAACAGCTTATATCTAACAATTTTAAAGGGAGATGAGCATGGAGAATCGAGTGGCAAACCTCAGCCCCACCAGAATGGCACTCCCTGATTGACAATTAACAGCCACCGAAGGGACTCGACCTTCCTTGCAAACCTGGGCAGCACTTAACAGTGTTAGGTCCGGCCATGGCAGATCTGCGTCATCTCTTTACAAATGGGGAATGAGAAATTCCCCGAACTGCAACTGTGGTGAGGAAGAACAAACTATCCATCATGTGACCTTTGATATTTCCCACTTTGAGCCTTCATGGGATCATCGAAAGACTTCATAGATATTAAAAACGAAGCATTACAATTGCTGTGTTATGTTAATTTTGCGAATTTTAAATATAATTTAATATAAAATTTTATTAGTGTGTAACAATGGAATATAACTGTATTACTGATTAGGTGCTATGGCCATAAAATAAATAAAAAAATAAATTTTCTATATTTATAGCTAACAATGAAAGGAAAGAAATGCCGCGAGGCAATATTTACATGGAAAAGAAAGGGAAAATACACCCAACACTCACCAAAGTTGAAGCAACACAAAACAACACACAAACAAAGAAAATACAATATTTAGGGTGAAAACCCCTTTTTCAAGTTAACAGAGGAAGGTGGCTGGGCTTGCGCAAGACTTGCGTTCGACGCAGCCACTCCAAGTGTCGAACGCATGCAGTATGTGGGCAGTATGGCTTCAGATTAGGGAGATCGATGGTAGACCTGATATTTGCTATGACACAGCTGCAGGAAAAACATTATGAATATGGAAAGGATCTACTGTTGGTATTTCTCGATATTGAGAAAGTATATAATTGTGTACACAGGAGTAAGGTATGGAAGGCATTGGAGAAGAGAGGTGTTCCCAAAGAAACCAGCAGCAGAGTGACAGAACTGTAAATAGGGGATGGAAGAACAGATTGGCTGCAACAAAGGAGTGGACTAAAACAAGGAAGTGCCCTATCACCACTTCTCTTTATTATAATCATGGATGATATAAAGCAGAAGGTGGCAGTGAGGATGGGAGAGGAGAACATGAAGCTGATGGCTTTTGCAGATGATCTGATGATCTCGGGAGGTGACGAAGAGGAAGTGCAGGGGCACTTGGATATATGGACAGACAGTGTGGAGGAATATGGCCTGAAATTTAATGTAAAGAAATGTGAGTACATTGTAACAACCAGAAAGAAGAATAGGTTAACCCAGGGAATTTTGATGGTAGGGGAATAACTAAAGAAGGTAAACAGGTTCAAGTACTTGGGGAGTGTATTAGAGGAATGTGGAGGAAATGATGGTCAGATAAGTGAAAGAGGAAGACAAGCAGAGGCGTTTCTAAGGAGCATTAGAAGCCTGATATGGAATAAAGATGTGCCACAGAGAAGCAAGAGAGTAATTTATCACACATAATATGTGCCTTCTTGACTTATGCTGCTGAAACATGAACAATGAAGAAGTGAGACATCAGCAGAATACAAGCAATTGAAATGAAGTTTTTAAGAGGTAGAATGGGAGTTACTAAAATTGACAGAATTTGGAATGAAGTGATTAGATGCACCACAAAAGAGGAACCCCTACATGAAAGGGTAGAGAGGACCAGACTGAGATGGTATGGACATGTAAAGAGAATGGAGGTTCAGAGAATCCCAAGAAAAATCTACGAAATTAAGATGCATGGTAAACGACCCAGAGGAAGACCAAGAGATGGATGGCTGAAAGGAGTGCAGGAGTGTGTACAGAAGAGAGGGGAGAACTGGAACAGCGAGGTGGTGGGAAGAAAGAAGGAAATGGAGAGGCTTGTGGGTGTAGCAGACCCTGCCAGAGGCTGGAAACTGTTGATGATGATATTATTTTTGGACATATATAAAGTAAATTATTTTTATATCTTCTTAAAATTTTTTTTGAGGAGTAGAAATCACACAGTGACAAATGCCTCTTTATACCTTGGCCATGTAGCAGCAGGAGCAGTGTGGTACAAAGAGTTTTTACAGTAACAGGACACTGTGTATTAGAAACCTGTATCTTTTGGACTAATGGGCCTGTCCTATCATTGTCTAAGAGTTCGCCATAGTTCCATACTTTGCAATTCATCATTCAAGAAGAAAATCAATGTATACAACATGTTTAACATTCTGAACACAATTATGAGAATCTTGCCAACAGTAAACATGCTTTGCCTTCATCTGAGCTGTTTTTCGCTGCAAGCCATTCAATACTCAACCTCTTCATTTCAGGAGTATGATTCATCTGCTATCTCACACTACAGATTTTTTGGAGAAATTTCAGCCCTTAAAGCTTTCTGATTTTGTGTACCACATTCTTGTTATTCACCTTGAAGTAATTCTGTTTAAATGTAATTATTTTTTATTGACTGTCTAACATACATAATTTATTCCAGAATTTGTAAAGCTATTTGTCGCATGATGCTCACCCTGGGACGATGGGCTTAAGTAACATTAGAAACTACTGTCCAATCTTCACAGAAAAATTTATGCCACTTGAAATAATCATTGCCAAACTGTAGCCTGTGTAAAATTTTGGCTGGTTTAACACATCCATGTATTAGAAGTATAATAATTATACAGGGTGTTACAAAAAGGTACGGCCAAACTTTCAGGAAACATTCCTCACACACAAACAAAGAAAATATGTTATGTGGACATGTGTCCGGAAATGCTTACTTTCCATGTTAGGGCTCATTTTAGTTTCGTTAGTATGTACTGTACTTCCTTGATTCACAGCCAGTTGTGTCCAATTGCAGGAAGGTAGAGACTCTTTGTGCTCGTATTGTGGACGGCTGTGATACAATACGCCATTCTCCAGGGCTGCATCCGCGCATCAGGGATTCCATACGACGGAGGGTGGATGCATGTATCCTCACTAACGGAGGACATTTTGAACATTTCCTGTAACAAAGTATTTGAGGACATTTTGAACATTTCCTGTAACAAAGTGTTTGTAGTCACGCTGGTACGTTCTGTTGATGTGTGTTTCCATTCCATGTTTAATGTGATTTGAAGAGAAGTAATAAAATGAGCTCTAACATGGAAAGTAAGCGTTTCCGGACACATGTCCACATAACATATTTTCTTTGTTTGTGTGTGAGGAATGTTTCCTGAAAGTTTGGCCGTACATTTTTGTAACACCCTGTATATTGAACAGGAAGGAAGGAATAGTGGACAAAGAAAAGTAAAGTATTTGGCCACGGACATCTAAAGGTACTATCCCAGCATTCATGTGGAGTGATTCTGGGAAATCATGGAAAAACCAAGTCTGGATGTTCCCGGGGATTTGAACTCGGGTACTCCTGAACATCAGGCCAGAACGATATCGTTCACTTATCCATCATATCAATGCACTCATACCAACTAAGCATTGTTTTACCATATCAACGAGCATTAAAATATACTGTGTCTATTTAAAACTCTAATTCATATTCGATTATCACTTACATAAAACTGACAAACATCAAGACTTGTAACTCAGTTAATTATCTCAAAACAATCAAGACTTGCATGTATGGAGAATTGACAGAAAAGGCACACTGCTGCATCCGTTTGGCAGATGATTGCTACCCCTTATTTGAAAATTTCCTGAGTCAATAGACAATTATCTACCTCACACCATACGAATGTTAATACCAATGTTTTGAGATGCAACGAAATTAATTTATATAAAATCATTCTTTGGCCTACATGTTTTTTTTCCCTCCTCAAAATAGTAGCTACCATACTGCACAGAATTGTGTATCCTCAAAAACCAATCTTCAAAGTACTCTTGACATTCATTCAATTCAGTGTTTTAAAAGTCAGTTTAATAAGTAAAAGTGTTTCTTCAGTGGTCGGAAACTACTTCTCATATATATGATTTTTTACTCTCGGGAATAGAAAAAAAAAATTGCATTGAGCCAGATTTTAACTACGAGGCGTATTTTTTAAGTAAGTACCGTTTTGTCACACCCTGGCTGCAGTGCAACGGTCGGCGTTCCGCGCATGCGCACTGGGCACCTGCATCTCTTGCCTATGCACTGATGTCATTACAGTCTAATTCTTCCTTGTTTACGGTGTTCACTGAGTGTTTAAGATGCCTCTGATAATCGGGAGTCCCACCGACTGTGAAGTACGGGCTGTTATAAGATTTCTAAAGGCCTAAAACCGATCGATATTCATCATGAGATCTGTGCAGTTTACGGACAAAACATTATGAATGATGGAATGGTGAGAAAGTGGGCGAGAGCATTTAAAGATGGCCACATAAATGTGCATGATGAACAACAGAGTGGGCGTCCTTCAGTCGTTAATGAAAGTTTGGTGCAGAAAGTGGACAATAAGATGAGAGAAAACAGACACTTTACGATTTCCTCATTGTGTGATGACTTTCCTAATGTTTCTCGTAGTGTTTTGTATGGCATTGTGACCGAGCACTTGAATTACCGAAAATTGTGCTCACGTTGGGTACCGAAAATGTTAATGGATGTGCACAAAACCAAATGTTTAGGCAGTGCATTGACTTTCCTTGAGCGGTACCACAACGATGGTGATGATTTCTTAAGCCAAATTGTTACGGGCAATGAGACATGGGTGGCCTACGTCACACCTGAATCAAAGCAACAGTCCATGGAATGGCGGCATTCAGATTCACCCAAAAAAGTGAACGATTTCTGCCCGGAAAATCGTGTGCACAGTTTTTTGGGACAGAAAAGGAATATTGCTTGTGGAATTTCTGCCTCGTAATGAGACAATCAATGCAGCAGCTTATTGTGAGACATTGAACAATCTGCGCCGTTCAATCCAGAACAAAAGACGTGGCAAGTTGAGCAAGGGCATTGTTTTGCTGTATGACAATGTCCGTCCACATGTGGCTAATCAGACCAAAGATCTTATCACATCTTTTCGATGGGAAACTCTAGATCATCCTCTGTACAGCCCTGATCTGGCACTCAGTAACTACCATCTGTTCCTGCACTTGAAGAAACACCAGGGCAGTCAGCGTCTTGAAGACGATAACAAAGTCAAAAGAGTTGTGATGCAGTGGTTAACAAGTCAGGTGGCAGACTTCTATGAGGAGAGTTTTCAAAAACTGGTATTACGTTATGACAAGTGCCTCAATATTGAAGGGAATTATGTAGAAAAGTAGAGTAAGGTACAGGCTTTCATGTAAAAATCAAATTATTGATATATATTTGCACGTCTTTTTTTAAATTTCAAAACGGTACTTACTTAAAAAAAACATGCCTCGTATAAAGAGGATGAGTCACCAAACTGACCTCTGTGCAGTACCGAATTAGTCACGTAGCAAGATGTAGCAAATGCTATGGGCGTTGCGCCATCAGGGGAGGGGATCTCACGCCTTCAGGGAGACCTCGTGCCTTTTGGTGGCCCCACTCCTTCTAGGGAAGCCTTTTCCTCTTTTTGCTCAATGACTATACCAGACAGTGAAAGCCAAGAGGGCCTCTTCTTCACATTTGCTATGGGCCCCACGATGTTTTAATCCAGCTCTGCCTCTGTGGATTCCAGGAACTAAATATACATTTTGGCTGTTTGGGTAGAAGCATTGCTGTGTTGGAGGATTCATTACTGGCCTGTGTTTGTCCACTGTTCTCAAAGCTTCTGGAAATCTTTGGGAAAGCAAACTATGATGTGCTACTGGCCCAGATGAACATTTCTTGCATGTTCCACCCACTGCTGAGCAATAGAATGATGTGTTTGTCTGATATATGTCTGCCCACATTCATATGGACACGTTAGAAATTTTTTAAAAGGCATTTTGATAAAATAATGATCTATATTTTCCACCATGCTTTGACAAACAGCTACTTTTAGTTTGAAGGACAATAGCTAGCAATGGGTTTGCCTTTAGCACCAGTGGTTGTTAATATTTTAATGGAGTTTGTTCAGGAAGAAGCACTTAACACGCTGCTCCAGCCAATATGATTCTTAACTTAACTTAGTCCACAACCCGAAGGTTGGTTGGATCCTCCCGAAGGAGGCATACTAAGCCATTGTGTCAGAGGTAGGGCGGCCAGTTCCTTTCCTCTGGGACCTACAGTTTAACGTGGAATCTGAACCACGGAGCATCCTGGCATAGCTCATATGACCAAACAACTCTCAAAATTCCTGCGCCATAATGTGTTTTATGATATGGCCACATAATAGAATCAGTGCGAACTAAATTTTGGCACATTTGAATGCAATCCATTGGAATATTCATTTCGCCATGGAGTTGGAAGATGACAGTTGCCTAGCTTTTCTTAATTTGTTGGTAAAAATAAAATAAAAAATATGAACCAACAGGATTCTGACACACTGTTTATTGGAAGCCTACACAGACTGACCTGTATTTGAACAAACATCACAACCCTGCACCAGGGCTGCATTTAAATGTAGGCTGTAGCTTAGTGGCCTGCACCACAGCCAGAGGGCTCCCCAGTAGTAACGCTACCAAAAAAGCGGTCACCCATAAATTGTTACACCACTGCCTACAGGGGCGCAGGGCCACACCAGATGTATAGCCTGGGGCACACAAAGCATAAAAGCGGGCCTTGCCCCACACAATGCAACACAGTTCTATCCACACTTGTTCACAGAGTATGAAAGGAATGTGACAAAGACAACCTTGTGGATGAATTAGACTAACTCCATAGAACTTTCATGAAAAATGGTTACAATGAAGTACAGATTCAATGCACATCGAGGAATGAGAAAAAGACACAAACAATGTGATGATATCAAGCATCTCATATTCCTTCCATGTGTACAAAAACAGGGAGTATGTTGATGAAACATGTAGGTTATATCATTTTCAGACATTAAAAACTTGGTTGGAATCATGGAGGACAAGTTGGGACTAAATACTCTGGAAATTTATCACATAGTACTGGGAGAATGGAAGTGGGCTTATTCTGGACAAACCCAGCATTATTTAGTTCAGAACTAATTGTGCAAAAAAATATTCTGGGAGGAAAAAAATCAGCGGTTGCTGAATCCTGTATCCAGAAGAAACATGAGTTTAAATTTGAATAAACAAGTCTTTTAACCTGAACCATAAACTTTCGGGACAGTGTCATCTCAGAACAGCTGATCACTTGGTGAACAGAGATACAGGATAGCAACTTATTATGACCTGGAACATGGCAATCAAAATTTTAAAGAATCAGTGTGCAGTTAAGGAGCAAGATCTGGGATATGTCATCACCAAAGTTGGCTTTTGTGGTCTTCTGCTGTTCCCATCACAATACCAAAACAAACACCAACTATGCCAGTTTGCCATTTTAGGTCAGTTTGTCGAAAAAGAGAGTGGAGAATTGGAACCTCTAAGCTTTCCAGGAATGCAACAGTTTAATGTAGCTTCTAATGTTATGGTATTTCATTTAGGGATATATTTGAGTATTGTGGGGCAATATTTGGGTAATTTAGAGTGTAGAACAATGATCTGGGAAGCTCGAAGGGGAAAAAGTTGCACTGATGCTTGGTGGAAGAACAACTCATTGCAGAGATGTCAGCAGAATTGTGCCTTAGTCAGAAAAAATAGGGGTGTGAGATGTTATCGCGGAATCTAAGTGGGAACATATGTTCCAGCCCAGAAGAAGACAAAGTTGTGAAACCAAAATATTTAGCTGATGTGAACATTGGTTATCTTGTTTGGTAAGTGAAATCTGATCAATGTTTATTGGGGAATAGGAGATTTTTGGCAGAGTGGTGTATAAAATGTCATTAGTCTCTGAGAAGGTTTCGCAAGGGCTTGAGAATATTTTGTCTGCAGACCAAATAGTTTAAATTGTGCAATAGACTGACACGGTGTCGAAGATACATGCAGGAGAACGGGAATGAATGTAAAAATAAATTTGAAGGGAACAATTTTGATTTAATAATGTTTCTGTAACTTACAGCCAATATTTTTTTGGACTTGACTGTTGAGAATAATAAATGATAGAAAATTTCAAATGTGGTGTTAATTTTTTGAAACTTTGTGGCAGTGGGACTCTTCTGATAATTTATCTTTAAATTTACATATCGGTTGGTGGCTCGTTTGGAGAGAAAGGAGAAATTGAAATGAAGGATTATTAAAAGAATATTTTTATGTCGGCAGTTAAAAACTGAAACCTTTCCTGTTTCCGTGTAGATAATCTGAATTGTGGGAGGCTGAATTTCTTCCTGAAGTTTAGGTAACATTACAGCCGCCAATTATATTTAAGATTAGCTACTCCCTCGAATACACCACTATTGCAAGCATTTGAATAATTCTTGCAGATGTTGCAATTGTTATAGTAGAAATAATCTTACAGGCTTTAACATGGGAATATTTTATAAAGAATTAGATTGTAAGCAGATGAGGGTGCATAGCTAGTAACTGAGTGTACTAGGCTTCAAAATCTTGGTTCTGCCTTTGTTTTAATACAGTGAGATAGTATGTCTAACACATTTGAGTAGATAATATCACGGCTGGAGAGAGTGTGATTAAGGGCACATAGATTTATTCATGAAAATTACAACATAATCAGTATCTGATGTGGCATAGGAAAGGTGTTGGGAGTCAAGGCAGCAAGTGAGGGAAGAGTATGATGAACAAAATTGCCTACTAGATGACCCGTGCAAAAATTTCGCTAATAAAATAAGATGAATAGTGAGGTTGAAATTTAAAACAAATTGTATGTACGACAAACTGCCACTAACCTTAACAGAATACAACCAACCTGAACAAAATGCACACAGTATATCAACATCTCTGTGATATGAGTTGCTGTGCGAATAAAATGTTTACATTGGAATTGTATAGCAAAATAAAAATGTTTCTGTAACAGAAAAAAATATCCAAAAGCTACTTATGTATAAAAAACAGTTTATTGACATCTTTGTGATATCTGCTGCTGCAATCTAGGGACCTGGCTCTGAACTGTCTCATAAGCATGACCACATTAAGCATCAAATTCCGAAAAATTCTTTCTTAATTTATGATTTTACCTAATTGGAGACCTTAATCTTTAAAACGATGTCATTTATCGATTTCAGTTAGGTATCGAAGCAGATAAATGGCTTTTAATTAAAAAAACGGGTAGTAGAAATAATATTGATTCAAAAAAATTCCTATTATAAAATATGGTGTGATCAAAGTGGACACTTTGATCTTCAAAATGATACCTCATTTATCTATTTCGGTTAGGCATCAAGCGAAGTAAACAAAAAAAGTACTAGAAATGATGATATTTTTGTCCCTTATGGTTTGAATTTGGAGAAAGTTCTTTCTTAAAATATGATGTGACCAATGAGGATACTTTAATACTTTAAGCGATACCTGATTTATCAATTTCGGTTAGTTATCAAGGGAGATAAATGGCTCGTGACAGTAAAATGTGTTATAGAAATATTAATAAGAAAAGAAAGGGAAATTAACCCACCACATACCAAAGTGGACGGATGCGATGAGAGGGAACACTTATGCTGACAAACAACTACACACGTTCCGAGCCTAATGGCCTGTTTTTCTACTTGTGAACAAGGCAGATGCTGAAATATTGTGTAGCTGTTTGTGAGCATAAGTATTCCCTCTCATCGCATCCGTCCACTTTGGTATGTGGTGGGTTAATTTCCCTTTCTTTTCTTATTTATATTGCATAGAAGCCACTTCCATTTTCCTTAGTTGCATCATTATAGAAATATTAATACTTTTGCCCTTTAAGGGTCGAATTTTGAAAAATTCATTTCTTAAAATATGGTGTAACCAACTGAAGACCTTACGGAGATCTCAATCTTTAAAATAGTACCTCATTTATCAATTTTGTTTAATTATCAAGGGAGATAAATGATTCGAGACACAAAAAACACATTTTAGAAATACTGATTTTTTGCACTTTAAGGGTTAAATTCAGAAAAAAATCCATTCTTAAAACATGATGTAATGACAGCGGAGACCTTAATCTAGATTGATACCTCATTTATCTATTTCGGTTATATATAAATGGAGACAAATGGCTTGTGACACACAAATGTGTTGAAGAACCTTTGATACTTTATCCCTTTAATGGTTGAATTCCAAAAAAAAAAAAAAAAATTCTTAATATACTGTATGATGTCACCAAAGCTGAGCAATTACTCTCCATAATCCTACATCATTTATCAATTTTGATTAGATAACCAAGGAATAAATAAATAATAATAATAATAAAACGAAATATTGATATTTTTGCCCTTTAAGGGTCGAGTTACGAAAAATTCCTTTCTTAAAATATAATGTGACCACGGCAGAGACCTTATACTTTAATATGATATATCATTAATCTATATCAGTTAGATATGAAGGGAGATAAGTGGCTCGTGACACAAAAATGTGTTTCAGAAATATTGATACTTTTGTCCTTTAAAGGGTCGAATTAAGAAAAATTCCTTTCTTAATATGTCACCAAAGCGGAGAGCTGAATCTTTAAAATGATACTTCATAAAACAATTTCAAATAGGTATCCAGGGAGATAAATGACTTGTAACACAAAAAACAGCATTTTAGAAATACTGACCTTTTTCTCCTTTAAGGGTCGAATTCCGAAAAATTCCTTTCTTAAAATATTATGTGACCAAAATGAGACCATAAACTATAAAATGACACCTCATACATTGATTTCAGTTAAGTATGAAGGGAAATAATGGCTTGTTACAAAAAACACCTTTTAGAAATAATATATATGACTAGGCCTGATAATAAATGGGGGAAAAAACTGGTAGTAGTATGTGGAGAGAAGAGATGATCACACCCATAAATTAGTACTTAAACAACGTAACTATAATAATAATAATACAAAAATTCACGATTTTTCTCATTTTAAGTTTGCTATGGAAAGATAACTTATTAATTTAAAAAAAAGGGGAAATGAATCATTTTGAAAGTGCCTCAGGTGGAACACTGAAATCTAAATTAAAACAATAATGTGAAAATTTCTTAGTCTGGCACAAAGATGGCATTGCACTAATTCATTTATTTTGTGTGCAATATTTGTTCACATGAAACAATAATAAATGGCATAGATTCCATGCTTCCCAGGTGGCACCGCATTGTGGTATTAAATACCAACATTTGGCCTACCTCTAAAGTGGAATTACACTGAAGACAACATGAATAACAGTTTAACATTTGTTTGCTGTTGATATGTAGTTACCTAAATTGAAGTAAGGAGCTCCACTGAAAGTCTTGATGTTATTTCAGCATGGTGCAATAAATGGAATTCAGTCATTGAAAAAGAAGAGGCCCTAAAGTATTTGGGCATAACACTACAAAGCACATAGTCATAGAGGTAACGCTAATTCCAGACTGCAATATACAAGTCAAACTTTGGAGATTGTAACACATATACAAAGAAGACAGCATCATCTATAGAAAAGATGTGTTGCTTGGGATTTCTGTCACAAAGAATTGTCTGACAGTATCAAGAAGCCATTACAACAGCATCACAGAATTGATATATAGATTGAGCTGGGTTTTCTGGCACACAGGCAATATAATTTTCATTTGAATTTATTGATGAGTAAATAACCACTTTCATTAACAATTCCAGTAAAATACTTCAGGCATCAAACAATGATGGGAAATAAAATGATTGAAACTGACACCTAAGCTAATTCTTCTTCCCTAATGCTGATAGTGTTTGAAGTGCCAAGAAATTGGTTTTGGTATAAATTATAGAAATAGATCTAAAAAACAGGAATAATAAAGAGCACATATATTATCACGAACTTTATAAATTAGAAGATTTATTGATATAATACCCTGAGGTAGACTTCTCTGCTACAGCTAATCTATCTGCATCAGGATCATTCGCAAGGATAACTGTGCTTTTATTTTGATCTGCTGTCTTGATTGCAAGTTCCAAAGCACTTTTTCCCTCCTCTGGATTTGGAAATTTCACAGTCGAGAATTCAGGATCAGGATCTTTCTGTTCCTCCACAACTACAAAGGGCTGCAAATAACAAAAACATCAGGATAAAAAGTTTTGTCTATGAGGAACACAAAATTATCTTGTTTTTCAGTCTGAGACAGAGTATGTAATCTCTTTCACATGAAATTCATTATACACTACAATATTGTTATGTGCTATAGATTCTACTATAAAAGACTGTGCCTGTGGGATGTAGAAAGAAGTCGATTTACAGCAAAATCATTAGCTTACATACATAGACTAACAGATGTATACAGTAGAATATTCACTGTCACGGCATAATATGTACATTCATTACACAAGAAATTGACAGTTATTTTGTAGATACATTTCAAAGAAATTCTTCTTTGGATATCTTCTTAGAATATTCTTTTAGTTTTTTCATGAAATTAACACTAGATTAAAAACTGCATGACTAAAATTTATTTGTTCCCTCCCACACCCAAGTTATTCGTGAGACTAATTTTGAGAAAGTGTTTTTAGTTGTGTATCTTACTGTTCTGCAGTAAATAAATTGAAATCTTCTTCAATAAATGGTATTATTTAGTGTACCAAACAAACCTCAGCCCTCTTTTTTCACAAATAACTTTGTATGGAATTTCTAAATAATTGTATAACCAGTTCTAGTTTGCTACTGCTTATAAAATGAATTTGAATCCAACCAGAATTATAGTGTGCAATGAAATACAATATACCTTGATTTGTGTATAACGAATGATATTCAAAATTTTTCTAAAACTGACCTTGCTTCATTTTTAACAAGTTCTCATTATCTTAGGACAGCACATTATATGAAAATCTAGCCAACACATACAATGAAACAAATATTTATTAAAATGACACAGACAAAAGTTATAATATATTTGATATATAACAAGTCACTATCGGCTGATATTCAATAATGTTAATAAGACCTAAATTAGTCTGCAACGATACAAAGGCACTATAAAACTGTAGTAGGCAAGAGTGATCCCCACACTATGGCCTCGCAAACAAAAATTTTACTATCTAGAGTACCTTGTGGGGTTTGACTTTGAGAACTCTCATATATGGCAGGCATTTAAGTCTGGCCCAGAAAAAGAACAGTTACATTAAAACTTAAAACAGGGTTCTTCAAGATTCCTGATCCACACTGAAAGCAAGTTAGCCGATTTTAGAATATCAGACACCAGATAAGGCAGCAGTTCACCATCCTCACTAGGGCCTTCCTGACACAGCACACAGAGGCAGTGCCATGATAGCTATTTGCTAGCTTTTTTTTCCTTTTCCATGTTTCAATAGGAGGATTAGTATTTCTTCTTTATATAAGTTGGGGAAGCATCCTTTGGTCCAAATACTGTTAAAATAACTAAAATTTATTCTTTAGCATCTTACACAGAGATTTCTCAGTGTCTGGTATTGGATCAGGTCTGACCCTGGCTAAGTCTTTCACACTGGTTTAGACCAATTTCAACTTCCATTATAAATGGTTATTGTGAACTTCATATTTAAATAATACAAAACACAAACCATCATTCTCAGCAGCATTTCTTCATTGCAGGACCTGAGAGGCCCTACTGGCAGTTGAAGTGATGGCAATAAAAGACTTTGCCATCAGCCGTGTAATGTTTTGTACATTGGTAATTATGTGATCCTTTTACAATAATGATTGTACTTTGAATGACATCGTGAAACAGTTAATGGTGCTCACAAAATTCTGCCATGATACTACAATATGCTGCTAGGTTGCCAGTTGTTTGGTGTAACCTAAAATGAAAATGCCCATCTTCACCCATGAATAACAGGATGACATTGATAATTTCACAAAGGCACAAGTGTTCTTCACATTTCTAAGCTTCTTAGAATAGAAATATTAGCTGTCTGATGAATCACCTCCTCCTCTGTGTTGTTACACGGCTAGAGTGTGACTACGTGGTGGTAGAGCTATCAATCAGTTTTATTGATGTTCTGTTTGCATCCAATATTTCTTACTCCATGTCTTATCACAGTGTGCACCCATATGGGAAAGTGATGACTCCCATGCACTCCCACTCACTGCAAGGAGTCTGAAAAGGAAGGAGAGCACAATAAAAAATGAATGGCGGACGATAAACTGGAATTGTTCAGTGAATTGTGTTATTTTTCTGGTGTTGAGGACACTTATTTCCTCTCACTTTATTAGCCTACAAACTACCCTGACCCCTGGGGCAATCAGTTGTGGAATCCTACTACATACTGTGAGCATTGAAACCTGCCAAGAGAATAAATAATCAACTAAGTTGCCCAAAGAAGTTTGCCAGTTTATTGAAATTAGCAGGCTTACTGGGTGGCAGATATATATAACATACAATCAGTTGTACAGGAATGATACTGCTTTTAATGCAGAGGTGACAGCATCAGGTATTGGATGGACAGTGTTTTCACAAAAACAGCCCCTTTTGCTCTATCATCCTCTCACAGAAATAGGTGGTGTATGAGTTGAAATGTGTCTCCTGGAAAAAAGACTCAAATGATTATGCCTTATTCAGAGTTGTAGTTCCTCTCTGCAAGCATGAAGACCATTTAATTTACACGGGAATACGGGAACTATCATTTATGTTCAGCTTGACCCCCCTGGTTCTGATGGGGCCCCCCTTCGATTACTGCCGAGTAACAAGAATGGGTTTGTCTAGCAGCATTCCAGTTTATGAGGTTTGAGATAAAAATGAAATCTTGGACACTGTGTAGGTCTCAAAGAGAAGCAGATTTTTTTCCTTCCTTGTAAGCCTATTCCCCATCTTTCTCAACACTTAAGTCTTCAAGGCTGCAATGAAGAAGACTTCCCAAACTTAGCTACGTCTGGCTGTAGGAACTTCAGACCTCCGACATTCTGTGGTATCCACTTTTAATTATTTGTGACTGCTGACACTTCTGCCATTGCAGGCATTGCACTGTTTTTAGCAGACAGTGGTATTGCTGGTGGTAGTGGTGCCTTCTAAACTTTTTTCTTCGCTTCAGGCTTCACATCTCATTGACACAGTGGTCATTAGAGCTCAGAGATGATGTTGCCCTTGCAGGATGCCATTGTTCATTTGAGCCTCTGGCACTGGTAGCAACGTATCGGAGCTGACGTATATGGTTGTACATTAATTTTAATAACTTTTGCTGCTTTTTACTCCTTAAGTAATTCCTCGGCCTATAAGCCCATTATATCTCTGCAGGTGATGCCTTTGCTGTTGTTTAGAGAATTGTAGAGTTTGAATTTAACGGTAAACTCTCCAAAAATTTCTTGTACTTCAGGAGTAGGGAAGCCTACCTGCTGGTAGATGTTTCTAGCAGCAGTGTCCCATTTTAGGGTTCCTGCCAGACCCTCTAAACAATGGGTTCCAAAATTGGTTGCGGAGGGGGGGGGGGGGGCAGGATGCAAGATAGCTTTGCCATCCAAGGGGAAGATACCCTAGCTCTAAATAGTTGCAAGTAACATCTCTCCTTCGCCATCTCGTAGAGTTGATAACCTTTATTCCAACATCACACACTTCATGAGTTTCGTTCTGAGATGTCACTGTTAGTACTAAAGTGTGGGAATTTACCCTATTAACAATAAAACTGAGGTGGGAGGGGGGCATGGGAATTTTTTCTTTTGACGGAAGGGAGACGGGTGCGAAAAACTTTGTGAATCCCTACACTTTTTGAAATGTAAAAAGGGAACTCCATTTTGAAGGTTCCTCCCTTTGTATGCATAAGAACCAAAGCATTCAGCAACAGAAAAGAATTCCCTATATGGTTAATTCCCTGACATGTTTCTTGGTTTTATAGGTGTTTTCCAAATGGCCCACCCAAACCACAGATAGTGCAATAGTTGTTTTGTTGGGGTTTGAATTTTGGTTAAAACACAGTTTGATCCCACGAGCCTGGAGGAACTAACTGATGAGCAACAGGTAGTTCCCAAATCATGCCACTAAGTCTAATACCACATACTAGTGAGAGATTTCCCTCATCACCCTTTCCCCTCTTCAACACATGTCAAATCTTGAAACCTAGAGACTTTGTTTATACAGTTTGAATAATAAGATACCAATCCTCCTATATGTAAAATGTACCATTGTCATGTCCTATGATGGTCAGTAAAGTATGCATATAATTTATAGTTTTAAGGAATTGACAGTAGTCACCAGTTCCAGTCACAGGTACTGCAGGCACACCAGACACTTGTGGGGATGTACATTATGTAAGAAGAAGCCAGGTAATTTGAAACAGAACTACAATTTTTATTGTTCATACTCCTTAGATTTTGGTGTGACAACTGTTTTAACAAAGTTTTTTTCCTTCCTTGTACAAAAATATAATCTAAAAAGGGGCTAAAGAACGGTTTTTAAGGGAAGATGTGCAGCTCAATTCTGCAGGATTCTGGAGGGCAATACTAAAAGATTCTTGAGAGACTGGAGAAAAATCCTATTTGTGTATTTACTAAACAGACCACACATTTTATGGTAACAGAACCGCGTATCACATTGTTATATCAATTTTTAGTAGTAATTACCTTGAAATTAGCTACGTTGAATGCTTGCAGCATATAAGGATAACCAACTCCATGTAATGGGGTATAAGTAAATTTCAAAGATGTATTCGCATTGATGTCGGCGAACATAATTTGATCTCGAATTTTATCATAATATGAATCCCACACTGGTTGCAGTGGATCCTTCAGGAGATGGCTTGTCTCCAATATTGATATGTCCCAAGCCTTTTCCCAGGGACAAATATTATTCAAAATACATTTCTGAATGCTTTTGTCAAGTGGAGATATGATCTGTAATAAAGGAACTTGTAAGCTTTAATGTGTTCTCAGAACACAAATTTATTAGGAATGCAAAACTCTTATTTCAAAATATAAATGTTAAAACTACAAAAAGGATTGTCACTTACCTCAAAGGATGACACAGTTACATGAAAGATGTGACTGGCACAGAAAAATGATGGGAGAATCGGAAATAGGAACAATGAAACAGAAAGGGAGGCAGCATCAAATACAACAAAATAATATACGAGGGTGGTCTGAAAAGTTTCCGACCTCAAGGTGAAGATGGCAGCACTCGTAAATAAAAGCTGGTGAATTTCGTCGTTTATCTGTTGACAGTTACTCAAAGTTTCAGTCATTTTGGACGCACAGTTGTTATGTAACAGTCGTTTGAGTGAGTTGATGTGAGTGTTTTTGTGAAAATTGACAAAATCGAGTATCAAGCTGTCATTAAATATCTGTTTTTGAAAGGTAATACGCCTATGCAAATCAAAGATGAGTTGGATTCTGTGTATGGGGACTCTGCACCATCACTTACCACAGTGAAATTTTGGGCAGCTGAATTTAAACGTGGCCGCAAGAGCTTGGGAGATGATGAACGTTCGGGACGTCAAAAAACTGCAACTACCGACGAAAACATCGCCTAAGTTCACCAATTGGTGCTAGAGGACCGCCGAATTAAAGTGAGAGAAATAGCAGAGGTTATGAACATTTAAAAAGAACATGTTTGTTACATATTAAATCAACATTTAGGTATGAGAAAGCTGTCCGTGCGTTGGGTGCCACGTTTGCTCACATTAGACCAAAAACGTGTTCGAATGAACATTTTCAACGCTCTGTTGGTGCAGTTTAGGTGCAATAAATCTGAGTTTTGGTGCCGATTAATTACTGTAGATGAAACTTGGATATACCATTATATGCCCAAAACAAACTTACAGTCCAAACAGTGGACTACAAAGGGGGAACGAGCTCCAAAAAAAGCAAAAACTGTTTTTTCAGCTGGGAAAGTGCTGGCGACTATATTTTGGGATAGTCATGGAGTTATTTTAATCGATTAGCTCCAAAAAGGAAAAACCATTACAGGAGTATACTACGCATCATTACTTGACAAACTGAAGGCAGAACTTGTGGAAAAATGGCCACATTTGCAGAAAAAGAAAATCCTGTTTCACCAAGACAACGCACCGTCTCACACCTCAGCGGTTGCCATGGCGAAAATTCATGAATTATGGTTTGAACTGCTTGACCACCCACCTTACTCACCAGTCTAGTGCCAAGCAACTTCTTTTTGTTCCCTCATCTAAAAATTACACTCGGAGGACAGAGATTTTGTCAAATGAAGAGGCAATCACCTTCGTGAACAATTATTTTGCAGAAAAAAACGCCGAGTACTATTTGGACAGGTTGCAGAGGTGGGAACATCGCTGGGAGAAGTGTGTAGAGTTACAAGGAGACTATGTTGAAAATTAAAAAAATTAAAAATCAGAAAAAATGTTTTGTATTTTTGTTAGGTCAGAAACTTTTCAGACTGCCCTCGTATGTAATAATACAGAAATTACCTTGCCCAGTAATGCAACAAAAAACTGATCAAGCCAGTATGAATTCAAAACCATCACTCGGGTGAGAGTATATAAGACAAATTTTAAGCCTACAGCAAGGGGTATTGTATGAATGTTGCAGTATCATTGTAACCAGCACAGGACGTACAATACCAGAAGAATGGATCATGAGAAATAAAATAATATTTCAAGGAAAAAGAAAGTGAGGGGAGAGAGAATGACATCAAATACGATGAAACAAGTTAACAAGTAAGAATTGGTTAAGACTAGACTGCCCAACCAATCTTGGAGATGGGCCACAATTTCAAATCTATATCAGCCTGCGGGCTACCTAATATTTGCCTATACTGACAATAGATAATTCAGTAAAACAAATTTATAAGTAACGCAGTTTCAATATAATCAAAAAGGGGGAAAGAATCAATGAGACCTTTACAGAGGTTTCTGAACCAGCAATTTATCGATATTGGGCGATAAATCTGAGTTCAAGTGTGAAATATGTTTCACAGTTACTGAAGTACGGTATTTGTTTTTCGCATAGCTGAGAGTTGAAAAAACACTTTATTACAGATATATGTTGCACCAAATCTGCTTAAAACTTGCACTGCAAGAACACTCATTGCAGGAAAGTCTTCCTGTTGTACCAATTTACAAAACACTGTGTATTGACAGCTGACCGACTACTGCTATTGGCAGGAAAATTCAAATGTGCTGGCTTGGAACTTTGTGACCCGCGGGCCATAGTTTGGGCAGCCTTAGTACGAGAGAGAGAGAGAGAGAGAGAGAGAGAGAGAGAGAGAGAGAGAGAGAGAGGAACTATACACTAACTTTAGTAAGCAGTGGCGCCTGTAAAAAAAAGATAGGGAAAGTAGGAGGGAAATGAAAAGTGAAGCCAGGTTGGTGCCTAGTACCTCTGACATGTCAGCTACCATCACCTACGTTCAGAGGAACTGCTACTGACCAGGATTCTGATAACAGAACCATAATCTATGAATTAAAACTGGTGTCATGCATGGATGCATCTGTGCACAAAATTTTAGTATTTTTATGTTACAGGATGTAGTTTAGAGTTTTGATGATCATCACTGAGTGACATAACTGGTGAAATTTTCATGTGAATAACTTCCACAATAAGGACAGGAAAGAAACAAAATTTAATGTGTTTAGTAATATTACCGATTTTCACATATGAATCAGAAACATGAGTGATGAAGGGGAAGAACAAAAGGAGATTAAAAGCTATATAAATGAATTTTCAAGGGAGTAGAGTAGGAGTAATGGAAAGTGACAGATTGAGGAATAAGAAAATCAGGGGGATGATAAAGGATAAACCATTACAACAAAGAATGGAGAAAGCATGGTTATAGTAGTTTATTATTATTCATTTCTTGACATTTGGCATGTTGGCCATACAGTCAGGGCCATTAATGGAAGAAGAGAAGGTACCAAAGAAGATGCTGGACATGGAGCTAAAAGGAAAGAGGCCCTGAAGACCGAGGGGTAGAAGGGTAGAAGGTAAAAAATGTGCTGTGGGAAAGAAATTGGGTGACATTAGAAGAGGAGAGATAGTGGATAGATAGGAAGTGCTGGAGAGGCTTTTCCTACTAGCAGACTGGATAGTCATTGGAAACTGCTCAAAATAATGATGATGAGTAACATTACTGATATTTTTGGGTAATAGGAATTTAGACTGTAATATCATCCAGACCGAAAATATAAGGTAGAAAAATGGCTCAAATTGCTTCAAGATAATGGTAGGCAATGCCCCTGCATACTCGAAAGGAGCACTGTAATATGCCCGTATAAAGTTTTAGAATCTGGTAGAGCTTACTGGAGATACATTAATAACAGACAGTTATAGGGGTTGAGTCTTTGTTACATGAAGAAGTTCTAAACAATGAGGTATCTCCTGAGGCTTACACAGTATGCGGTAGAGATAGAGGAAGAAATGACGGGGGAGTATTTATGCTGGTAGTGATGACTCTTACAGTTCATGTATATTAACAGATAATGAACATGAATTGTTGTGGGAAGAGTATTAAGGGGACAGAAGGGAAAAGACAAAAAGAGTCATAGCTACTTAGAAAAGTCAGAGAATCAATGAACAAATTGGGCCCATGAGGGAGAAGATGACTGCATGTTCAGAGTTTACAGATGAAAATAAAGTTGTCATAATAGGTGGGGAACTAAGAAAATCAAAAAGGAATGTAAAATTAACAACAAAAGGAAGCAGAGATTTGGAAACAGTTTTGTGAAGAAATGAGGGTTTATGCATGACAGAACAAAACACAATGCAACCAAATTTGTTAGATTAAAAAAAAACTGATGAAAATAATGTGGGGTCACATGTGAGGGAGAGAATAAGTGATTATGAGGAATCTGTGATGGACATAAGGGGTTAAGGAAATGAGTAACCCAGGAAGAGGAAGGTCGTAAGTACAATGATAACAAGGCAAGGCACCAAGTGTGGAGGTGAGTGGTAATGTTCTGGCCTCACATTTGGGAGGATGCGGGTTTGAATCCCTATCCGGTCTTCCAGATTTGTTTTTTTCATTGTTTCACCAAATCACTGCAGACGAATACTAAGATTGTTCCTTTAAACGGCCATAGCTGAAATCCTTCCAATTTCTTGCCCCGGTCCTTTCTCACCTCTAATGACCTCGATGTCGACAACGAATAAAGCCATATGCAAAAAAACAAGGCAACAAGGATTTCAGAATTGAGAAGGTATCATAGGAAGAGGATCAACTCGTGGAAGGAAGGCACTAATAAAATAGAAAGTAAGTGGGAGCAGATTAAAGAAACAGTAAGATCAGTGAAAGAAATTTTTGCTCAAAAACAATAAAAACTAGGAGCACAGAACCTGCATACTACAATAGCGATGTAAGGAGGCTATAAATGAGGTGTAATCGCCCTGGACTGTGCTCCTCACGCCGACCAGTGGACACTACCTGAAGATGATGGCATGTTACGCCATCGAAAATTCGTACATCTGCGATCAATTGACCCGGCTGCATACCCGAGAAATCTTCAAGCAAGGCTATAAATGTTGGTGAGAAGAAAGTAAATAAGCAACAGAGTTATAAAGAATGTATGAAACATCAAGGAATTAATAACAGCAAAGCTAAAGATAAATTCATGAAAAATGTTATGGTTGGAGAGAAAACAATAAATAATGAAAGTAGAATTTTTTTTAGTTATGATAGAAAAGTAATTATGGCTAAATATGGAGAAGAAGTTAAGAAGTTGCAGAGAATATGAAAGTGGCTGAGGTACTGAGCAGCTGATTTAGTGAGATTACTATGGATTGTCACATAGAGCAGATGGATATATATCAAGGAGAATCATTTTTATGTTAGTGAAAATGAGTATACTGAAAAATAGAAAAGGAGGGTATTTGGAGAAAGCTGCATAGTTTAAAAAAATAAATTGTCTGGTATTGATAATACTGCCATAGATGAGTTAAAGGTAGGTGGCAAAGGCAATTGTACCATACCTGGAAGTATTATTTGGTTTAACTCTGGCGACTAGCTGTATTCCAGGACCCAAAATGTGACGTAGTAATACCAATTCATAAGAAAGGGGATACAAACAGGGTTGAGAACTATAAATGCCTTAGTTTGAATTTACGATGGGCAAGTTGTGGAGTAAATGGTGATAACAGTGTTAGATGGTTATTTTCAGACATCCAGAATCATATTGAAAGAAACGTTGGACAAAGTGCATTAAGGTAAGGGACTCCTTAGGGAAATAAATGCATTTTTGAACTAAAAATGCATTGTTTGACTACCAAACTCAGAACTTTTCACCTTCACCTCCTACGTACCTCCCTTAATCAAAATTGATAAATGAATGGTTTACTTTTCCCATCATTCAGATTCTGATACTGTTTTTTTTCCATTTCATATCATCATCACAAGTGTTTTTCCTGCTATATTTGACTCCAACTCTTTACCTGTCTACCTCATTCTTGCTTCTAATTTGAGTCTTCCCTCTGAGCCTTTCACTTAATATAATTTCATGAATTAAAAAATGAGTTGCTTTTTCCTCTTCACTTCTCACCTGCAGAAAATTGCATTTTTACATATATACTTACAAGTTTTGGTCTTTAAAAACTGACACTCCAGATTACTACTATTTTTGGAAAAAAAGGAATTGGCTACACTTCATAAAAATTTGTTTCAGAATGACAAAATTAGACCTTCTATTCCACGAGAGCTTTTTCCAAAATGAGCTGAAAGAATTGTGTCAGAAATATTCAAACATAAAATTAAAGGAACAATATAAAATGATAAAAGTAACAAAATATGTTAAATGAGTCTGAGAAAAAATTGCAGACAAACTTAAGAAGAAAATGACATGCATTTAATGTTACCACAGTAAACACTACCCTGTGTTTGAAAGGTGTTTGCCGCTGACTACTAGGTTCAGAGCAGAGATGGGAAGAGGAAACCATTCAGTGAGTAAATATCACTGGAAACAGTGGTGGGATAGTGGAAGTGACCACACCGTACTTACTTTGATCCTATCAGTCAGCAGAAATTTCTTCCACTCACCTGATAGGGTGAGTGGAAGAAATGTGCGATCTCAGTGTTTCCCATTTTCTTTCTCACTTGTCGAAGGGATAATCCAAAATATTTTTTTCTTTTTTTTGGTCTATATCTTTGGTAAGTGATGGTTTAACTGCTTGTTTTTCCCCCCATTGCAACACCACTGTAAATCAACGATTCTGTAACTAGAATTTTGTTGAAAATTGGCTTAATGAATAACCATTGACTCTGTATCATAATACCAGCATTAATGGTAAAGAATCAAACACCTCTCATTTAACAGAAATTCTAAATGTTAAGAGTTTATTTATTGCTGCTTCTAAAATGTAGTTAATAGATTAGAATAAAGCCTATTAATAGACTCCTACAAACTTCAAAGAATAAATGATGACAGTATTTTTGTCAAAATATATGGTGGATTTATAGGTAATCATAACGATAGCTATCTTACAGCTCCACTAAGTACTTGACTCACTACAGGATAATTCAGAACTGTGTTGTACCTGAGAACCATTTTTCCAGTACACTTTGTATCCATTGTCTTCTTTAGGATTATGTGAAGCTGTTATCATAATTCCAGCTATACATTTAAAATGTAACACAGCAAATGGAACAAATGGTGTTGGACAAGTGGATGAAAACAAATAGACAGGAATATTTCTGTTCAACAGAATACTTGCAGTCAGCTGAGCAAACCTGAAATTAAAATGAAAATATCACAGCATTATTAAAAAATTCAACATTTTGTGTATCAAATACAGGAGTAGGAGGAAGTAAAGGAAAGGGCTGCTAAATTTGTCTCCGGAAATTACTGCAGAACTCAATCAGTAAGTGATATGAGAAAGGAGCTGGAATAGGATTCATTTGAAGACAGGAGGAGGATGAAGAGAGTCATGTGAGTATACAAGATATTGGTGATGAAAAATATTAATATAATTAGGAGAGGTGCATGGAAGGGAAAAGGTGACCATCACTACAAGCTGGCACTCGATTTCAGGCAGGAGGGAGCGAGATTATTTTCTTTTTTAGGTAACAGGGTCAGGGATTTAAATAAATTACCAAGAGAGAGATGATGAATAATTTACGAAAAATGCTGAAAGAATTTAAATGTGAAATTTGTAGAGAGAAAAAGTAGGTGGGTACAGAAAAGGGGAAAAATGAGTGTGTAGGGAAACTGCCACCAGAGTGTTTGCGCTATCATAATTAAATTTAAGTTAATATATTTTATAAATAAATAAGGAAGGATAGGGAAAATAAACCAATCACTCACTACAGATGAAGGCAGTAGAGCCATGACGAACACATTTTATAATTTTTTTGGAATAAACCTTAATTGGAGGAGGACATGGGAATTGAATAGCTTACCAACTATCTCAATGTGTCACATATGATTCCCTTGTCATATATCCTTCTCTAAGATTTATTTTGAAATTTGTGAAGTGTGTACACATTTGTGTGTCCATCCTCCTACCTTCATATGTGGTAAGTGACAAGTTTAAAATATTTAATAATATTTCATTAAATTTCACGCCTTTACTTCTGCTTAGAGACTAATGGAGTTCGCACTTCACTGTGAACTCTCCTAGCTTCTCAGTAGGGATACCTGTTGCTGGGAGTGGTTTCCATCAGGGTCCCATTCCTCAGCATTTTAACAGACTTTAGGGTTCTTTCAAGAACCTCTATTGATGTAAAATGGGGATTGCTATCAAAGGTTTCCTTCCTTAAAAAGCTTTTCTGTTAGTATTATCTTAACTAGTACCAGTTCCAACTGGGGGCTAGCAACCCTAGAAAGTTTCTTCATCTTGCAGGTGTTAGAAAACCCTTGTGCTCCACCTGAGCCACCAGAGGATTTCAAGTTATTTGTGATTTGTTTTTGGAAGTTTGGCCACGCAAGATCGGAGGAAACACTTTGAGAGCAGCATGCAGAACCTGCATCATGCACCAAGCCTATTATAAGAGGAGTGCGGCTGGAGCCCCTGAGGTTATATGCTAGACGTGGCTTGCCTCACCACCTATTCACATCCTCGTCACATTATTCATCTAAAAGGTCCCCCCCCCCCCCCCCAGATTGTGATTCAAACATTGAAGCCAAGATCGCCACTCTCCATGAGAGACAACTTTCCATCATTAAACCTTACAGTGGTTGTTGAAGCATGCAAGAAGTTTATGAAGAGGATAATTTCTAGCGTTCACAATTTTTCAGCTCGGGTACTGCTGGTTCGTCAAAACCATACCAGATACTTGCATGCAAGGCCCCTGCGAGCATGGATAAGGATTGGGAGCAAGAACCAAGTAGGAATTCAGTCATGCCCGTTTGAAGGAACCATCTCGCATTCGCTTGGCGCGATTTTGGGAAACCATGGAAAACCGAAATCTGGATGGTGGAATGAGAATTCAAACCCGAGTCCTCCCAAATGCAGGACCATAGTGTTCCTGCTCACACTCCACACTCAGTGAAGGAATTGGGTTACAAAACCAGGATTACTGGAGATTGCAATTCTGTGAGGAACTGGCGTCATAATACTGCAAATGCAAGAAACTGCTAGAAATAATTTCCAAACTAGTTTTAGCAGTGTCATACTGGTCCACAGCATATTACAACCTAACTACTTTTTTTTTTTGGAACAGTTTAACGTCCCTTTTTAACAACGTGGTCTTTAGAGATGGGAAAGGATGGGGGCAAGGAATGGGAAGGAATTCGGCCATGGCCTTTTGAAGGAAGCATCCCGGCATTCACCTGGAGTGATTTGGGGAAACCATGGAAAACCCAAATCTGGATGCCCGGACGGGGATTCGAACCGCCGTCCTCCCGAATGCGAGGCCAGAACGCTATCCGTTACACCACCACGCTCGGTACCTAACTACTATTTGAAAATAATGGTTCAGGGCGTATTACACATAATTACTGCTTGGAAATAACACATCATGTGATTGACTACTGCAGTATTATGATGTCATTAGCCAGCGGTGAACAATGTCGTGATCTCCAGTAGACCAAAAAAAAACTTGGAACATACCAATACTTGAAAATGGTGGTGTACTATGGGACCCACATTTTGGTTAACAGATGTACATTTTTTTTTACTTATGGCTTTAAGCCTCATCGATGTCATTAGAGGTGGGATGGAACTGGGGGAAAAGGAATGGGAAGAAATTCGGTGATGGCATTTTGGAGGAAGCATCCCAGCATTCGCCTAGAGTGATTTGGGGAAACCATGAAAAATCAAAATCTGGTTGCCTGAACATGAATTCGGGTGAATGCGAGGCCAGAGCGCTAACCGCTCACCACCATGTTCAGTTTAACAGAAGTTGCACAGGTGCAAAGTAGGACAGCTAATTTGTTTATAAAAATTGCCATAGAATGCAATCAGTAAATTACATGAAAAAGTAGCTTAATTGAAAGACAGGAAGAGAGGAAAGACTGCTGGAAGTGTGCAAGGCTTCTATAGGGAGCGAACCATACCAACACAAAAAGAAGACTTAATTACATACATCTGAAAATATAAAAGTAAACGTGGCAAAATTAGAGATAGACCTAATCCCAAAGAGGGACAACCTTTTTTTTTTTTGTAACAGTTTAACGTCCCTTTTTAACAACGTGGTCTTTAGAGACAGGAAAGGATGGGGGCAAGGAATGGGAAGGAATTCGGCCATGGCCTTTTGAAGGAAGCATCCCGGCATTCACCTGGAGTGATTTGGGGAAACCATGGAAAACCCAAATCTGGATGCCCGGACGGGGATTCGAACCGCCGTCCTCCCGAATGCGAGGCCAGAACGCTATCCGTTACACCACCACGCTCGGTGAGGGACAACCATTCAAAATCTAAATCAAGTAGGGATGAATGATTTGATTGGGATGACGTCCTACAGTATAATTAAACAATGCATAAGAATAAGATGTTTGTAGTGGCTACCATGCTCGGTAGTTCTGTGAAAAACCTTGGTCATGTAGTAGGAAAGATATATAACGAGAGGAAAGATGTCTCCACATCCAGACATGCCACATGTCTCTGGTTGAGCACACATCTTTCGCCTAGTCATATATCTTTCCTTCTACAAACCAGGTTGTTCAACGAAATACATTAATGTGTTCGTCCTGGCCCTTGTGCCTTGCCTTCATCTGTGCCAATAGGTAATTTCCCTTAACCTTCGTTGTATTTCATTGTATCGCAATAAAAGAAGTGAGGTAGAGATAAAGTTTTACAGGATGTTAAAGAATATCTAGATGAAATGGTGCATTTTGCTTAGTTGATTCTGAAAATTGCGTAGAAATAACCTGTAAAAGCAGTATAATTAAAAACAGATACTAATATCTTTTGCCTTCTGCAGTACCACATAATGTTATTTGCTATTATGGTCAACAATTCAACCATAAATTACAGTAATATTGCTGCCAGAGATTCGAAAAATCTGTGAAATTGTAAGAATATTTTCATTATAAAGTAATCTGGCATTGAATATTAACCACTGTTCAGAAATGTCTAGTGTTTAGATAAGACTGTTGATAATCTCCGACACACTATATGATTTGTTTGTTTCAAAATATCTACAATCAAGTGTCACAAGAGACATTTACAATTGGGGGGGGGGGGGAATGTTGAGTAACTCTGCAGATTTGATTTAATTTAATTGCAATTGAGTACATGCTCCAGTGGCAATTTCCCTACATCCCCAACTTTCCCCTATCCTGCACCCACCTGCATTTGCCCTCTATAAATTTTTTCTTTAAATTCTTTTAACGTTTTCGGTAAGTTATTCATCATTCCCCTTGGTAACTCATTCCAATCCCTGAAACCCTTATTAGATTATTAGAAATATAAAAAAATGACAACTAAGAGACTGATAGTCTCAGGTGTTGGTTTAGTTCTAGATCATTACAATGTCATAAAATTTTCACCAATACCATTATTACTAAAGGGATCATATCAACCTAAAATTTTGAATTCTTTCTAGCAGTTGTGTTAGGTTGAAATGGGACCTGGACTATGAGGAAAAATTTAGTTAAAGTCGTAGAAATGTGGGATCTACTGCAGATCACGATTCACTAATAACAACATGATACTGCTGCGGCCAATCACAAGACATATTATTTTCAGGCAGTAATTCCGTTATAATACAGCCTGGACCATTATACTCAAGCAGAAATTAGATTGTAATACACCCTGGACAAGCATGACACCATTAAATGTACTTTGGAAAGTATTTCTAGCAGTGTCTTGTGTTTGACTACAGCAGTATTATGACGCTACTTTCTTGCAGAATCGCGATCTCCAGTAATCCCCCAAGAGGCGGTATTTGCGTACAGTCAAAACATTAGGGTCCCCTTGGAAAATATTTTGCTACCGTAAATTACTAGTGACTTTTTGCAAAAGAGATAAGCTAAAATGTAAAGAAAACGGATCTACTAGAGCTCGAGATTTGGCTACAACAACATTCATCAATGACATCATAATACTGCTGTAGTTAGTGAAAATACGTACAATTTTTCTAGCAGCAATTCCATTGTAATAGAGCCTGGACTATTATTTTCAAACAGAAATCAGATTGTAATACACCCTATACCAACATGACACCATTAAATGTGCTTTGGAAATTATTTCCGGCAGTGTCTTGCATCTAACTATTGAAGCATTATATTTTTGCAGAATTGCGATCTCCTGAAATCCCAAGAACACATTACAACTAATGAATTAACAAATTTTTCAAGAGATTTGTATTAATTCTGTTGCGCTGGTGGCACAGCAGTATTGCAATCAACAATTGAACAGCTAACCTGCAGGTAACAAAATTACAAACTAAAGTATCCTTAATGGTGTAGTGTATTTACATGAAACCAGTTTCACTCCCTAACCAACTGTCAAATTAATGAGAACATTAATTGAAATTTTGGTTTATTGACTATGGTATTACAAACATTTTATAATTCCAGTTGTACTTCGTTTCTCGACAATAACTAGGCAGAACTATTGAAACCACTTAATGCTTTTAAAGTTACAAACTGTATTCAATCAAGAATACTTTTACCAAATCTTATATTGCCTCATTGAAATATACCTTTTACTGTTATGTCTGCCATCATAGCCAATAACTACACCTTTTTGTGTAACTGTTTCCTTCGCTGTTTCTTCCAGATATGCACAGATTCCTTGTGTAGTCTGGATAATAACAAGATCATTCATTCGACAGTAACCGGCTCCCATACAACCCCGCAAGCCGGCCGTACCGAATTCTACGCGCTGCAATAACAACTGTGATAGCTTTCCAAAATTTTTACAGTTGCATAAGGATACAATTTCCTTTAACGTTTGTTCATTCTGGAAAACAAATATCATTAATGTACAATTTCGATAAAAAGACAAACAAGAAGAAAGAATTTGGCAATATTGTTAATAGAGCCTACCTTGTCCCATTCAAGCCATTCTTTAATTTTCGAATCCAGTAGGGTATTTCCACTTGATATATCCATTTGTTTATATTATTGTTTTGTTACTCGCTACCTATGGGAAAGAAAATTTGTTATGTTAAATACAAGTGTGAGCACTCATATATTGTGCGGCATGCTCCGCGAAGTTAGATAAGTGGCCAACAGTACGTAGGTTATGTGATCAAGGTAACCAATCCATTTAAAATCAGTCTGCAATCTCTTTTTCGATCTTAATGTCGCAGAAACTTACAATAAATGACTCCAAGGTTCATAGAATTCAGATGTTATTTTCTTGGCGCAAATGACGACCAGCTGATTCCTATAATCTGTGTCAGCGGTCGTTTCAGATCGAAACGATGACACTTGTAAAAAAGTTTTATAGGGAGCTTCCTATGTAGTGACGAAAATGGCAATGTGTTGTAAAGATAACGTATCAAGTACACCGAAGAAGTCATGTGGAACCGTCTCGGCTAAATAATTCGTACAGCTACAAGGAAAGGTATGTCAAGTTCTAGTAATTATCAAATCTGTGAACGTAAATAAATATTCCAGAAAGGGCATTGTTGCTCTAATAATAATGATGATCGAAAGAAAGATGGTAGTTGTTATAAGAAACGTACCATTGTTATTACTTCTCATGATATGCATCATCAATGAAGTGTAAATACAATATTAGGCCTACTTCTATCTTATCAGTGTTTTTCGTGTTTCAATTTAAGAAGAAAGAATGAGGTAAAGTTTATAAAAAATTTAATTAATGTAATGGCCGAACTATTTAATGTATTTATTTTATTCGCTCTTCTACTGAAATTGCAGAGGTTAGCTCAGTTGTAATAGTTAAAAAGTTTTTCCACTTGTACAATTTTCTTGATGAATGTACAAACCGTCGAATATCCGAACGATGTTAACAGTACGGTGGTTTATTCTGACAAACAGAGCTAAAGAATTGTTCGGAAAAAAAAAAAAATACATCTTTGAAATGGTTTCTGTAGCAGAACAAATTAGTCATTTAAAATTAATTTATTGTAGCGATCTGTTTGTTCCCTAACAAACAATTTTGCTACACGCGCTTTTTTTTTTAATAACAAAAATCCCTGATAAATAAATATTTCCCTCCCTCATAACAGCACTAAGCTAACCATTAGATTATTGCTATTAAATATACACATCAGGGGGTTTCACTGTTTGGGGTAAATTGTTGGGCACTCCTTATTGAAGTCCTTTTAATTTTACCAAGAAATAAAAAGTTTTACCCTCCTTTTGCTTAAAAAATGTGCAGGTTTACTGTCATGTTTCTCTCTTTTCCACTTGTTACTACTAAGTCTCACAGTAGCCTATCAATCCAGGCATAGTCGCCAGTTATTAGCAGTATACTTAGATACCTTGCTGCTCTCTCTTCACAAACCTGACTCCAAGTCCTCGTCCTTGTTTTATTTTTCCTCTCTCTCGACTGGTTTGATACAATCCTCCAACTGTTTATCTCAACAACCCATGTCTTCAGTTATCTGCTTCATATATTCTCATCTCTGTCTTCCTTGCCTTGTACTGTTCCCTCCACTAACAAGTTAACCAATCCTGCATGTCTCAAAATATGACCTACCATCCTGTCTCTTCTGTCTGTAAGACTCGTCCACAACATTCTTTCCTCACCCATCATTTCCAAAACTTGTTCATTTCGTACTTTATTTGTCCACTTAATTTTAGCATCCTTCTATAGCACCAAATTTCAAATGTTCAATTTTCCTTCTTTCTGGTATTCCTAGTCCATGCTTCCCTGCCGTAAAGTTTTAACAAATTTTTTCTGAGTCGTATATTAATATTTGAAACCAAAAGATTTCCCTTTTTCATGAAAGATCTTTTTGCTAGCACTATGTTGATCTTAACATCATTCCTGCTTCGGCCATCAGTTGTAATTTTACTCCTAAGTAGCAAAAATCACTAATTTCTCCTATTGCATACGACCCTATTTTTATATTTAATCTACTATTATTAGTATCATTTCTGCTACATTTAATCACTTTTGTCTTTGGTTTATGTTTAGTCCAAACTCTTCCTTCAGTATTTTGTTCATGACATTCAGTAGCCTCTCAATAGCCTCAGCCTGTTCTGCTAACAAGACAATGTCATCAGCAAATCGCAGTATACTGATTTTTTTTCTCCTTGAACATTATGCCACATTCAAATTTTTTTTTATTTTTTTTTTTACTTCCTCTACATTCAAGATGAACATTAATGGGATAGACTACATACTTTTCTCACAGCCTTTTTAACTGAAGCGTGTCTTTCATGATTCTCTACTTTTATGATAGCTAGTTGATTTTTATAAAGATTATAAAGTATTCTTCTATCTTGGTATTTTAGACCTGACATCTTCAATTTTGAACATCTTGTCCCACCTAATATTATCAAAAGCTTTTTCGAAATCAACAAACACCATAAAAGTATCTAATTTTTCTTCATCTGCGCTTCAAGTATTAATCTTAAGGCCAGAATAACTTTCCTTGTACCGTAGTTTTTCTTAAACCCAAACTTCTTCACCTACTATCCCTTCTACCATACTTTACATTCTTCTGTTTACTATTCTGGTCAGTAATTTTGAAGCCTGTGACTTCCTGCTTTATGATATCAGTTACAGCTTGTTTTCTGCAGTAACTTCCACAAACAGTTCTGGGAGCCCTACTTCTTTGCAGATCATTGTGAGCTATAATAGCCCTCTATCATTTTAATCCTGTTATGCAACATTGCCTTCTGAAAATAATGTATCTTCTAACTGTAAAGTAACATGCCATCACAAGATGGCTGAAATGTTAGGTTCTAATAAATCAACGTGGTTCCACCTGGAGACCAAAACAAGAGAATTATTCATTGTAATATTGAACAGCAATGGTCCCAAAACAACAATGGTACTCCTAACTTCCTCCTCTTCTGATAATGCATTTGGTATCCTAACTTTGCTTCCTTTCTCCTACTTCTTCCAGCCAGAAGATACTGGTTTACCTACCTCAATAATTTTAACTTTATTTACCTTTGTTCAGGAGGGGAGCTAGATTTTTTTGTGGAAATTACCATAAACAAAATCGGTAACTGATATGCAAAAGGATCTGAGTTGTGAGTCACTGAACATGTGATATGAGCAAAGAAACTGGAGTCTACCAGAGATCGTGATTCTGCTAACAACATTCTTCCATGCTGATTAATGACGTCATAATACTGTGGTAATTGATAACAATCGTTATATTTTGAAGCACAAAAGGTGTAGGAAAATTCTCTTTTTTAGGTAAGGGTGTCAGGGATTGGAATAAGTTACCAAGAGAAATGATGAATAATTTGCCAAAAACGTAGAAAGAATTTAAAATTAAATTTTGTAAAGGGTAAATGTAGGTGGATGCAGAAAAGGGGAAAGATGGGTGTTTAGGGAAATTGCCACTGGAGCATGCGTTCCATTGCAATTTAATTTAAAAAGTGGTAATTAGCTTGTAATACATTGTGGATCAGTATGACAATGCTAAAATTACTTTACAACATATTTCTAATGCTGCATTGTGTTTGACTACTGCAGTACTATCATGCCACGTCCTCATGGAACCGTTATCTCCAGTAATCCCAGAGAGTGTTGGTAATGTGTAGGGCATAAATTGGCTTTGAGGCTTGGGTTTCTGTTATTATTATTATTAATTTTAATTGTGATGGTGCTAACACTCTGCTGGCAATTCCCCCAGTCATCCATTTACCTCTTTTTTTTGTACATATTTTTTTAAATTTCTTTTATAATTGGAATGTTAAATTCCTCCCCCATTTACTATTCTGATTTACAAATTTTAGTTTTAAATTCATTAAGCCTTTTTGGAAAATTATTCATGAGTACACTTGTTAATTTGTTCCAATCCTTGACACACTTACCAACAAAAGAAAATTTTCCCACTCGCTTATGCATGAAATTGAGTGCAAGCTTTTGGTCATGGTCGCCTTTCCCCTTCCATGCACTATTCCTAATTCTTTGACCAATATCCCTCCAAGCTCCATCACCAACAAATGCCCTGTACATTCCCAGCACTCTCTTCACCCTCCTCCTTTCTTCCAGCTCCCTTATCATATCAGTTATGGACAGGGCCCTGCGATAATTTCCACAAACAAATCTAGCTGCTCTTCTTTGCACACCTTCCAACTTCTATATTTGATAGCCAAAACGTGGATCCCAAACTACACCACCATATTCAACCAATGGTCTGACAAAAGTTTTGTAACCCAACTCCCTAACTTCTCTGGTACATCCTTCCCATCACGTCTCCAGTAAATGAAGGATTTTGCAAACTTTTCCTACCACCTGCCCAATGTGCTCTGCCCATTTGAGTTTTTGTTATCAAACATTATTTCAATACATTTACACTTAAAGTTTTCAATAAACAATTCTGACTCCACCCTATAATTGTAATTAACCTTTTGTTTTTTATCTTTGTACCTAATAACCTGACTCTTCTTGGTATTTTGGTAGAAGACTTAGGATTAGTATGTATAAAGGAAAAGATAACTATGACCACAAGTTAGAACTTGATTTTGGCTGTTGTGGATGTGGGAGGAGAAGGAATTATTGTTGGATAGGGCATCAGGAATAGGAAAAAATTACCACGAGAAATTCTGAAAAGATACTAGAAATACTTAAATAATTTAAATTTAAAATTCATATCGGGTAAAAATAAGTGAGTGGTGAAGGTGCACCCAAAAACTTGAAAATGACAGAAGATTTATAAAATGGAGAGTAGGTGTGTAGGGAAATTTGCACTAGAGCATTTGATCTGCTGCAATTTAATAAAATTATATTGAGCTATACAATACTGCCATAACTATTTGATTAAAAGCATACACTCTTGCAATCATACTTAGATTTGCACCCCAAAGTTAAGAGTGAGCTTGATGACAGTTTTAAATACTGCTTCTATGACTTTTGAACCATTTTAAAACCTTTGAGTAGTTACATTTTGAATTTTCCCTCGCAATGCAATACCTGCTCTGCAATGGTTAAATTGATACTGTCTGCTTACGGAGACATGACAGATCCGTCTGATGTCGACCAAGTACTGCTGGAAACTGCCTCTCCAAGGGAACACTGGTTGGCTTTTTATAGCCTTGGCTAATCTTTAGCTGGTGTGTTCCAGAATAAAGGGGTACTACTATCCTCTTGTGAGTTACAAAAATACCATACTTTATGGAACACTATTTTTAATCAGATCTTTCCAAAACCTTTAAATCTTACAGTCCGATTTATTCCAAGCTTTTAAGTTATTATAAATTTTCTTGCAAATTATCCTTGTTTAAGAGCTATTAATCCCTAAAAGTCACACATGGTGATGTCATAAAGTTTCAATACTAAAATTTCATCTTTCTTCCTTTAAATTTCAAATTACCTTTAAACTGTTATATTATTATTATTATTATTGAATGAATTTTTCTCTTTCATTTAAGCCTATTTTTCTCATCCTAGCTGTTTTATTTCCAAAATTCCATTCTTTATTTTTGTAATATCTATTTAGATTACATTTTAAACCTGTAAATATTACCCATCAAATTGAACATAATTTTATGCTTTATTAGTGAACATGGAGGCAACATACAGGGCTAACATAAAATTTTCACTTTTAGCCTTTTTTCTGTTTCTTTCAGAAAATGATTAGAATTCGATCTGAAAAATACTTTATTACTAAGAACACAATTATTAAAAATATTTTTTATATGAATTATACGTAATAGGGCTAAACGGTTTAGGCAAGATAATGGATATACAACAAGGTTATGTTCTGAGCTGAAATATACTTTACTATTAAGAAAATGATTATAAAAGTTATTTTCTATATGGTTGGTATGTAATAGGCCTACTAAACAGTTTAGGCAAGATAATAAAACTATAACAAACTCGCTACATTGGAACGTTGGTTAAAAGCGATTACATCGAAGCTGTCAAAAGATCATTATGTGAGAGAGTGACATACTGTATTATGTCCACAAAATGCATTGAGTCTCTGATGCAGATCTGTGTGCAACCTATTGGTGGTTCTAAATTCTAAATTGCTAGAATCTTTGGTAGTCCATATGTTGGAGAATCAGTTGCATTAATAATTGGATGTAGTGGTATGCCTTTCTTATAGAAAAGCGGAATCACTGGATTGCGGATTAGTGTAGTTTGTTTCACTGTCTGTTCCAAATTTAGGTTGTTTACAAATTCCCTAGTCAATTTTACAATTTTTTCAGTTGGATCTTTGTTAAATTTTTCGCACGACTTGTGTGCTAATAAGCTAGTTTCCCTGCCAGCAGATAGAATTATTATGCTCAGATTCTTTCTAACTAATATAATGCCTTTCTTTCTCTTCCAGTGATACTAAACTTAAATAGTATTAATAACTTTAACACACTC
>CM061919.1:219292738-219452492 GCA_031002005.1 Vandiemenella viatica | reverse complement strand
GAGTGTGTTAAAGTTATTAATACTATTTAAGTTTAGTATCACTGGAAGAGAAAGAAAGGCATTATATTAGTTAGAAAGAATCTGAGCATAATAATTCTATCTGCTGGCAGGGAAACTAGCTTATTAGCACACAAGTCGTGCGAAAAATTTAACAAAGATCCAACTGAAAAAATTGTAAAATTGACTAGGGAATTTGTAAACAACCTAAATTTGGAACAGACAGTGAAACAAACTACACTAATCCGCAATCCAGTGATTCCGCTTTTCTATAAGAAAGGCATACCACTACATCCAATTATTAATGCAACTGATTCTCCAACATATGGACTACCAAAGATTCTTAGCAATTTAGAATTTAGAACCACCAATAGGTTGCACACAGATCTGCATCAGAGACTCAATGCATTTTGTGGACATAATACAGTATGTCACTCTCTCACATAATGATCTTCTTGACAGCTTCGATGTAATCGCTTTTAACCAACGTTCCAATGTAGCGAGTTTGTTATAGTTTTATTATCTTGCCTAAACTGTTTAGTAGGAGGCCTATTACATACCAACCATATAGAAAATAACTTTTATAATCATTTTCTTAATAGTAAAGTATATTTCAGCTCAGAACATAACCTTGTTGTATATCCATATCTTGCCTAAACCGTTAGCCCTATTACGTATAATTCATATAAAAAATAATTTTTATAATTGTGTTCTTAGTAATAAAGTATTTTTCAGATCGAATTCTAATCATTTTCTGAAACAAAACAGAAAAAGCTAAAAGTGAAAATTTTATGTTAGCCCTGTATGTTGCCTCCATGTTCACTAATAAAGCATAAAATTATGTTCAATTTGATGGGTAATATTTACAGGTTTAAAATGTAATCTAAATAGATATTACAAAAATAAAGAATGGAATTTTGGAAATAAAACAGCTAGTAAGATAAAAATAGGCTTAAATGAAAGAGAAAAATTCATTTAATAATAATATAACAGTTTAAAGGTAATTTGAAATTTAAAGGAAGAAAATGAAATTTTAGTATTGAAACTTTATGACATCACCATGTGTGACTTTTAGGGATTAATAGCTCTTAAACAAGGATAATTATGAGAAAATTTATAATAACTTAAAAGCTTGGGAATAAATCGGACTGTAAGATTTAAAGGTTTTGGAAAGATCTGATTAAAAATAGTGTTCCATAAAATATGGTATTTTTGTAACTCACAAGAGGATAGTAACCCCTTTATTCTGGAACACACCAGCTAAAGATTAGCCAAGGCTATAAAAAGCCAACCAGTGTTCCCTTGGAGAGGCAGTTTCCAGCAGTACTTGGTCGACATCAGACGGATCTGTCATGTCTCCGTAAGCAGACAGTATCAATTTAACCATTGCAGAGCAGGTATTGCATTGCGAGGGAAAAATTCAAAATGTAACTACTCAAAGGTTTTAAAATGGTTCAAAAGTCAATAGAAGCAGTATTTAAAACTGTCATCAAGCTCACTCTTAACTTTGGGGTGCACATCTAAGTATGATTGCAAGAGTGTATGCTTTTAATCAAATAGTTATGGCAGTATTGTATAACTCAATATACTTGAATTAAATTGCAGCAGATCAAATGCTCCAGTGCAAATTTCCTACACACCTACTCTCCCATTTTATAACATCTTCTGTCATTTTCAAGTTTTTGGGTGCACCTTCACCACTCACTTATTTTGCCCGATATGAATTTTAAATTTAAATTATTTAAGTATTTCTAGTATCTTTTCAGAATTTCTCGTGGTAATTTTTTCCTATTCCTGATGCCCTCACCAACAATAATTCCTCCTCCTCCCACATCCACACAGCCAAATCAAGTTCTAACTTGTGGTCATAGTTATCTTTTCCTTTATACATACTAATCCTAAGTCTTCTTCCAAAATACCAAGAAGAGTCAGGTTATTAGGTACACAGATAAAAAAAACAAAAAGGTTAATACAGTTATAGGGTGGAGTCAGAAATTGTTTATTGAAAACTTTAAGTGTAAATGTCTTGAAATAATGTTTGATAACAAAAACTCAATTGGGCAGAGCACATTGGGCAGGTGGTAGGAAAAGTTTGCAAATCCTTCATTTACTGGAGAAGTGATGGGAAGGATGTACCAGAGAAGTTAGGGAGTGGGTTCCAAAACTTTTGTCAGACCATTGGTTGAATATGGTGGTGTAGTTTGGGATCCACGTTTTGGCTATCAAATACAGAAGTTGGAAGGTGTGCAAAGAAGAGCAGCTAGATTTGTTTGTGGAAATTATTGCAGGGCCCTGTCCATAACTGATATGATAAGGGAGCTGGAGGAAAGGAGGAGGATGAAGAGAGTGCTGGGAATGTACAGGGCATTTGTTGGTGATGGAGCTTGGAGGGATATTGGTCAAGAATTAGGAATAGTGCATGGAAGGGGAAAGGCGACCATGACCAAAAGCTTGCACTCAATTTCATGCATAAGCGAGTGGGAAAATTTTCTTTTTGTTGGTAAGTGTGTCAAGGATTGGAACAAATTAACAAGTGTACTCATGACTAATTTCCAAAAAGGCTTAATGAATTTAAAACTAAAATTTGTAAATCAGAATAGTAATGGGGGAGGAATTTAACATTCCAATTATAAAAGAAATTTAAAAAAATATGTATAAAAAAAGAGGTAAATGGATGACTGGGGGAATTGCCAGCAGAGTGTTAGCACCATCACAATTAAAATTAATAATAATAATAACAGAACCCAAGCCTCAAAGCCAATTTATGCCCTACACATTACCAACCACTCTCTGGGATTACTGGAGATAACGGTTCCATGAGGAAGTGGCATGATAGTACTGCAGTAGTCAAACACAATGCAGCATTAGAAATATGTTGTAAAGTAATTTTAGCATTGTCATACTGATCCACAATGTATTACAAGCTAATTACCACTTTTTAAATTAAATTGGAATGGAACGCATGCTCCAGTGGCAATTTCCCTAAACACCCATCTTTCCCCTTTTCTGCATCCACCTACATTTACCCTTTACAAAATTTAATTTAAATTCTTTCAATGTTTTGGCAAATTGTTCATCATTTCTCTTGGTAACTTATTCCAATCCCTGACACCCTTACCTAAAAAAGAGAATTTTCCTACACCCTTTGTGCTTCAAAATATAACGACTTGTTATCAATTACCACAGTATTATGACGTCATTAATCAGCATGGAAGAATGTTGTCATAGCAGAATCACGATCTCTGGTAGACTCCAGTTTCTTTGCTCATATCACATGTTCCAGTGACTCACAACTCAGATCCTTTTGCATATCAGTTACCGATTTTGTTTTATGGTAATTTCCACAAAAAAATCTAGCTCCCCTCCTGAACAAAGGTAAATAAAGTTAAAATTATTGAGGTAGGTAAACCAGTATCTTCTGGCTGGAAGAAGTAGGAGATAGGAAGCAAAGTTAGGATACCAAATGCATTATCAGAAGAGGAGGAAGTTAGGAGTACCATTGTTGTTTTGGGACCATTGCTGTTCAATATTACAATGAATAATTCTCTTGTTTTGGTCTCCAGGTGGAACCACGTTGATTTATTAAAACCTAACGTTTCAGCCATCTTGTGGTGGCATGTTGCTTTACAGTTAGAAGAAACAATATTTTCAGAAGGCAATGTAGTATAACAGGATTAAAATGATAGAGGGCTATTATAGCTCACAATGATCTGCAAAGAAGTAGGGCTCCCAGAAACTGTTTGTGGAAGTTACTGCCAGAAAACAAGCTGTAACTGATATCATAAAGCAGGAAGTCACAGGCTTCAAAATTACTGACCAGAATAGTAAACAGAAGAATGTAAAGTATGGTAGAAGGGATAGAAGGTGAAGAAGTTTGGGTTTAAGAAAAACTACGGTACAAGGAAAGTTATTCTGGCCTTAAGATTAATACTTGAAGCGCAGATGAAGAAAAATTGAGATACTTTTATGGTGTTTGTTGATTTCGAAAAAGTTTTGATAATATTAGGTGGGACAAGATGTTCAAAATTGAAGATGCCAGGTCTAAAATACCAAGATAGAAGAATATAATCTTTATAAAAATCAACTAGCTGTCATAAAAGTAGAGAATCATGAAAGACACGCTTCAGTTAAAGGCTGTGAGACAAGTATGTAGTCTATCCCATTCATGTTCATCTTGAATGTAGAGGAAGTAAAAAAAAAAAAAAAAAAAAAAAAAAAAAAAAAAAAAAAAAGATTTGAATGTGGCATAACTGTTCAAGGAGAAAAAAATCAGTATACTGCGATTTGCTGATGGCATTGTCTTGTTAGCAGAACAGGCTGAGGCTATTGAGAGGCTACTGAATGTCATGAACAAAATACTGAAGGAAGAGTTTGGACTAAACATAAACCAAAGACAAAAGTGATTAAATGTAGCAGAAATGATACTAATAATAGTAGATTAAATATAAAAATAGGGTCTGTTGCAATAGGAGAAATTAGTGATTTTTGCTACTTAGGAAGTAAAATTACAACTGATGGCCGAAGCAGGAATGATGTTAAGATCAACATAGTGCTAGCAAAAAGATCTTTCATGAAAAAAGGGAAATCTTTTGGTTTCAAATATTAATATACGACTCAGAAAAAATTTGTTAAAACTTTACGGCAGTGAAGCATGGACTTTAGGAATACCAGAAAGAAGGAAAATTAAGGCATTTGAAATTTGGTGCTATAGAAGGATGCTGAAAATTAAGTGGACAAAGTACGAAATGAACAAGTTTTGGAAATGATGGGTGAGGAAAGAATGTTGTGGACGAGTCTTACAGACAGAAGAGACAGGATGGTAGGTCATATTTTGAGACATGCAGGATTGGTTAACTTGTTAGTGGAGGGAACAGTACAAGGCAAGACTTGCAGGGGAAGACAAAGATTAGAATATATGAAGCAGATAACTGAAGACATGGGTTGTTGAGATAAACAGTTAGCACAAGATGGAAGGAATGGAGGGTTGTATCAAACCAGTCGAGAGAGAGGAAAAATAAAAATAAAACAAGGACGAGGACTTGGAGTCAGGTTTGAGAAGAGAGAGCAAGGTATCTAAGTATACTGCATAAACTGGCGACTATGCCTGGATTGATAGGCTACTGTGAGACTTAGTAGTAACAAGTGGAAAAGAGAGAAACATGACAGTAAACCTGCACATTTTTTAAGCAAAAGGAGGGTAAAACTTTTTATTTCTTGGTAAAATTAAAAGGACTTCAATAAGGAGTGCCCAACAATTTACCCCAAACAGTGAAACCCCCTGATGTGTATATTTTAATAGCAATAATCTAATGGTTAGCTTAGTGCTGTTATGAGGGAGGGAAATATTTATTTATCAGGGATTTTTGTTATTAAAAAAAAGCGCGAGTAGCAAAATGTTTGTTAGGGAACAAACAGATCGCTACAATAAATTAATTTTAAATGACTAATTTGTTCTGCTACAGAAACCATTTCGAAAATGTATTTTTTTTTTTTTTTTTCCGAACAATTCTTTAGCTCTGTCAGAATAAACCACCGTACTGTTAACATCGTTCGGATATTCGACGGTTTGTTACTTCATCAAAGAAAATTGTACAAGTGGGAAAAACTTTTTAACTATTACAACTGAACTAACCTCTGCAATTTCAGTAGAAGAGCGAATAAAATAAATACATTAAATAGTTCGGCCATTACATTAATTAAATTTTTTTAATAAAACTTTACCTCATTCTTTCTTCTTAAATTGAAACACGAAAAACACTGATAAGATAGAAGTAGGCCTAATATTGTATTTACACTTCATTGATGATGCATATCATGAGAAGTAATAACAATGGTACGTTTCTTATAACAACTACCATCTTTCTTTCGATCATCATTATTATTAGAGCAACAATGCCCTTTCTGGAATATTTATTTACGTTCACAGATTTGATAATTACTAGAACTTGACATACCTTTCCTTGTAGCTGTACGAATTATTTAGCCGAGACGGTTCCACATGACTTCTTCGGTGTACTTGATACGTTATCTTTACAACACATTGCCATTTTCGTCACTACATAGGAAGCTCCCTATAAAACTTTTTTACAAGTGTCATCGTTTCGATCTGAAACGACCGCTGACACAGATTATAGGAATCAGCTGGTCGTCATTTGCGCCAAGAAAATAACATCTGAATTCTATGAACCTTGGAGTCATTTATTGTAAGTTTCTGCGACATTAAGATCGAAAAAGAGATTGCAGACTGATTTTAAATGGATTGGTTACCTTGATCACATAACCTACGTACTGTTAGCCACTTATCTAACTTCGCGGAGCATGCCGCACAATATATGAGTGCTCACACTTGTATTTAACATAACAAATTTTCTGTCCCATAGGTAGCGACTAGCGAGTAACAAAACAATAATATAAACAAATGGATATATCAAGTGGAAATACCCTACTGGATTCGAAAATTAAAGAATGGCTTGAATGGGACAAGGTAGGCTCTATTAACAATATTGCCAAATTCTTTCTTCTTGTTTGTCTTTTTATCGAAATTGTACATTAATGATATTTGTTTTCCAGAATGAACAAACGTTAAAGGAAATTGTATCCTTATGCAACTGTAAAAAGTTTGGAAAGCTATCACAGTTGTTATTGCAACGCGTAGAATTCGGTACCGCCGGCTTGCGGGGTTGTATGGGAGCCGGTTACTGTCGAATGAATGATCTTGTTATTATCCAGACTACACAAGGAATCTGTGCATATCTGGAAGAAACAGCGAAGGAAACAGTTACACAAAAAGGTGTAGTTATTGGCTATGATGGCAGACATAACAGTAAAAGGTATATTTCAATGAGGCAACATAAGATTTGGTAAAAGTATTCTTGACTGAATACAGTTTGTAACTTTAAAAGCATTAAGTGGTTTCAATAGTTCTGCCTAGTTATTGTCGAGAAATGAAGTACAACTGGAATTATAAAATGTTTGTAATACCATAGTCAATAAACCAAAATTTCAATTAATGTTCTATTTTGCATTAAATAACATCTCATTAATTTGACAGTTGGTTAGGGAGTGAAACTGGTTTCATGTAAATACACTACACCATTAAGGATACTTTAGTTTGTAATTTTGTTACCTGTAGGTTAGCTGTTCAATTGTTGATTGTGATACTGCTGTGCCACCAGCGCAACAGAATTAATACAAATCTCTTGAAAAATTTGTTAATTCATTAGTTGTAATGTGTACTTGGGATTTCCGGAGATCGCGATTCTGCAAAAATTTAATGCTTCAATAGTCAGATGCAAGACACTGCTGGAAATAATTTCCAAAGCACATTTAATGGCGTCATGTTGGTATAGGGTGTATTACAATCTGATTTCTGTTTGAAAATAATAGTCCAGGCTCTATTACAATGGAATTGCTGCTAGAAAAATTGTACGTCTTTTCACTAACTACAGCAGTATTATGATGTCATTAATGAATGTTGTTGTAGCCAAATCGCGAGCTCTAGTAGATCCGTTTTCTTGAAATTTTAGCTTATCTCTTTTGCAAAAAGTCACTAGTAATTTACGGTAGCAAAATATTTTCCAAGGGGACCCTAATGTTTTGACTGTACGCAAATACCGCCTCTTGGGATTACTGGAGATTGCGATTCTGCAAGAAAGTAGCGTCATAATACTGCTGTAGTCAAACACAAGACACTGCGAAATACTTTCCAAAGTACATTTAATGGTGTCATGCTTGTCCAGGGTGTATTACAATCTAATTTCTGCTTGAATATAATGGTCCAGGCTGTATTATAACGGAATTACTGCCTGAAAATAATATGTCTTGTGATTGGCCGCAGCAGTATTATGTTGTTATTAGTGAATCGTGATCTGCAGTAGATCCCACATTTCTACGACTTTAACTAAATTTTTCCCCATAGTCCAGGTCCCATTTCAACCTAACACAACTGCTAGAAAGAATTCAAAATTTTAGGTTGATATGATCCCTTTAGTAATAATGGTACTGGTGAAAATTTTATGACATTGTAATGGTATCATGATCTAGAACTAAACCAACACCTGAGACTATCAGTCTCTTAGTTGTCATTTTTTTATATTTCTAATAGTCTAATAAGGGTTTCAGGGATTGGAATGAGTTACCAAGGGGAATGATGAATAACTTACCGAAAATGTTAAAAGAATTTAAAGAAAAAATTTGTAGAGGGCAAATGCAGGTGGGTGCAGGATAGGGGAAAGTTGGGTATGTAGGGAAATTGCCACCGGAGCATGTGCTCAATTGCAATTAAATTAAATCAAATCTGCAGAGTTACTCAACATCCCCCCCCCCCCCAATTGTAAATGTCTCTTGTGACAATTGATTGTAGATATTTTGATACAAACAAATCATAATTATAGTGTGTCGGATATTATCAGCAGTCTTATCTAAACACAAGACATTTCTGAACAGTGGTTAATATTCAATGCCAGATTACTTTATAATGAAAATATTCTTACAATTTCACAGATTTTTCGAATCTCTGGCAGCAATATTACTGTAATTTATGATTGAATTGTTGACCATAATGGCGAATAACATTATGTGGTACTGCAGAAGGCAAAAGATATTAGTATCTGTTTTTAATTATACTGCTTTTACAGGTTATTTCTACGCAATTTTCAGAATCAACGAAGCAAAATGCGCCATTTCATCTAGATATGCTTTAACATCCTTTAAAACTTTATCTCTACCTCACTTCTTTTATTGCAATACAATGAAATACAACGAAGGTTAAGGGAAATTACCTATTGGCACAGATGAAGGCAAGGCACAAGGGCCAGGACGAACACATTAACGTATTTCGTTGAACAACCTAGTTTGTAGAAGGAAAGATATATGACTAGGCGAAAGATGTGTGCTCAACCAGAGACATGTGGCATGTCTGGATTTGGAGACATCTTTCCTCTCATTATATATCTTTCCTACTACATGACCAAGGTTTTTCACAGAACTACCGAGCATGGTAGCCACTACAAACATCTTATTCTTATGCATTGTTTAATTATACTGTAGGATGTAATCCCAATCAAATCATTCATCCCTACTTGATTTAGATTTTGAATGGTTGTCCCTCTTTGGGATTAGGTCTATCTCTAATTTTGCCACATTTACTTTTGTATTTTCAGATGTATTTAATTAAGTCTTCTTTTTGTGTTGGTATGGTTCGCTCCCTATAGAAGCCTTGCACACTTCCAGCAGTCTTTCCTCTCTTCCTGTCTTTCAATTAAGCTACTTTTCCATGTAATTTACTGATTGCATTCTGTGGTAATTTTTATAAACAAATTAGCTGTCCTACTTTGCACCTGTGCAACTTCTGTTAAACTGAACATGGTGGTGAGCGGTTAGCACTCTGGCCTCGCATTCGGGTGGATGCCGTTTCGAATTCATGTTCAGGCAACCAGATTTTGGTTTTTCATGGTTTCCCTAAATCACTCCAGGCGAATGCTGGGATGCTTCCTCCAAAATGCCATCACCGAATTTCTTCCCATTCCTTTTCCCCCAGTTCCATCCCACCTCTAATGACATCGATGAGGCTTAAAGCCATAAGTAAAAAAAAAATGTACATCTGTTAACCAAAATGTGGGTCCCATAGTACACCACCATTTTCAAGTATTGGTATGTTCCAAGGTTTTTTTTTGGTCTACTGGAGATCACGACATTGTTCACCGCTGGCTAATGACATCATAATACTGCAGTAGTCAATCACATGATGTGTTATTTTCAAGCAGTAATTATGTGTAATAAGCCGTGAACCATTATTTTCAAATAGTAGTTAGGTTGTAATAGGCTGTGGACCAGTATGACACTGCTAAAACTAGTTTGGAAATTATTTCTAGCAGTTTCTTGCATTTGCAGTATTATGATGCCAGTTCCTCACAGAATTGCAATCTCCAGTAATCCTGCTTTTGTAACCCAATTCCTTCACTGAGTGTGGAGTGTGAGCAGGAACACTATGGCCCTGCATTTGGGAGGACTCGGGTTTGAATTCTCATTCCACCATCCAGATTTCGGTTTTCCATGGTTTCCCAAAATCACGCCAAGCGAATGCGAGATGGTTCCTTCAAACGGGCATGACTGAATTCCTACTTGGTTCTTGCTCCCAATCCTTATCCATGCCCGCAGGGGCCTTGCATGCAAGTATCTGGTATGGTTTTGACGAACCAGCAGTACCCGAGCTGGAAAATTGTGAACGCTAGAAATTATCCTCTTCATAAACTTCTTGCATGCTTCAACAACCACTGTAAGGTTTAATGATGGAAAGTTGTCACTCATGGAGAGTGGCGATCTTGGCTTCAATGTTTGAATCACAATCTGGGGGAGAAAAAAAAAAAAAAAAAAAAAAAAAAAAAAAAAAAAAAAAAAAAAAAACCCTTTTAGATGAATAATGTGACGAGGATGTGAATAGGTGGTGAGGCAAGCCACGTCTAGCATATAACCTCAGGGGCTCCAGCCGCACTCCTCTTATAATAGGCTTGGTGCATGATGCAGGTTCTGCATGCTGCTCTCAAAGTGTTTCCTCCGATCTTTTGTGGCCAAACTTCCAAAAACAAATCACAAATAACTTGAAATCCTCTGGTGGCTCAGGTGGAGCACAAGGGTTTTCTAACACCTGCAAGATGAAGAAACTTTCTAGGGTTGCTAGCCCCCAGATGGAACTGGTACTAGTTAAGATAATACTAACAGAAAAGCTTTTTAAGGAAGGAAACCTTCGATAGCAATCCCCATTTTACGTCAATAGAGGTTCTTGAAAGAACCCTAAAGTCTGTTAAAATGCTGAGGAATGGGACCCTGATGGAAACCACTCCCAGCAACAGGTATCCCTACTGAGAAGCTAGGAGAGTTAACAGTGAAGTGCGAACTCCATTAGTCTCTAAGCAGAAGTAAAGGCGTGAAATTTGAAATTTAATGAAATATTATTAAATATTTTAAACTTGTCACTTACCACATATGAAGGTAGGAGGATGGACAAACAAATTTCAAAATAAATCTGAGAGAAGGATATATGACAAGGGAATCATATGTGACACATTGAGATAGTTGGTAAGCTATTCAATTCCCATGTCCTCCTCCAATTAAGGTTTATTCCAAAAAATTATAAAATGTGTTCATCATGGCTCTACTGCCTTCATCTGTAGTGAGTGATGGGTTTATTTTCTCTATCCTTCCTTATTTATTTATAAAATATATTAACTTAAATTTAATTATGATAGCGCGAACACTCTGGTGGCAGTTTCCCTACACACTCATTTTTCCCCTTTTCTGTACCCACTTACTTTTCTCTCTACAAATTTCACATTTAAATTCTTTCAGCATTTTTGGTAAATTATTCATCATCTCTTTATTGGTAATTTATTTAAATCCCTGACCCTGTTACCTAAAAAAGAAAATAATCTCGCTCCCTCCTGCCTGAAATCGAGTGCCAGCTTGTAGTGATGGTCACCTTTTCCCTTCCATGCACCTCTCCTAATTATATTAATATTTTTCATCACCAATATCTTGTATACTCACATGACTCTCTTCATCCTCCTCCTGTCTTCAAATGAATCCCATTCCAGCTCCTTTCTCATATCGCTTACTGATTGAGTTCTGCAGTAATTTCCGGAGACAAATTTAGCAGCCCTTTCCTGTACTCCCTCCAACTCCTGTATTTGATACACAAAATGTTGAATTTTTTAATAATGCTGTGATATTTTCATTTTAATTTCAGGTTTGCTCAGCTGACTGCAAGTATTCTGTTGAACAGAAATATTCCTGTCTATTTGTTTTCATCCACTTGTCCAACACCATTTGTTCCATTTGCTGTGTTACATTTTAAATGTATAGCTGGAATTATGATAACAGCTTCACATAATCCTAAAGAAGACAATGGATACAAAGTGTACTGGAAAAATGGTTCTCAGGTACAACACAGTTCTGAATTACCTGTAGTAAGTCAAGTACTTAGTGGAGCTGTAAGATAGCTATCCTTATGATTACCTATAAATCCACCATATATTTTGACAAAAATACTGTCATCATTTATTCTTTGAAGTTTGTAGGAGTCTATTAATATAATAGGCTTTATTCTAATCTATTAACTACATTTTAGAAGCAGCAATAAATAAACTCTTAACATTTAGAATTTCTGTTAAATGAGAGGTGTTTGATTCTTTACCATTAATGCTGGTATTATGATACAGAGTCAATTATTATTCATTAAGCCAATTTTCAACAAAATTCTAGTTACAGAATCGTTGATTTACCGTGGTGTTGCAATGGGGGGAAAAACAAGCAGTTAAACCATCACTTACCAAAGATATAGACAAAAAAAGAAAACAATATTTTGGATTATCCCTTAGACAAGTGAGAAAGAAAATGGGAAACACTGAGATCGCACATTTCTTCCACTCACCCTATCAGGCGAGTGGAAGAAATTTCTGCTGACTGATAGGATCAAAGTAAGTATGGTGTGGTCACTTCCACTATCCCACCACTGTTTCCAGTGATATTTACTCACTGAATGGTTTCCTCTTCCCATCTCTGCTCTGAACCTAGTAGTCAGCAGCAAACACCTTTCAAACACAGGGTAGTGTTTACTGCAGTAACATTTAATGCAAGTCATTTTCTTCTTAAGCTTGTCTGCAATTTTTTCTCAGACTCATTTAACAAATTTTGTTACTTTTATCATTTTATATTGTTCCTTTAATTTTATGTCTGAATATTTCTGACACAATTCTTTTAGCTCATTTTGGAAAAAGCTCTCGTGGAATAGATATAGAAGGGTTAATTTTGTCATTCTGAAACAAATTTTTATGAAGTGTAGCCAATTCCTTTTTTTTTTTTCCCAAAAATAGTAGTAATGTGGAGTGTCAGTTTTTAAAGACCAAAACTTGTAAGTATATATGTAAAAATGCAATTTTCTGCAGGTGAGAAGTGAAGAGGAATAAGCAACTCATTTTTTAATTCATGAAATTATCTTAAGTGACAGGCTCAGAGGGAAGACTCAAATTAGAAGCAAGAATGAGGTAGACAGGTAAAGAGTTGGAGTCAAATATAGCAGGAAAAACACTTGTGATGATGATATGAAATGGAAAAAAAACAGTATCAGAATCTGAAAGATGGGAAAAGTAAACCATTCATTTATCAATTTTGATTAAGGGAGGTACGTAGTTGGTGAAGGTGAAAAGTTCTGAGTTTGGTAGTCAAACAATGCATTTTTAGTCCAAAAATGCATTTATTTCCCTAAGAAGTCCCTTACCTTAATGCACTTTGTCCAACGTTTCTTTCAATATGATTCTGGATGTCTGAAAATAACCATCTAACACTGTTATCACCATTTACTCCACAACTTGCCCATCGTAAATTCAAACTAAGGCATTTATAGTTCTCAACCCTGTTTGTATCCCCTTTCTTATGAATTGGTATTACTGCGTCACATTTTGGGTCCTGGAATACAGCTAGTCGCCAGAGTTAAACCAAATAATACTTCCAGGTATGGTACAATGCCTTTGCCACCTACCTTTAACTCATCTATGGCAGTATCGTCAATACCAGACAATTTATTTTTTTAAACTATGCAGCTTTCTCCAAATACCCTCCTTTTCTATTTTTCAGTATACTCATTTTCACTAACATAAAAATGATTCTCCTTGATATATATCCATCTGCTCTATGTGACAATCCATAGTAATCTCACTAAATCAGTTGCTTTGTACCTCAGCCACTTTCATATTCTCTGCAACTTCTTAACTTCTTCTCCATATTTAGCCATAATTACTTTTCTATCATAACTTAAAAAAAAATTCTACTTTCATTATTTATTGTTTTCTCCCCAACCATAACATTTTTCATGAATTTATCTTTAGCTTTGCTGTTATTAATTCCTTGATGTTTCATACATTCTTTATAACTCTGTTGCTTATTTACTTTCTTCTCACCAACATTTATAGCCTCGCTTGAAGATTTCTCGGGTATGCAGCCGGGTCAATTAATCGCAGATGTACGAATTTTCGATGGCGTAACATGCCATCATCTTCAGGTAGTGTCCACTGGTCGGTGTGAGAAGCACAGTCCAGGGCGATTACACCTCATTTATAGCCTCCTTACATCGCTATTGTAGTATGCAGGTTCTGTGCTCCTAGTTGTTTTTATTGTTTTTGAGCAAAAATTTCTTTCACTGATCTTACTGTTTCTTTAATCTACTCCCACTTACTTTCTATTTTATTAGTGCCTTCCTTCCACGAGTTGATCCTCTTCCTATGATACCTTCTCAATTCTGAAATCCTTGTTGCCTTGTTTTTTTTTTTTTTTTGCATATGGCTTTATTCGCTGTCGACATCAAGGTCATTAGAGGTGAGAAAGGACCGGGGCAAGAAATTGGAAGGATTTCAGCTATGGCCCTTTAAAGGAACAATCTTAGCATTCGTCTGCAGTGATTTGGTGAAACAATGGAAAAAACAAATCTGGAAGACCTCCACACTTGGTGCCTTGCCTTGTTATCATTGTACTTACGACCTTCCTCTTCCTGGGTTACTCATTTCCTTAACCCCTTATGTCCATCACAGATTCCTCATAATCACTTATTCTCTCCCTCATATGTGACCCCACATTATTTTCATCAGTTTTTTTTTTTTTAATCTAACAAATTTGGTCGCATTGTGTTTTGTTCTGTCATGCATAAACCCTCTTTTCTTCACAAAACTGTTTCCAAATCTCTGCTTCCTTTTGTTGTTAATTTTACATTCCTTTTTGATTTTCTTAGTTCCCCACCTATTATGACAACTTTATTTTCATCTGTAAACTCTGAACATGCAGTCATCTCCCTTATGGGCCCAATTTGTTCATTGATTCTCTGACTTTTCTAAGTAGCTATGACTCTTTTTGTCTTTTCCCTTCTGTCCCCTTAATACTCTACCCACAACAATTCATGTTCATTATCTGTTAATATACATGAACTGTAAGAGTCATCACTACCAGCATAAATACTCCCCCGTCATTTCTTCTTCTATCTCTACCGCATACTGTGTAAGCCTCAGGAGATACCTCATTGTTTAGAACTTCTTCATGTAACAAAGACTCAACCCCTATAACTGTCTGTTATTAATGTATCTCCAGTAAGCTCTACCAGATTCTAAAACTTTATACGGGCATATTACAGTGCTCCTTTCGAGTATGCAGGGGCATTGCCTACCATTATCTTGAAGCAATTTGAGCCATTTTTCTACCTTATATTTTCGGTCTGGATGATATTACAGTCTAAATTCCTATTACCCAAAAATATCAGTAATGTTACTCATCATCATTATTTTGAGCAGTTTCCAATGACTGGCCAGTCTGCTAGTAGGAAAAGCCTCTCCAGCACTTCCTATCTATCTACTATCTCTCCTCTTCTAATGTCACCCAATTTCTTTCCCACAGCACATTTTTTACCTTTTACCCTTCTACCCCTCGGTCTTCAGGGCCTCTTTCCTTTTAGCTCCATGTCGAGCATCTTCTTTGGTACCTTCTCTTCTTCCATTAATGGCCCTGACTGTATGGCCAACATGCCAAATGTCAAGAAATGAATAATAATAAACTACTATAACCATGCTTTCTCCATTCTTTGTTGTAATGGTTTATCCTTTATCATCCCCCTGATTTTCTTATTCCTCAATCTGTCACTTTCCATTACTCCTACTCTACTCCCTTGAAAATTCATTTATATAGCTTTTAATCTCCTTTTGTTCTTCCCCTTCATCACTCATGTTTCTGATCCATATGTGAAAATCGGTAATATTACTAAACACATTAAATTTTGTTTCTTTCCTGTCCTTATTGTGGAAGTTATTCACATGAAAATTTCACCAGTTATGTCACTCAGTGATGATCATCAAAACTCTAAACTACATCATGTAACATAAAAATACTAAAATTTTGTGCACAGATGCAGCCATGCTTGACACCAGTTTTAATTCATAGATTATGGTTCTGTTATCAGAATCCTGGTCAGTAGCAGTTCCTCTGAACGTAGGTGATGGTAGCTGACATGTCAGAGGTACTAGGCACCAACCTGGCTTCACTTTTCATTTCCCTCCTACTTTCCCTATCTTTTTTTTACAGGCGCCACTGCTTACTAAAGTTAGTGTATAGTTCCTCTCTCTCTCTCTCTTACTAAGGCTGCCCAAACTCAGGCCCACGGGTCACAAAGTTCCAAGCCAGCACATTTGAATTTTCCTGCCAATAGCAGTAGTCGGTCAGCTGTCAATACACAGTATTTTGTAAATTGGTACAACAGGAAGACTTTCCTGCAATGAGTGATCTTGCAGTGCAAGTTTTAAGCAGATTTGGTGCAACATATATCTGTAATAAAGTGTTTTTTAAACTCTCAGCTATGCGAAAAACAAATACCGTACTTCAGTAACTGTGAAACATATTTCACACTTGAACTCAGATTTATCGCCCAATATCGATAAAGTGCTGGTTCAAAAACCTCTGCAAAGGTCTCATTGATTCTTTCCCCCTTTTTGATTATATTGAAACTGTTTTACTTATAAATTTGTTTTATTGAATTATCTATTGTCAGTATAGGCAAATATTAGGTAGCCCGCAGGCTAATATAGAATTGAAATTGTGGCCCATCTCCAAGATTGGTTGGGCAGTCTAGTCTTAACCAATTCTTACTTGTTAACTTGTTTCATCGTATTTGATGTCATTCTCTCTCCCCTCACTTTCTTTTTCCTTGAAATATTATTTTATTTCTCATGATCCATTCTTCTGGTTTTGTACGTCCTCTGCTGGTTACAATGATACTGCAACATTCATACAATACCCCTTGCTGTAGGCTTAAAATTTGTCTTATATACTCTCACCCGACTGATGGTTTTGAATTCATACTGGCTTGATCAGTTTTTTGTTGCATTACTGGGCAAGGTAATTTCTGTATTATTACATACGAGGGCAGTCTGAAAAGTTTCCGACCTAACAAAAATACAAAACATTTTTTCTGATTTTTAATTTTTTTAATTTTCAACATAGTCTCCTTGTAACTCTACACACTTCTCCCAGCGATGTTCCCACCTCTGTAACCTGTCCAAAAAGTACTCGGCGTTTTTTTCTGCAAAATAATTGTTCACGAAGGTGATTGCCTCTTCATTTGACAAAATCTCTGTCCTCCGAGTGTAATTTTTAGATGAGGGAACAAAAAGAAGTTGCTTGGGACTAGACTGGTGAGTAAGGTGGGTGGTCAAGCAGTTCAAACCATAATTCATGAATTTTCGCCATGGCAACCGCTGAGGTGTGAGACGGTGCGTTGTCTTGATGAAACAGGATTTTTCTTTTTCTGCAAATGTGGCCATTTTTCCGCAAGTTCTGCCTTCAGTTTGTCAAGTAATGATGCGTAGTATACTCTTGTAATGGTTTTTCCTTTTTGAAGGTAATCTATTAAAATAACTCCATGACTATCCCAAAATATAGTCGCCAGCACTTTCCCAGCTGAAAAAACAGTTTTTGCTTTTTTTGGAGCTCGTTCCCCCTTTGCAGTCCACTGTTTGGACTGTAAGTTTGTTTTGGGCATATAATGATATATCCAAGTTTCATCTACAGTAATTAATCGGCACCAAAACTCAGATTTATTGCGCCTAAACTGCACCAACAGAGCGTTGAAAATGTTCATTCGAACACGTTTTTGGTCTAATGTGAGCAAACGCGGCACCCAACGCACGGACAGCTTTCTCATACCTAAATGTTGATTTAATATGTAGCAAACATGTTCTTTTGAAATGTTCATAACCTCTGCTATCTCTCTCACTTTAATTCGGCGGTCCTCTAGCACCAATTGGTGAACTTAGGCGATGTTTTCGTCGGTAGTTGCAGTTTTTTGATGTCCCGAACGTTCATCATCTCCCAAGTTCTTGCGGCCACGTTTAAATTCAGCTGCCCAAAATTTAACTGTGGTAAGTGATGGTGCAGAGTCCCCATACACAGAATCCAACTCATCTTTGATTTGCATAGGCGTATTACCTTTCAAAAACAAATATTTAATGACAGCTTGATACTCGATTTTGTCCATTTTCACAAAAACACTCGCATCAACTCACTCAAACGACTGTTACATAACAACTGTGCGTCCAAAATGACTGAAACTTTGAGTAACTGTCAACAGATAAACGACGAAATTCACCAGCTTTTATTTATGAGTGCTGCCATCTTCACGTTGAGGTCGGAAACTTTTCAGACCACCCTCGTATATTATTTTGTTGTATTTGATGCTGCCTCCCTTTCTGTTTCATTGTTGCTATTTCCGATTCTCCCATCATTTTTCTGTGCCAGTCACATCTTTCATGTAACTGTGTCATCCTTTGAGGTAAGTGACAATCCTTTTTTTTTAGTTTTAACATTTATATTTTGAAATAAGAGTTTTGCATTCCTAATAAATTTGTGTTCTGAGAACACATTAAAGCTTACAAGTTCCTTTATTACAGATCATATCTCCACTTGACAAAAGCATTCAGAAATGTATTTTGAATAATATTTGTCCCTGGGAAAAGGCTTGGGACATATCAATATTGGAGACAAGCCATCTCCTGAAGGATCCACTGCAACCAGTGTGGGATTCATATTATGATAAAATTCGAGATCAAATTATGTTCGCCGACATCAATGCGAATACATCTTTGAAATTTACTTATACCCCATTACATGGAGTTGGTTATCCTTATATGCTGCAAGCATTCAATGTAGCTAATTTCAAGGTAATTACTACTAAAAATTGATATAACAATGTGATACGCGGTTCTGTTACCATAAAATGTGTGGTCTGTTTAGTAAATATACAAATAGAATTTTTCTCCAGTCTCTCAAGAATCTTTTAGTATTGCCCTCCAGAATCCTGCAGAATTGAGCTGCACATCTTCCCTTAAAAACCATTCTTGTAGCCCCTTTTTAGATTATATTTTTGTACAAGGAAGGAAAAAAAGTTTGTTAAAACAGTTGTCACACCAAAATCTAAGGGGTATGAACAATAAAAATTGTAGTTCTGTTTCAAATTACCTGGCTTCTTCTTACATAATGTACATCCCCACAAGTTTCTGGTGTGCCTGCAGTACCTGTGACTGGAACTGGTGACTACTGTCAATTCCTTAAAACTATAAATTATATGCATACTTTACTGACCATCATAGGACATGACAATGGTACATTTTACATATAGGAGGATTGGTATCTTATTGTTCAAACTGTATAAACAAAGTCCCTAGGTTTCAAGATTTGACATGTGTTGAAGAGGTTAAAGGGTGATGAGGGAAATCTCTCACTAGTATGTGGTATTAGACTTAGCGGGATGATTTGGGAACTACCTTTTGCTCATCAGTTAGTTCCTCCGGGCTCGTGGTATCAAACTGTGTTTTAACCAAAATTCAAACCCCAACAAAACAACTATTGCACTATCTGTGGTTTGGGTGGGCCATTTGGAAAACACCTATAAAACCAGGAAACATGTCAGGGAATGAACCATATAGGGAATTCTTTTATGTTGCTGAATGCTTTGGTTCTTATGCATACAAAGGGAGGAACCTTCAAAATGGAGTTCCCTTTTTACATTTAAAAAAGTGTAGGGATTCGCAAAGTTTTTCGCACCCGTCTCCCTTCCGTCAAAAGAAAAAATTCCCATGCCCCCCCTCCCACCTCAGTTTTAATGTTAATAGGGTAAATTCCCACACTTTAGTACTAACAGTGACATCTCAGATGAAACTCATGAAGTGTGTGATGTTGGAATAAAGGTTATCAACTCTACTAGATGGCGAAGGAGACATGTTACTTGCAACTATTTAGAGCTAGGGTATCTTCCCCTTGGATGGCAAAGCTATCTTGCATCCTGCCCCCCCCCCCTCCGCAACCAATTTTGGAACCCATTTTTTAGAGGGTCTGGCAGGAACCCTAAAACGGGACACTGCTGCTAGGAACATCTACCAGCAGGTAGGCTTCCCTACTCCTGAAGTACAAGAAATTTTTGGAGAGTTTACCGTTAAATTCAAACTCTACAATTCTCTAAACAACAGCAAAGGCATCACCTGCAGAGATATAATGGGCTTATAGGCCGAGGAATTACTTAAGGAGTAAAAAGCAGCAAAAGTTATTAAAATTAATGTACAACCATATACGTCAGCTCTGATACGTTGCTACCAGTGCCAGAGGCTCAAATGAACAATGGCATCCTGCAAGGGCAACATCATCTCCAAGCTCTAATGACAACTGTGTCAATGAGATGTGAAGCCTGAAGCGAAGAAAAAAAGTTTAGAAGGCACCACCACCACCAGCAATACCACTGTCTGCTAAAAACAGTGCAATGCCTGCAATGGCAGAAGTGTCAGCAGTCACAAATAATTAAAAGTGGATACCACAGAATGTCGGAGGTCTGAAGTTCCTACAGCCAGACATAGCTAAGTTTGTGAAGTCTTCTTCATTGCAGCCTTGAAGACTTAATTGTTGAGAAAGATGGGGGATAGGCTTACAAGGAAGGAAAAAATCTGCTTCTCTTTGAGACCTACACAGTGTCCAAGATTTCATTTTTATCTCAAACCTCATAAACTGGAATGCTGCTAGACAAACCCATTCCTGTTACTCAGCAGTAATCGAATGGGGGCCCCATCAGAACCAGGGGGGGTCAAGCTGAACATAAATGATAGTTCCCGTATTCCCGTGTAAATTAAATGGTCTTCATGCTTGCAGAGAGGAACTACAACTCTGAATAAGGCATAATCATTTGAGTCTTTTTTCCAGGAGACACATTTCAACCCATACACCACCTATTTCTGTGAGAGGATGATAGAGCAAAAGGGGCTGTTTTTGTGAAAACACTGTCCATCCAATACCTGATGCTGTCACCTCTGCATTAAAAGCAGTATCGTTCCTGTACAACTGATCGTATGTTATATATGAGGTGTATTCCAAAAGTAAGGTCCGGGGTACAAGATGTCACAGATGATAGGCCTGAATGACGTTTCCCACCTGCAGCGCCATCTACCAACTCCTGGTAAATATGCAGTATTGTTGGCGTGCCGCAGTAGCCGTATATCTATTGTTGAGAGCAGTTCGAAATGGCCGCGACAATCGTAGCTCCCGCCAGTTGTGAAGTGCGTGGTGTGATTAGATTTTTGTTGGCAAAAGGATCGTCAGCTGCGGACATCCATCACGAATTGTGTGTAGTGTATGGACCAAACATAATGCGTGAGAAACAAGTTCGACACTGGTGTCGAGAATTTCAAAGTGGTCGCACAGATGTGCACGATCAACAGCGGAGTGGCAGGCCCAGTATTCGGACCGACGACATCGTCGAGCAAGTTAACCAAAAACTGCGAAGTGATCGGCGTTTGACGATTAGTGGTCTGGCTATGGAATTCCCAAATGTTGCTAGAACCTCAATTTACAGGATTGTCACTGAAGAGCTTGGATATCGCAAGCTTTGTGCGCGGTGGGTGCCAAAACTGCTCACCGCTCAGCACAAAGAGCAACGAATGCATAGCGCACGACAATTTTTGGAGCGCTATAGACAAGATGGAGACAGTATGATTTCCCAAATTGTTACGGGAGACGAGACGTGGATAGCGTACACCAACGCAGAATCAAAACAACAATCAACGCAGTGGCGCCATTCCGGTTCACCCAAACCAAAAAAGTGTAAGCAATCGCCGTACACGAATCGCAAAATGATGGCTTCCGTGTTTTGGGACGAAAAGGGCGTTTTTTTGATCGAATTCATGGACCGTGGGACAATCAGCTGACGTGTACTGTGCAACGCTCACTAAACTGAGACGTGCCATCCAAAATCGACGCCGCGGGAAACTGTCGTCTGGCATCATCCTCCTGCACGACAACGCACGCCCGCATACCGCTTCCAAAACCAAAGAGAAGATTCAAGAGTTTCATTGGGAAATCCTAGACCACCATGCTTACAGTCCAGATCTTGCACCAAGCAACTATTTTCTCTTCCTGCATTTGAAACGGTGGCTTGGTGGACAACGATTTCAAACCGATGAAGAACTCAAGACGAGCGTTACCAATTGGTTCAGGTCCCAGGCGGCAGACTTTTATGCCGAGGGGTTAAAGAAACTGGTACAGCGTTACAGAAAGTGTATAAATATGAACTGCGATTATGTGGAAAAGTGAACTAGATATGTAGTTACATACTGACGTTAATAAAAACCTTGTATCCTGAACGATGTTTTTATTATGATCAAACGGACCTTACTTTTGGAATACGCCTCGTATATCTGCCACCCAGTACGCCTGCTAATTTCAATAAACTGGCAAACTTCTTTGGGCAACTTAGTTAATTATTTATTCTCTTGGCAGGTTTCAATGCTCACAGTATGTGGTAGGATTCCACAACTGATTGCCCCAGGGGTCAGGGTAGTTTGTAGGCTAATAAAGTGAGAGGAAATAAGTGTCCTCAACACCAGACAAATAACACAATTCACTGAACAATTCCAGTTTATCCTCCGCCATTCATTTTTTATTGTGCTCTCCTTCCATTGCAGACTCCTTGCAGTGAGAAGTGTATCATAACTTTCAGGGGAGTCATCACTTTCCCATATGGGTGCACACTGTGATAAGACATGGAGTAAGAAATATTGGATGCAAACAGAACATCAATAAAACTGATTGATAGCTCTACCACCACGTAGTCACACTCTAGCCATGTAACAACACAGAGGAGGAGGTGATTCATCAGACAGCTAATATTTCTATTCTAAGAAGCTTAGAAATGTGAAGAACACTTGTGCCTTTGTGAAATGATCAATGTCATCCTGTTATTCATGGGTGAAGATGGGCATTTTCATTTTAGGTTACACCAAACAACTGGCAACCTAGCAGCATATTGTAGTATCATGGCAGAATTTTGTGAGCATCATTAACTGTTTCACGATGTCATTCAAAGTACAATCATTATTGTAAAAGGATCACATAATTACCAATGAACAAAAACAAAACATTACACTGCTGATGGCAAAGTCTTTTATTGCCATCACTTCAACTGCCAGTAGGGCCTCTCAGGTCCTGCAATGAAGAAGAAATGCTGCTGAGAACGATGGTTTGTGTTTTGTATTATTTAAATATGAAGTTCACAATAACCATTTATAATGGAAGTTGAAATTGGTCTAAACCAGTGTGAAAGACTTAGCCAGGGTCAGATCTGATCCAATACCAGACACTGAGAAATCTCCGTGTAAGATGCTAAAGAATAAATTTTAGTTATTTTAACAGTATTTGGACCAAAGGATGCTTCCCCAACTTATATAAAGAAGAAATACTAATCCTCCTATTGAAACATGGAAAAAAGCTAGCAAATAGCTATCATGGCACTGCCTCTGTGTGCTGTGTCAGGAAGGCCCTAGTGAGGATGGTGAACTGCTGCCTTATCTGGTGTCTGATATTCTAAAATCGGCTAACTTGCTTTCAGTGTGGATCAGGAATCTTGAAGAACCCTGTTTTAAGTTTTAATGTAACTGTTCTTTTTCTGGGCCAGACTTAAATGCCTGCCATATATGAGAGTTCTCAAAGCCAAACCCCACAAGGTACTCTTGATAGTAAAATTTTTGTGTGCGGGGCCATAGTGTGGAGATCACTCTTGCCTACTACAGTTTTATAGTGCCTTTGTATCGTTGCAGACTAATTTAGGTCTTATTAACATTATTGAATATCAGCCGACAGTGACTTGTTATATATCAAATATATTATAACTTTTGTCTGTGTCATTTTAATAAATATTTGTTTCATTGTATGTGTTGGCTAGATTTTCATATAATGTGCTGTCCTAAGATAATGAGAACTTGTTAAAAATGAAGCAAGGTCAGTTTTAGAAAATTTTTGAATATCATTCATTATACACAAATCAAGGTTTATTGTATTTCATTGCACACTATAATTCTGGTTGGATTCAAATTCATTTTATAAGCAGTAGCAAACTAGAACTGGTTGTACAATTATTTAGAAATTCCATACAACGTTATTTGTGAAAAAAGAGGGCTGAGGTTGGTACACTAAATAATATCATTTATTGAAGAAGATTTCAATTTATTTACTGCAGAACAGTGAGATATACAACTAAAAACACTTTCTCAAAATTAGTCTCATGAATAACTTGGGTGTGGGTGGGAACAAATAAATTTTAGTCATGCAGTTTTTAATCTAGTGTTAATTTCATGAAAAAACTAAAAGAATATTCTAAGAAGATATCCAAAGAAGAATTTCTTTGAAATGTATCTACAAAATAACTGTCAATTTCTTGTGTAATTAATGTACATATTATGCCATGACAGTGAATATTCTACTGTATACATCTGTTATTCTATGTAAGCTAATGATTTTGCTGTAAATCGACTTCTTTCCACATCCCACAGGCACAGTTTTTTATAGTAGAATCTATAGCACATAACAATATTGTAGTGTATAGTGAATTTCATGTAAAAGAGATTACATACTCTGTCTCAGACTGAAAAACAAGATAATTTTGTGTTCCTCATAGACAAAACTTTTTATCCTGATGTTTTTGTTATTTGCAGCCCTTTGTAGTTGTGGAGGAACAAAAAGATCCTGATCCTGAATTCTCGACTGTGAAATTTCCAAATCCAGAGGAGGGAAAAAGTGCTTTGGAACTTGCAATCAAGACAGCAGATCAAAATAAAAGCACAGTTATCCTTGCGAATGATCCTGATGCAGATAGATTAGCTGTAGCAGAGAAGTCTACCTCAGGGTATTATATCAATAAATCTTCTTATTTATAAAGTTCATGATAATATATGTGCTCTTTATTATTCCTGTTTTTTAGATCTATTTCTACAATTTATACCAAAACCAATTTCTCGGCACTCCAAACACTATCAGCATTAGGGAAGAAGAATTAGCTTAGGCGTCAGTTTCAATCATTTTATTTCCCATCATTGTTTGATGCTTGAAGTATTTTACTGGAATTGTTAATGAAAGTGGTTATTTACTTGTCAATAAATTCAAATGAAAATCATATTGCCTGTGTGCCAGAAAAACCCAGCCCAATCTATATATCAATTCTGTGATGCTGTTGTAAATGGCTTCTTGATACTGTCAGACAATTCTTTGTGACAGAAATCCCAAGCAACACATCTTTTCTATAGATGATGCTGTCTTCTTTGTATATGTGTTACAATCTCCAAAGTTTGACTTGTATATTGCAGTGTGGAATTAGCGTTACCTCTATGACTATGTGCTTTGTAGTGTTATGCCCAAATACTTTAGGGACTCTGCTTTTTCAATGACTGAATTCCATTTATTGCACCATGCTGAAATAACATCAAGACTTTCAGTGGAGCTCCTTACTTCAATTTAGGTAACTACATATCAACAGCAAACAAATGTTAAACTGTTATTCATGTTGTCTTCAGTGTAATTCCACTTTAGAGGTAGGCCAAATGTTGGTATTTAATACCACAACGCGGTGCCACCTGGGAAGCATGGAATCTATGCCATTTATTATTGTTTCATGTGAACAAATATTGCACACAAAATAAATGAATTAGTGCAATGCCATCTTTGTGCCAGACTGAGAAATTTTCACATTATTGTTTTAATATAGGTTTCAGTGTTCCACCTGAGGCACTTTCAAAATAATTCATTTCCCCTTTTTTTAATTAATGAGTTATCTTTCCATAGCAAACTTAAAATGAGAAAAATCGTGAATTTTTGTATTATTATTATTATTATTATTATTATTATAGTTACATTGTTTAAATACTAATTTATGGGTGTGATCATCTCTTCTCTCCACATACTACTACCAGTTTTTTCCCCCATTTATTATCAGGCCTAGTCATATATATTATTTCTATAAGGTATTTTTTTTTGTAACAAGCCATTATTTCCCTTCTTAATTAACTGAAATCAATGTATGAGGTGTCATTTTATAGTTTATGGTCTCATTTTGGTCACATCATATTTTAAGAAAGGAATTTTTCGGAAATCGGGCCTTAAAGGAGAAAAAGGTCAGTATTTCTAAAATGCTGTTTTTCGTGTTACGAGTCATTTATCTCCCTGGATACCTATCTGAAATCGTTTTATGAAGTATCATTTTAAAGATTCAGCTCTCCGCTTTGGTGACATATTAAGAAAGGAATTTTTCTTAATTTGACCCTTTAAAGGACAAAAGTATCAATATTTCTGAAACACATTTTTGTGTCACGAGCCACTTATCTCCCTTCATATCTAACTGATATAAATAAATGATATATCATATTAAAGTTTAAGGTCTCTGCCGTGGTCACATTATATTTTAAGAAAGGAATTTTTCGTAACTCTACCCTTAAAGGGCAAAAATATCAATATTTCGTTTTTTTTTATTATTACTTATTTATTCCTTGGTTATCTAATCAAAATTGATAAATGATGTAGGATTATGAAGAGTAATTTCTCAGCTTTGGTGACATTAAATATTAAGAATTTTTTTTTTTTTTTTTGGAATTCAACCATTAAAGGGATAAAGTATCAAAGGTTCTTCAACACATTTGTGTGTCACAAGCCATTTGTCTCCATTTATATATATCCGAAATAGATAAATGAGGTTTCATTTTGAAGATCAAAGTGTCCACTTTGATCACACCATATTTTATAATAGGAATTTTTTTGAATCAATATTATTTCTACTACCTGTTTTTTAATTAAAAGCCATTTATCTGCTTCGATACCTAACTGAAATCGATAAATGACATCGTTTTAAAGATTAAGGTCTTCAGTTAGGTAAAATCATAAATTAAGAAAGAATTTTTCGGAATTTGATGCTTAATGTGGTCATGCTTATGAAACAGTTCAGAGCCAGGTCCCTAGATTGCAGCAGCAGATATCACAAAGATGTCAATAAACTGTTTTTTTATACAATAAGTAGCTTTTTGGATATTTTTTTCTGTTACAAAAACATTTTTATTTTGCTATACAATTCCAGTGTAAACATTTTATTCGCACAGAAACTCATATCACAGAGATGTTGATATACTGTGTGCATTTTGTTCAAATACAGGTCAGTCTGTGTAGGCTTCCAATAAACAGTGTGTCAGAATCCTGTTGGTTCATATTTTTTATTTTATTTTTACCAACAAATCAAGAAAAGCTAGGCAACTGTCGTCTTCCAACTCCATGGCGAAATGAATATTCCAATGGATTGCATTCAAATGTGCCAAAATTTAGTTCGCACTGATTCTATTATGTGGCCATATCATAAAACACATTATGGCGCAGGAATTTTGAGAGTTGTGTTTGGTCATATGAGCTATGCCAGGATGCTCCGTGGTTCGGATTCCACGTTAAACTGTAGGTCCCAGAGGAAAGGAACTGGCCGTCCTACCTCTGACACAATGGCTTAGTATGCCTCCTTCGGGAGGATCCAACCAACCTTCGGGTTGTGGACTAAGTTAAGTTAAGAATCATATTGGCTGGAGCAGCATGTTAAGTGCTTCTTCCTGAACAAACTCCATTAAAATATTAACAACCACTGGTGCTAAAGGCAAACCCATTGCTAGCTATTGTCCTTCAAACTAAAAGTAGCTGTTTGTCAAAGCATGGTGGAAAATATAGATAATTATTTTATCAAAATACCTTTTAAAAAATTTCTAACGTGTCCATGTGAATGTGGGCAGACATATATCAGACAAACACATCATTCTATTGCTCAGCAGTGGGTGGAACATGCAAGAAATGTTCATCTGGGCCAGTAGCACATCATAGTTTGCTTTCCCAAAGATTTCCAGAAGCTTTGAGAACAGTGGACAAACACAGGCCAGTAATGAATCCTCCAACACAGCAATGCTTCTACCCAAACAGCCAAAATCTATATTTAGTTCCTGGAATCCACAGAGGCAGAGCTGGATTAAAACATCGTTGGGCCCATAGCAAATGTGAAGAAGAGGCCCTCTTGACTTTCACCGTCTGGTATAGTCATAGAGCAAAAAGAGGAAAAGGCTCCCCTAGAAGGAGTGGGGCCACCAAAAGGCACGAGGTCTCCCCAAAGGCGTGAGATCCCTTCCCCTAATGGCGCAACGCCCATAGCATTTGCTACATCTTGCTACATGACGAATTCGGTAATGCACAGAGGTCAGTTTGGTGACTCATCCTCTTTATACGAGGCACGTTTTTTAAGTAAGTACCGTTTTGAAATTAAAAAAAGATGTGCAAATATATATCAATAATTTTATTTTTACATGAAAGCCTATACCTTACTCCACTTTTCTACATAATTCCCTTCAATATTGAGGCACTTGTCATAACGTAATACCAGTTTTTGAAAACTCTCCTCATAGAAGTCTGCCACCTGACTTGTTAACCACTGCATCACAACTGTTTTGACTTTGTTATCGTCTTCAAGACGCTGACTGCCCTGGTGTTTCTTCAAGTGCAGGAACAGATGGTAGTCACTGGGTGCCAGATCAGGGCTGTACGGAGGATGATCTAGAGTTTCCCATCGAAAAGATGTGATAAAATCTTTGGTCTGATTAGCCACATGTGGACGGGCATTGTCATACAGCAAAACAATGCCCTTGCTCAACTTGCCACGTCTTTTGTTCTGGATTGAACGGTGCAGATTGTTCAATGTCTCACAATAAGCTGCTGCATTGATTGTCTCATTACGAGGCAGAAATTCCACAAGCAATATTCCTTTTCTGTCCCAAAAAACTGTGCACATGATTTTCCGGGCAGAAATCGTTCACTTTTTTGGGTGAATCTGAATGCCGCCATTCCATGGACTGTTGCTTTGATTCATGTGTGACGTAGGCCACCCATGTCTCATCGCCCGTAACAATTTGGCTTAAGAAATCATCACCATCATTGTGGTACCGCTCAAGGAAAGTCAATGCACTGCCTAAACATTTGGTTTTGTGCACATTCATTAACATTTTGGGTACCCAACGTGAGCACAATTTTCGGTAATTCAAGTGCTCGGTCACAATGCCATACAAAACACTACGAGAAACATTAGGAAAGTCATCACACAAGGAAGAAATCGTAAAGTGTCTGTTTTCTCTCATCTTATTGTCCACTTTCTGCACCAAACTTTCATTAACGACTAAAGGACGCCCACTCCGTTGTTCATCATGCACATTTATGTGGCCATCTTTAAATGCTCTCACCCACTTTCTCACCATTCCATCATTCATAATGTTTTGTCCGTAAACTGCACAGATCTCACGATGAATATCGATCGGTTTTAGGCCTTTAGCACAAAGAAATCTTATAACAGCCCGTACTTCACAGTCGGCGGGACTCACGATTATCAGAGGCATCTTAAACACTCTGTGAACAATGTAAACAAGGAAGAATTAGACTGTAATGGCATCAGTGCGTAGGCAAGAGATGCAGGTGCCCAGTGCGCATGGGCGGAACACCGACCGTTGCACTGCAGCCAGGGTGTCACAAAATGGTACTTACTTAAAAAATACGCCTCGTAGTTAAAATCTGGCTCAATGCATTTTTTTTTTTCTATTCCCGAGAGTAAAAAATCATATATATGAGAAGTAGTTTCCGACCACTGAAGAAACACATTTACTTATGAAACTGACTTTTAAAACACTGAATTGAATGAATGTCAAGACTACTTTGAAGAGTGGTTTTTGAGGATGCACAATTCTGTGCAGTATGGTAGTTACTATTTTGAGGAGGGAAAAAAGCATGTAGGCCAAAGAATGATTTTATATAAATTAATTTCGTTGCATCTCAAAACATTGGTATTGACATTCGTATGGTGTGAGGTAGATAATTGTCTATTAACTCAGGAAATTTTCAAATAAGGGGTAGCAATCATCTGCCAAACAGATGCAGCAGTGTGCCTTTTCTGTCAATTCTCCATACATGCAAGTCTTGATTGTTTTGAGATAATTAACTGAGTTACAAGTCTTGATGTTTGGCAGTTTTATGTAAGTGATAATCGAATATGAATTAGAGTTTTAAATAGACACAGTATATTTTAATGCTCGTTGATATGGTAAAACAATGCTTAGTTGGTATGAGTGCATTGATATGATGGATAAGTGAACGATATCGCTCTGGCCTGATGTTCAGGAGTACCTGAGTTCAAATCCCCAGGAACATCCAGACTTGGTTTTTCCATGATTTCCCAGAATCACTCCACATGAATGCTGGGATAGTACCTTTAGATGTCCGTGGCCAAACACTTTACTTTTCTTTGTCCACTATTCCTTCCTTCCTTCCTATTCAATATACAGGGTGTTACAAAAAGGTACGGCCAAACTTTCAGGAAACATTCCTCACACACAAACAAAGAAAATATGTTATGTGGACATGTATCCGGAAACGCTTACTTTCCATGTTAGAGCTCATTTTATTACTTCTCTTCAAATCACATTAAACATGGAATGGAAACACACAGCAACAGAACGTACCAGCGTGACTACAAACACTTTGTTACAGGAAATGTTCAAAATGTCCTCAAACACTTTGTTACAGGAAATGTTCAAAATGTCCTCCGTTAGTGAGGATACATGCATCCACCCTCCGTCGCATGGAATCCCTGATGCGCTGATGCAGCCCTGGAGAATGGCGTATTGTATCACAGCCGTCCACAATACGAGCACAAAGAGTCTCTTCCTTCCTGCAATTGGACCAACTGGCTGTGAATCGAGGAAGTACAGTACATACTAACGAAACTAAAATGAGCTCTAACATGGAAAGTAAGCGTTTCCGGACACATGTCCACCTAACATATTTTCTTTGTTTGTGTGTGAGGAATGTTTCCTGAAAGTTTGGCCGTACCTTTTTGTAACACCCTGTATAATTATTATACTTCTAATACATGGATGTGTTAAACCAGCCAAAATTTTACACAGGCTATAGTTTGGCAATGATTATTTCAAGTGGCATAAATTTTTCTGTGAAGATTGGACAGTAGTTTCTAATGTTACTTAAGCTCGTGGTCCCAGGGTGAGCATCATGCGACAAATTCAAGACATGAGTCTGGAATAAATTATCTATGTTAGACAGTCAATAAAAAATAATTACATTTAAACAGAATTGCTTCAAGGTGAATAACAAGAATGTGGTACACAAAATCAGAAAGCTTTAAGGGCTGAAATTTCTCCAAAAATTCTGTAGTGTGAGATAGCAGATGAATCATACTCCTGAAATGAAGAGATTGAATATTGAATGGCTTGCAGCAAAAAACAGCTCAGATGAAGGCAAAGCATGTTTACTGTTGGCAAGATTCTCATAATTGTCTTCAGAATGTTAAACATGTTGTATACATTGATTTTCTTCTTGAATGATGAATTGCAAAGTATGGAACTATGGCGAACTCTTAGACAATGATGGGACAGGTCCATTAGTCCAAAAGATACAGGTTTCCAATACACAGTGTCCTGTTACTGTAAAAACTCTTTGTACCACACTGCTCCTGCTGCTACATGGCCAAGGTATAAAGAGGCATTTTTCACTGTGTGATTTCTACTCCTCAAAATTTTTTTTAAGAAGATATAAAAATAATTTACTTTATATGTGTCCAAAAATAATATCACCATCAACAGTTTCCAGCCTCTGGCCGGGTCTGCTACACCCACAAGCCTCTCCATTTCCTTCTTTCTTCCCACCACCTCTCTGTTCCAGTTCTCTCCTCTCTTCCGTACACACTCCTGCACTCCTTTCAGCCATCCATCTCTTGGTCTTCCTCTGGCCCCGCAGGGGCCTGGTACGCAAGTGCCAGGTACGGGTTTGGCGAACCCGCGGTGCCCGAGCTGGAAACTTGTGAGCGCCGCAAGTTTCCCACACCGTAAACTCCTACCATGCTTCAACGACCACCGTAGGGCGTGGCGGTGGAACGTTGTGTGCCTAGGAGAACGGGGATCTTGGCTTCATCGCCCGGATCGCGAGGACGGTAAAAACCTCTATAAAAAACCCCTTAACCTCAAGGTCGGATACGTGCCGAGGAGGTGCATGGGTGAGAGGCAGATCACTCGCTAACGTACAACCTCAGGGGCACCTGCGCACCCCTGTTGTATAAGCACTTCTTTTTTAAATTGGTTATACTCGTGGGACCAATATGAAGCCTACTCTAACCAAAAAAACCTGCGGTTTGGGTGTGCCGCAGTATAATAAAAATACACCCACTTCAAAGAAGCGGGCAAGGGCTGACAGCCCCCCTTCTGAAGTTGAAAACAGTAACAGCAAGGGTTATCTAATTGATAACGCCTTTGTAGTAATGATAAGAACGGAGGGATCCTTCGAAAAGATCTCTCCGTTCTATATACAGAAAGGCTTAGAGGGAATAGCTGGAACCCTCAAAAGCGTGAAAAAGCTGAGGAACGGGACACTGCTGTTAGAGACATCTAACAACAAGCAGGCTGTCCTACTCCTTAAGTGTGAGAAGCTCGGGGAGTTCGCAGTAAAATGCGAACTCCATAAAACGCTCAACTCTAGCAAGGGAGTGATCACTTGCCGTGATCTGATTGATATAGCGTCCGAGGAACTCCTTAAGGAGTGGAAATCAGAAAATGTGGTCGAGGTTCGTCAGATCTCGCGAAGGGTTAACGGCAGTCTTGAGAAGACTGCCACCTTCGTCCTGACGTTCGACACTCCGACGTTGCCGAAATCCATTAAAGCTGGATATCTAAATTTGAATGTTCGCCCGTATGTCCCGGACCCGATGCGCTGCTTTAAGTGCCAGCGGTTCGGGCATACGACGGCGAACTGTAAAGGCAACGCCACTTGTGGGAAATGTGGAAAATCGGCTCATGAACCGGGTGCAAGCTGCACCCTCCCACAGGTGTGCATTAACTGCTCCGGGCCACATCCAGCCTGGAGCAGGGAGTGTCGAGTGTACCTTGAAGAAAAGAAGGTACAGGAGTTGAAGACTAAGGAAAGAATATCTTTTGGCGAGGCGAAGAAACGGTTTAAGGCGCTGGCGCCACCGGTCTTTGCCACTAGCTTCGCCAAAACGTTGTCAACTCCCGTCAGGAAGGAGAGCGTTGCTACGCAGACGACCGTAGTAGACACGGGCACGAGCATGACATGCTCGTGCCAGTGCAAGTGTGGTGCGCAGCCCACTAAGATCCTAACACCCAGGACCGCAGTCGTCGGTAGTAGCGCTTCTGCTAACCCGACCACTACAGCAGCAGGGTCATTAAGTCCACCAGCCAAAGCACGGCCATCCGCACCAGTAGCTGCAGCCGTGGGTGCCTCTGCAATAGCAGAAGCAGCACCCATGGCAAAAGCTGCATCGGCAGCGGCAATAGTAGCAGCAGCAACGCCATCTGCTGGAAGCGGATGGCAGGTAGTGCAGAAGGTTCGGGGTCCGAAGTTTAAACACACGGACCCCACCATGTTCTTGAAGTCCCCTTCAACTTCTCCTCCCAGTTCTCCAACTGGGGTGGGGAGGAAGGGGACAAGGCCTCGGCGGAACAAAGTTCCGCAAGATGCCGAGGCCTTAGGACAAAAGTCGTCTTCGGACCCCGAAGATGACGTTATGCTGGTGGACGTAGACCCTGGTCCCGTTCCTCAGCAGACACTAGACCCTGACCCACCCGACCTGGGGCGGGTGGTTTTAAATAGGTAGAATGGCTCCCATACTTCAGTGGAACGTAAACGGATTTCAGGCTCACAAAGAGGAAGTCCAACTCTTAGCACGGTCTAATCCATTGTGTCTCTGTCTACAGGAGACACATTTTAGACCACAACATCAGCCAGTGCTAAGAGGTTATGACATATTCCGGAAGGACGATACTGAGGGTGATCGAGCGAAGGGCGGAGTGGCCGTGTTTGTTCGGAACACTGTCCACTCCGAACCCATTGCCCTCACCTCTCATCTGCAAGCAGTAGCGGTGAAAATACACGGTCCAATCCAACTGACTGTATGCTCTGTCTATCTGCCACCCAGTGTGTCAGTCGGCTACGACGACCTGGTTGGCATTATACGACAAATCACTCGGCCCTTTCTCCTTTTGGGAGATTTCAACGCCCACAGTGCGTTGTGGGGTTCCACCACCGATTGCCCCAGGGGCCGAGTGGTTGGTAGATTGATAGAGCAGGAGGAAATTTGTATCCTGAATACAGGGCAAATGACTCATTTCACCGCTGCTACCGGTACGTCTTCTGCCATTGACCTTTCCTTGTGCTCCCCCTCCATCGCGGACTCCGTACATTGGGAGGTGGATCGCGACCTACATGGAAGTGACCACTTCCCTGTTTGGATGCACGTTGAGTGTGAGCGGGGAGGAGGTAATAACCGGCGTAAATGGAACGTCAGTGGTGCAGATTGGCAGCTCTTCTGCCGTTCTGTACTGCTACAACCCTGTGGTAGTATACAGGAGAAGGTGAATCACTTCACACACGACCCTGGATGGCGGAACGACGATTGTCGTTCCGCCATCCAGGGTCGTAGACGGGCGCTACGTCGTTTTAAGCTGTGCCCAACAGCTGACAACCTAGCAGCGTTCCGTATTGCCAGAGCTAAGGCGCGTCGAGTTATTAAGGAGAGCAAGAAGAGGTCATGGCACAACTTTGTGAGCACAATAAATCATTCCACACCTTCATCGAAAGTATGGGAGTCCATTCGCCGTATATCCGGAAGGTACTCCCGCCCACCAGTATCTGGATTACTGGATCATGGACGTATTATTACCGACGAACGAAGCATAGCGCAGCTGATGGCGGAGAACTTCGCCGCCGTCACTTCATCGGCCAACTTTGAACCTCGGTTCCAGCGACAAAGAGTTGCTGCCGAGAGGCGCGCGCTGTGCTTTGATTCGTCGAATACAGAGGCATACAACCGCCCATTTACATTTTGGGAACTGGAGTCAGCGTTGAATAGCGCTAACGACACTGCTCCAGGGCCTGATCTGATCCAGTACCAGATGCTGAGGCATCTTAGTAAAGATGCTAAAGAGTACCTTCTGGATACTTTTAATGACATATGGACCGGAGGACACTTCCCCGACTCGTGGAAAGAAGCAACACTAATTCCAATTTTAAAACCTGGCAAAGACAAATTGTTGCCAGGTAGCTATCGTAGTATCGCCCTTACAAGCTGCGTGGGTAAGACACTGGAGAGGATGGTTAATCGCCGCCTCGTCTGGTGTCTAGAATCCCAAAACCTACTGAGCCGCTTTCAGTGTGGATTCAGGAAGTTCCGTTCCACCTTGGACAACCTGATCCTGCTGGAAGCGGCGATACAGGATGCGTTCGTCCGCAGCCAACACCTTGTGGGTGTTTTTTTCGACCTTGAAAAGGCCTACGATACTACCTGGCGGCATTTGATTTTAAAACAGTTACATGAATGGGGTTTTAGGGGCAACCTACCCCGTTTTTTAAAATCATTTTTATCTGGTCGTTGCTTCCGGTACCGAGTCGGTAGTGAAGTGTCTGATCTTTTTATTCAGGAAAACGGTGTTCCTCAGGGTTCAGTTTTAAGCGTGACTCTCTTCGCTATTGCGATAAATAGCATTTTAAGTGTTATAAGGAGTCCTATACGGTCCTCCTTGTATGTGGACGATTTTTTAATTTTTATTGCATCTTCCAGCCTGAGAAGCGCAGAGCGGCAGCTGCAACTCGCGCTGAACAGGCTTGATGAATGGTCAGTGCACACCGGTTTTCGTTTCTCTGACGAGAAAACCCGGTGTGTACTTTTTACTCGCAACAGGAGTCTCTTACCGGAGCCCCACCTTACCCTGAGGAACACTGTTTTATGTTTTACGGAATCTGTCCGGTTTCTGGGCCTAATTTTAGACAATAGATTAACCTGGCTACCACATCTCAAAGATGTGAAAGCCAGAGCCTCAAAAGCTCTAAATGTTTTAAAATGTCTGTGTGGCAGGTCATGGGGCGCTGACCGCTCCTGCCTGCTACAATTTTACAGAGCCTTTGTACGGTCGCGGCTGGAATACGGTTGTATCGTGTATGGTTCGGCACGGGACAGCTATCTCCGTATACTAGATAGTGTCCACCATGCTGGAATTCGGCTCGCCACGGGTGCATATCGCACTAGCCCTATTGTCAGCATTTGTGCTGACTCGGGCGAGCCGCCGCTCACCATCCGCCGGCAACTCCTCATGGTGCGACACTACCTTCATGTTGCCATAACACCTGGCAGTCCCGTGTACGACATAGTTCTACACCCCAACCACGAACGGCTCTATGCCAACCGGCATAGAGCCACTAAACCGTTCAGCTACCGTACAAGGGCTATTTTAGAACAATATGGATTAGAGCTTCCATCTTTTTATCACCAGGGTTGGAGTAAATCTCCTCCCTGGCTTTTAAAGAGGCCCAGAATAATTTTAGACCTGTGTCGGTACAACAAAGTGTGTACCGCTGACAGTGTTTTTAATAATGTTTTTAGAGACGTTCTAAATGAGCATCATATTTTTACCCCGGTGTATACGGATGGGTCTAAGCAGGCTGACGGAGTTGGCTGCTCCGTCGTGTTCCCTCGAGCGACTTACACATACAAACTTGATGGCAGGTGCAGCGTTTTTACTGCCGAGTGCTACGCCGTGCTAAAGTCGCTCCAGCATATGAAAGTAAATCGCGAAAAGTGTTTCATCATATGCTGTGATTCCCTGAGCTGTGTTCAGGCCATAGGAAATATGTATCCAGCAGATCGTCTAGCCCAGGACATCCAGGACGCCCTCCTTTCCCTCCAATCCCGTGGAAAGGAGGTATTATTCTGCTGGGTACCGGGCCATGTGGGAATCAGGGGGAACGAGGCAGCTGATGTAGCTGCCAAGTCAGCCTGCGACAAGGTCAGAACCGACTTTGTACCGGTCCCAAAGTCAGACCTTGCCTCGGCGGCGAAGAGATTTGTTTTTGATGTTTGGCAGAGGCAGTGGCTGGAAGTTGAGCATAACAAGCTCCGGCTGGTCAAACCGACCGTTCAGCCGTGGAGCAGCTCCTTCCAGCGGGCGAGGAGGGATGAGGTTCTCCTTACTCGCCTCCGTATAGGGCACTGTCCTCTAACTCATAGTTTCCTTCTCCGCCGAGAGGACCCTCCGGAATGTGATGCTTGTGGCGTACCTTTGACGGTACGCCACATTTTAACTGATTGTGTTTTATTTTTTGACTTAAGGGCAGACGTTGGCTTAGCCAACGATCTGTCCCTTATTTTAAACGATGAAGGTGACAACGTGGCTAAGGTTTTAAAGTTTTGTAGCTTGGCCGGTCTTGTCCCAAAAATTTTGGGCAGATCGGCCTAGGTTTTAGATTGGATTGGTGGCCTTTTACAGCCACCAATCCAAGTACTTTTTTTACTTGTGACACTGCTTATATGGCTGGCCCTTTTACAGCCAGCCAGCTAACTTGTTTTTTAAACTGGTTGACCCTTTTATAGCCAACCAGTTAATGTATGTGGTTTTACATTTTATTGCCTTGTTTCAGTTTTATATCTTATGTTGCCGTCTGTGTGGCCGATCTCTTTACAGTCGGCCATGCAGACGGTATTTTAGTTGATATGTTAGTATTTTATTGTGCCGTCTCTGTGGCCGAACCCTTTACAGTCGGCCACACAGACGGCAATTTTGCCACGTTGTCACTCCTGGTTGTTGCTAGGGCGCTAATGACCCCGTCGTCGACGCGCCCTAAAATCCTAATAACAACAACAACAACAACGGTCTTCCTCTGGGTCGTTTACCATGCATCTTAATTTCGTAGATTTTTCTTGGGATTCTCTGAACCTCCATTCTCTTTACATGTCCATACCATCTCAGTCTGGTCCTCTCTACCCTTTCATGTAGGGGTTCCTCTTTTGTGGTGCATTTAATCACTTCATTCCAAATTCTGTCCATTTTAGTAACTCCCATTCTACCTCTTAAAAACTTCATTTCACTTGTTTGTATTCTGCTGATGTCTCACTTCTTCATTGTTCATGTTTCAGCAGCATAAGTCAAGAAGGCACATATTATGTGTGATAAATTACTCTCTTGCTTCTCTGTGGCACATCTTTATTCCATATCAGGCTTCTAATGCTCCTTAGAAACGCCTCTGCTTGTCTTCCTCTTTCACTTATCTCACCATCATTTCCTCCACATTCCTCTAATACACTCCCCAAGTACTTGAACCTGTTTACCTTCTTTAGTTATTCCCCTACCATCAAAATTTCCTGGGTTAACCTATTCTTCTCTCTGGTTGTTACAATTTACTCACATTTCTTTACATTAAATTTCAGGCCATATTCCTCCACACTGTCTGTCCATATATCCAAGTGCCCCTTCACTTCCTCTTCGTCACCTCCCGAGATCATCAGATCATCTGCAAAAGCCATCAGCTTCATGTTCTCCTCTCCCATCCTCACTGCCACCTTCTGCTTTATATCATCCATGATTACAATAAAGAGTAGTGGTGATAGGGCACTTCCTTGTTTTAGTCCACTCCTTTGTTTCAGCCAATCTGTTCTTCCATCCCCTATTTACAGTTCTGTCACTCTGCTGCTGGTTTCTTTGGGAACACCTCTCTTCTCCAATGCCTTCCATACCTTACTCCTGTGTACACAATTATATACTTTCTCAATATCGAGAAATACCAACAGTAGATCCTTTCCATATTCATAATGTTTTTCCTGCAGCTGTGTCATAGCAAATATCAGGTCTACCATCGATCTCCCTAATCTGAAGCCATACTGCCCACATACTGCATGCGTTCGACGCAGCCACTCCAAGTGGCTGCGTCGAACGCAAGTCTTGCGCAAGCGCAGCCACCTTCCTCTGTTAACTTGAAAAAGGGGTTTTCACCCTAAATATTGTATTTTCTTTGTTTGTGTGTTGTTTTGTGTTGCTTCAACTTTGGTGAGTGTTGGGTGTATTTTCCCTTTCTTTTCCATGTAAATATTGCCTCGCGGCATTTCTTTCCTTTCATTGTAACCTATAAATATAGAAAATTTATTTATTTATTTATCTTATGGCCATAGCACCTAATCAGTAATACAGTTATATTCCATTGTTACACACTAATAAAATTTTATATTAAATTATATTTAAAATTCGCAAAATTAACATAACACAGCAATTGTAATGCTTCGTTTTTAATATCTATGAAGTCTTTCGATGATCCCATGAAGGCTCAAAGTGGGAAATATCAAAGGTCACATGACGGATAGTTTGTTCTTCCTCACCACAGTTGCAGTTCGGGGAATTTCTCATTCCCCATTTGTAAAGAGATGACGCAGATCTGCCATGGCCGGACCTAACACTGTTGAGTGTTGCCCAGGTTTGCAAGGAAGGTCGAGTCCCTTCGGTGGCTGTTAATTGTCAATCAGGGAGTGCCATTATGGTGGGCCTGAGGTTTGCCACTCCATTCTCCATGCTTATCTCCCATTAAAATTGTTAGATATAAGCTGTTTTGCAGTTTTTACACTTGGACTTCTCGAGTTAAGTCTCCATGTTGTCATGGATGGGGAGGTCCAAGTTATGATGGATCTTATTATATTGGGCAGTTAGGCCATTGCATCGTCTTATCTTAGGCAGTTTGATTGTACTCAAAAAGGGTAGCCTGTACAGTGGAGTGGACTTAATACCTCCCCTAACTATCCACATTGTCTGGTTCGAAACTATGTCAATCTTTTTGATGTGGGTGCTATTTATCCAGACAGATTAGTAGTACTGAGCTGCAGAATACACAAGGCTCTGTGCTGAGGTATAAAGCGCAGAGGCAGATGTTCCCCAGGAGGTGTATGGTGTTAGTATATTACTTTGTCACAGTTACAAATTAGTATCTTGTGTTCGGATGTAAGCTGTTCTACAACACCATATAATACTAAATTATTTTGTAAATTTAAAATAATATTTTGAATACTGATCTTTAAACAATAACACAAATAGAAATTAATAATATTTAATTTAGTACTTCTCTTTCTTTAAATACTCAAATACTTCTGCTTTTTGTATTAAAATATTTATTGATCACGATACATGTTGTCCATAGTTTCATCAATTTTTACCAGTTCACTTTGTACATTAATAGTACACATTAATGTTCTTCTTCTAAACTTTTATTATGAATAATCCTGGATGTATTATTTTCTATATTACATACAGTTCTTAATTTTGAGCAGTTCAACAATCCAATTTCATCTCTGGCTTGTCATCTAGTGATCATTAATGTTATTCTTAAACCAAAGGCAAAACAGCCTCCCTACTCAAAGAAATATATTAGAAACAAAAGATTTAAATATTTTCACATTTGATTATAATGGATATAAGGTGTGTCCTTATAGGTGCCAGTTAGCTTTAGCAGAATATTATTTCTAGTTCTTAGTTTTGCTGTGGGGTTGGTCAGACATTTATTGTACGACAAGGTGCGATCCATTACGACTCCCAAATACTCCGGAAAAGGGTTGTGTTGGAGTGGAGTACCATCAAGGAGAACATCTAGTGAGAGACTTGCCACCCGATGAAGATGGAAGACACTAGTTTCTGTCTTGCTTGAACTGGATACGAGACGCCATTTCTTAAAACAGTTGCTCAGGGTATTGAGGTCTAATGTTAAACTATTTTCAATTTGCTGAATGTTATGCGATTGTTGTACTAGTGCCAGATCGTCTGCATAGGAAAATTGTCTTGATTCTGTTGGAGAAATGTCAGATATACTGTATACACATTAAAAAGAAGTGAAACAAGAACTGAACCATGGGGCAGACTGTTATTCACTCTTTTTACTTTGCTCTTCTTACTATCTGAGACAAACTGGAAAGTTCGGTTAGCTACTATGATGTTGATCAGAAAAGTGATTTTTGCACTTCATGATGTTCAGCAGTTTGTACACCACACTCTCATGCCACATCGTATCATAGGCTGTGATTAGGTCAACAAATACCGCACCAGTCTTCAATCGTCTCTCGAATCATTCTTCTATGTGGCTTGCCAAAGTCAAGACCTGATATTCACAGTTTCTTGCAGCTCTAAAACCTGCCTGTTAAACCGGGCAGTTTTTTAAAAAAATAACCAGACTAATTCTATTTTAGATTATCCTTTCAAATATCTTGCAAGTGTTACCTAGCAGTGAAATAGGTCTAAAATTATCTGAAACATCAGGGCTTTTTCCAGACTTCAGAATGGCAATTATCTTTGCCTATTTAAATTCTAGATGTAAGACACTTGTCTGTAGTATGTTAGTAAAGAAGTGGGTCAACAACCATTTTTTGGTATTTTTTTCCACAGTGGGTGAGGAACTCTGGGAGAATTTCATTAAAACCCGGATCCTTCCCATTCATTTGTTTGATGATCCTTGCCACTTCTATATCAGTGACAGGGGATCTCCTGGCAACCAGAGCACAGTAATCCTCATGTCACCTAATGGTTCTTATCAGGACCTAAAGGCAAATTTAGAACATAAAAACTGCCATACAGTGGGAAAAAATGTGTATTAGTGAAGTCTATATGTAAAAATAGTTTGTTTGCTCATATGTGGTTGGTCCACATTTGTGTATAGTGGTAAGTATTTATAAATCTATGGAGGAAGAAAATGAGTAAATATAAAACTACTGAAAGTCAGTTCAAATCAAGTAACAAAACACACAAACATTTCAATAAATGGCATGCCTTCTCCTATGTGTGCTAATCACCATACTACCTATCACCTCTCATAATCTTTGTGTTATTATTTTGTTTTTTAAAACGTTAGCTTTTTTTCTTATAACAAATACAAATTATAGTAATTGATGACTTTCAAATTCAGTTATTGATAAGAGTTTTTTTCATTTGTAATTGCAGAATTTTTTGAAGACAAAAGCCATAATACATTCAGATCCACATATCTCGTAAACCTTTGTATTGTTAACTTCATTTTATTGGTTTCATAGTGTCTTATATCTATTGGACTTATTTGTTGTATAACTTAATGATTATTATAATTGACCGTGTTGTAATTGTTAGATGTTTTAATAATTACACCAGCGAGGGGATAACTCTGATTTAATTTGCCTTACTCTTTAATGTCCTCAAGTAAAGAACATAGTCTTTTATATTTTTACACAGGCTCAAACTTTATTAACGTCCTTTAGTTTATCTCCCCATGGAACTAAATCAGAGAGATAACGTATCCAAAAATGTTCTTTTTTTAGCAGTGATTTTAATATTCCTAGCAGCAACTACTGTACATGTTATATGCTGTTCAATACTTGCTCTTTATCTCACACCATGGTAACCCAAACTTTCTTTTTTTCTCTTCTAAGAGTAATCACTATTCAACTGCATCCATGTCCAAAAAACCAAATATAAATTGTCATGGAAAGTTATGATTATATTCTACATCAATCCAAAAACTATTCCTGTTGTGTTTCATCTCCCCTCAATTACAGCATTCTTTTACTGTGACAGTTTTAGTTGAAATTTAATCCCAAAATCATTTGTCCATTTTTCAATTAAGCTCTAACATCGTTGATATCATATTTGCTTAACTTAATTTTATTTTCAACTTTTAAAAAACGTTTTGTTTTTAAGCATGTACTTCTAAAGAATGTTTTGTTTTTAAGCATGTTCTTCAAATTATTATCTTCATATTCTGAAAAAACTACTGGAAAAAATAAAACAAAAGATCAAAAACCAAAGGCAAAAAACTGGAGATAATACCTGCAATAAAATATATTCACTCCAAAGTTAATATAAACCTACGCCAAACCCTCATCTTCAAGTCCATACAGTTATGAATCACGTTTCCAGGTGGGAGATTTTGTTGTTTAATTTTCAGTTTTGTCATCAGTGACGTTCTCATTTTTATTGATTTCCTAGTATTTGTTTCAGTCTTCAGTATTTAAATCTTCACATGTCCATTTTTTCTTCTGAACCATCTGACCTCTGCAATATTTGGCTTGTCAAATCTCTTTGTGTTAGATGTTCACTTCCTCAATAAAACATTTATCTCTGCTGTAAATAATAAAAGAAAACATGAGGAAAAATAAATTTCCACTTGACACAGATTATGGCAGAATGGTAGAGATGGAAAAATAACATCAAAGAAATAATCCGGTTTTTTTTTTTTTTTTTTTTTTTTTTTTTTTTTTTTTTTTAAAACTTCATTTTTAAACCTTTTGATGGTGGAAGAAAATGTGGTGTACAGATTATTTGACTATAGATTGTACACCCCCATTTTAAAAAAAAATCCATTTGGCCTTAGATGTATTACAAGTTTGCTATTCTGTCACCAACCATCTTAAGTGATCCTGCTGTGTTGCTTTAGCTGATTTCTTCCTTATTCAGTTAATTTTGTGCAGCCTCTATAGATATGAACCAATTCATTTGATGTTTTCTTTTAGTTCAGTCTACCATTAGTGTTCTTGCTATTCATTAAAATTAGTTCAACACAATACACATCAAACACAAGACACATGTTGCTCTCCCCAGAACTAAAGTAAATGTCAGGTCCACAGAACTGCATGGCTGATTTATAAACCACTCCAAAACAACAGTTTTAATAATCTGGTGCTCTTTTTAGAGGAACAGGATTTCATAACAAAAGAAAAATACAGAATACATTCCTTCTGTTTTTTATTTTAAAAAATCAGATTTAATTAATGTTTCCACTTTTTGCTCTTTAGTTTTGCTTGAGAAACTTAATTTATCAGTAGCAATGAGATTGAATAGAAATTTACTTTAGATATTTGTTAAATTTGTGATAAAAAGCAATACAATTAATGATTTTCTTCCTTGTCTTATATTGGACTAATACTTAAAAATTTTGAACAGGTCTGGGTATTTGTTCCATTTCTAACTTTAATGCTGGTTTCTGTTTCTATCCAAATTATTTTGTTTTTCATTCTCTGTATTAATTATTAACTGCCATATTTATGTACTTTAATTTTTAGGGGAGATTCATGGCACGTGTTCACTGGAAATGAGCTGGGTGCTGTACTAGGCTGGTGGAGTTTTTTCTGTTTCACTAAGAAATATCCAGATAAAGATCTGAAAAATGTTTATATGCTTTCTAGCACTGTATCATCCAAAATACTCAAGTCCATGGCCAGAATTGAAGGATTTAATTTCTTGGTACAGTTAAGTTACATATTTTAATTAATGTCAGAGATTTTATATTTAAACATTTTCATACACATAGCCTTAGTCAAACTAATCAGGCTAAAGGTTCATGTTAAAACAGAATAGCAATATACTGAAGTATTGAGGAAAAACTACGTACAATAAAAAGCAGGGTAATGTGTAGGCTGGCTTTAAATTTAAAGGAAAATAAATGTTGTTCAAAATTAAAGAACCATTGCTAAAATCAATCTGATGGTGCCTGGCATTCAGGAAGACATTGGTTCAATGACATATTTGCCTCTTCAAATTTTGATTCTGCTTTGGTTTTTGTAATCACTTGAGGTGCATGCTTAGAATTGTTTCTTCAGAAGCCATTGGCTAAATACCTTTGCCCAAACCTCTCTTGGTTCTAATGTCAGGCCATGTTGCTTTCAGATTTCCATTATTATCTATATTTATAAAATTTAATATGTGTATGTTGCTTCCAGCTCCACGCAAAATCTACTTAATAGTTGTTGATGGAGTTTTCATAGTTTGAATGCTTAGGATCATACTCAAAATCTGTAGCAGGTATTATGTTTCTATGTTCTGTGATGCCAGAGCCAAAATGAAACTCTAAACTTATTATCAGAAACACCAAAAATGCAATCCCTGCAAGATATAGTCTATCAAAAATAAACATATCAATAAGCCTTCATACTGCATAATAACATTTTTATAGTATTAAAAATAAATATGTCACAGTCATTGAAAATAAAATACAGCTGTACGGCAAGGTTGTGGTTTATCGCCCATTCTTTTCAACTGTGTCTTGGAGAAAATAGTAAGGATATGGGAGAAAAAATTAAAAGAACATGATATTCCACCAATAACCTTGGGGAGAAAAAACAAAGGAGTCAAAATAAATTGTCTGGCATTTGCAGATGACTTCATTATCCTTTCAGAAAGCTTAAAAAATGCACAAACATAAATTAATCTCTTGTAAGAAATATCTAACAAAGCAGGTTTGCAAGTCTCAGTGGAAAAAACTAAATTAATTACAAACATAAAAGATGCTCCAAAATTTTTAATTACATATATATCATCGAATTTAAAAGGCAAGGAATTTAAAATATTTAGGTGAGATAATTGAAGAAAATGAATTAGAAAAGTTTGCAATGGACGAAAGAATACGCAAAATGGAAAGAGTATTACTAAGAATTTTTACAACAAAAAGTGCCTGTCTAAAAGCCTTAAAATAAGACTATAATACAGTGGTGAAACTGGAATGTGTCTATGCAAGTGAATGCATGGTATTAAATTATAAACTGGATAAACTTAAAGTATTGGAAAGGAGAATTATAAGAAAAATTTTGGGTCCATTGAAAAATACAGTAAAATGGAGGTTAAGGACGAATGAGGAAATTTATCATAACATTGAAAAAATAACAGAATCGATCAGAAAAAGGAGAGTGATATTTCTTGGACCCATCTATCGCATGGATGACACCAGGCTAACAAAAAAAAAAAAATATTGAAATATTTTTGGGAGAAAAAATCGACTATAACCTGGTTTCAAGAGATTAAGAAAGATTTGAAACGAAATAATTTCAGTGAACAGGACACTATGGAAAGAGAACATTTTTGAAAGCAGATTTCAAATATGGCAGGATTCCAAGGTAGAGAGGAGAAGAAAACAGGTACGATATGGTCTGAAGAGAGAAAGAGAAAACACAGTGCAATAATGAAGGAGTACTGGAAAGGAAGAAAGAAAAAAACAGCAGCAGAGGAATTGAAATTGGCACGTGGTCCCTAGCTGACCATAATGAAAGGAAGAAGATGAAAAATAAATATAAACCACATAATGTTAGTTATAAGTCTGGTCCAGAGCAAACTGATCATGATGATGAACATTCCACTAATTTTTCAAACTTTGTTAAAGCATTATTCAAGTATTAAAAATAAATACTGAAAGATGTGTAGCATCATAATTATGATCCATGCTACTTAATAGAATTTGAAAGTGTTTTTAAAGTTTAAAATTTTTGTAAGGCTTAAAATATATGATTCATAGCATCATACTACCTTAGTAAATATTAGGTATTCAGTCTTTAAACCACACAAATTCTGAATGCTAATGGCACATGAACAAAATATATAAATGATAATTTACAATTTGATGACAAAACATTTTGGAACTTCTTTGCTCTTGAAGGTATGATATATGATCGCACAGCTTGAATTTTTAACATTTGAAGTATAAATTAGAATTTGTTCACTAAATTACTTATATCAGCTTAGTAATCAATGCGTGTCTGATGGTTTTAAAGATTATTATAAAAGTGTTCTATTTAAGTCTTTAGTATTAGCTATAAAAGCTATATGGTTTGGGAGAGACTATATTAGCCTTTTCCAACCAAATCTCAACCTCTCCTTCACATGGTGCACCCTGTTTGCACAGACAAGGCTCTGGCGACTGAAAGATTTCCAGTATAAAGAGTCACACACTGCTTGCCAACAGCCTCCGATAGGGAGGCAGAAGAGTGGGGAGCGGTCCAGGGCAAACCGTCTTGCCCCTGGGGTTGGAAACAGCACCTAAAGGCGGGTGAAGGTGCATTAAAGACCCAAAGGGTATCCCGAGGACATGTAACTCTCTCAAATTATATATATCGTGATGGCTTCTTCCTGGGTATAATATTCCGGAGGGAAAATAGTCCCCCAATTGGATCTCCAGGTGGGGACTAATCAGGGAGGAGTCATCAGAATGGAAAGAAACATTCTACGAGTCGGAGTGTGAAATGTAGATGTCTGAATAGGGCAGGGCTAGGTTGGAAAACTTAAAAAGGGAGATGGAATGACTTCAGTTAGATGTTGTTGGGATTATTGAGATTAAATGGAAGGTCGCACAGGATTGCTGGTCTGGGGAATACAGGATAATTAGCACACAAGCTGTCAATAGTGTCACTGGTGTAGGATTTGTAATGTATAAGAGATTAGGGAAATGTGTGGGTTGTTATGAACAGTTTAGTGACAGGATATTTTGATGAGGTTAAAAACTAAGCCCGCTGCAACCACATTAGTACAAGTGAACATGCCAATGTCACAGGATGATGACGAAGAAATAGAGAAAATATACACCGAAATTAAAGTATTAATTCAATATGTGAAACAGGAGGAAAATCTAATAATCATGGGTGATTGGAGTGCAATAGTGGGAGAAGGAAAAGAGGAGAATACTGTAGGATCGTTTGGTCTGGGAGAAAGAAATGATCGAAGAAGCAGGTTGTTAGAATTTTATGAAAGATATAAGCTGTAGTGCGTGTCACAAATGAAGGCGGCCAAGTTTAGGGAGGCTCTGCACAGGTACGTCAACTCTGCCAGTAGCCAATTGAATTCAGTAACAATCCAGTGCTTGTCGTGGTTACTCAAGTGTTGATTGTTTGCTGCGGCTGAAACTTTCTCACATTCCTAACTCTCTTAATAGTAGCACATAAAGCACTGCTAAAACGCATATTATTGTTTTTATTATCATTACACAGCAGTAATATTAGTAGCAATAGCATAATTACTATACTTTCTTTCTCACTCTGTCGTTCATCTCCTGCTGGAAACGCAGCAACGTCTTATACCCTGTGTCCCTATTTCTCTCTCTCTCTCTCTCTCTCTCTCTCTCTCTCTCTCTCTCTCTGCGCCACCCGCCTTTGTTCATGACGCACACTATAGTTGTGGCAAACATAGTTTAAGAACCATGCAAGAAAGATGTACACCTGGAAACATCCATGGGATACAGGCAGATATCAGCTACATTATATCATGGTCAAACAGAGATTCAGCAATAAAGTTCTAGAGTGTAAAACATACTCAGGAGCAGACATAGACTCTGACCATAATTTGATAGTAATGAAATGCAGGCTGAAATTCAAGCGAATAAGGAATCAATGTAAGCAGAACAGACTGGAAGTGAATAAACAGAAACAATCTTGCATGTGAGAAAAAATTTGCAGAAATGGTAGACTTAGGTCATTCTGAAAGGAGCTCAACTGAGAACGAATAGAATGCGTTAAAGACCGAAATAATGAAAGCTGGTGAGGAAACCTTTGGCTTTAGGGAAAAAGTCACCCGAAAACCTTGGATCACAGAGGAAATTTTGAAACTGGTGGATCAGATGAGAAGGCAGAAAATACTCAGGATGAAGCAGGAAGAGAGCAATATAGGCAATTTAGAAATCAAACAAACAGGAAATACAAAAAAAAAAAAAAAAAAAAAAAAAAATGGCTACAGAAAAGTTTGATGAAATAGAAAAGGAAATGGTCATAGGTAAAGTAGATGTTGCATACAGGAAGATCAAACAGAATTTTGGATAAATGAAGAAAAGAGGTGTAAACATTAAAGCTGGCGATGGGAAAACACTTTTTTGCTCAGACGATAGAGCTAACCGATGGAAGGAATACGTTGAGAAACTTTATGACAGGGATGACTTGAACAATAGCATAATGGAAAAAGAAGGTGATGTCGGTCGACATTGATGATTTAGGAGATCCTGTTTTGAAGACAGAATTTAATAGAGCTCTGAATGACTTGAAAGCAAATAAGGCAGTTGGAATTCATCAGATCCCTGCAGAACTTCTTAAATCCCTAGGAGACGAAGGAATCGAAAAATTATTCAAGCTGATATCAAAAAGTTATGAAACAGGAGAAATTCCAACTGATTTTAATAAAAATATCATCTTCACACTTCCAAAGAAAGCACAAGCCGACAAATGTGAGAATTATCACAACATTAGTCTATCATCACATGCTTCAAAATTACTGATCAGAATAATATACAGAAGAATGGAAAGGGTAGTAGAAGAGATAGGAGGTGAAGATCATTTTGGTTTTAGGAAAAATTGTGTTACGAGGGAAGCAATTATGGCTTTAAAATTAATACTTGAAGGGTGGATCAAGAAAAGCAAAGATACTTTTATGGTGTTTGTTGATTTGGAAAAAAAGCTTTTGATGTTTGCTGGGACAAGACATACAAAATTTTAAAGAAGTCAGGTCTTTTTATCAAGATGGAAGAATATAAACTATATAAGAATCAAGTAGCTATAATAAAAGTATAGAACCATGAGAGACTTGCTCAGTTAAAAATGGTGTGAGACAAGATTGTAGTCTATCCCTGTTAATATTCAACTTGTATGTAGAAGAAGCAGTAAAACAAATAAAATTTAAAATTTTAAAAAAAAAAATTGAGTGTTCTGGGAGAAAAAATTCAGTGCTACGATTTGCTGATGACATTGTCTTGTTAGCAGAACAGGCTGAGGATATTGAGAAGTTATTGAATGGCATGAACAAACTGCTGAAGGAAGATCTTGGACTGAATATAAATTAAAGTGATGAAATGTAGCCGAAATGATTCCAATCACAATAGATTAAATATAAATATGGGATCGGGTGCAATAGGAGAAGTAAGTGAATTCTGTTACTGGGGAAGCAAATGTTACAACCAATGGCCCAAGCAAGAATGATGTTAAAAGCAGAATAGCACTAGCAAAAAGAGCCTTCCTGAAAAAGAGTAATCTTTTTAGTTTCAAACATTGTTCTAGCAATTAGAAATAACTTTTTAAAACTCTATGTGTGGAGCACTGCACTTTATGGTAGTGAAACATGGACTTACCAGAATACCAGAAAGAAAGAAAATTGAAGCATTTCAAATGTGGTGCTACAGAAGAATGCTGACAATTAACTGGACAGACAAAGTACAAAATAAACGGGTTTTGGAAATGATTGGTGAGGAAATGCGTTTGTGGAAGAAGCGCACAGAAAGAAGTGACAGGCTGGTAGGTCATATTTTGAGACATGCTGGATTAGTTAATTTGTTAGTGGAGAAAAAGTAGAAGATAAAAACTGTACAGGAAGACAGAGATTAGAATATATGAAGCAAATAATTGAGGATGTGGGTGTAAGGGATATGTAGACGTGAAGAGGTTAGCACGAGATAGGAAGGGATGGAGGGTTGCGTCATACCAGTCGAAAGACTGACGACAGCAAAAAAAGGAAGCTATTTTGGAATATTGTCCCAATATTCACCTGTAAATGTAAGATTCAGTTTTAAATTGCTAGTTAAAGTTCAGCAGGCTGTGTTGCTATTTTGAAGAAGTTTTTGTGATATTTCTGTAGATCACAATACATGCAGCACTATATTCTCTATTAATACAGATTTTGTTATTTTTACAATAATTGTGATATTCAGTGATTCATTTCCGATATTACATAATTTTTCTAAGAGAATGTAGTTACTGTTGAAGGACCTTCATTTTCTACATTTCTTGAAAATATTCACAGAGCTATTTGTTCCAATTGCTAGATGTGTGCTTATTGTCATGCATCTAATCACGTAGGATAACAGTTACTGTCTGATGATAAACTCCAGTCTTGTGCATGTCTAAGGCTGATTCATGATGCCGACATGTGCTAGGTGCAGTGGTAAATTGTACATTTTCAACTGCAAGTCAACAGCAGAAAGTTCTAACCTGACACTGAAAAGTTGGAATTTTAATCATCCAGGCCAATACCAGTTTGGTGTCCAGTTTTACATAAAAAAAATTCATATTTTACAGGCATAAAATATGCAGCAATTAATAACAAAAAAAAGTGGACAATCACAATTAGGGATCTGTATCTCACATGTGGTAGGTCAGACAGCAGTTGCCTGGCACAAAAATCAATTGTGGAATTTTTTCAGGTTAGCTAATGGTTTTTGCTCCATGGTTCTCCAACACTGTGCCATGTGTGCTGCTAACTGTATTAGTTATTATAGGTGCAGTTCAGTAGGTGCATGAATTTTTTAGAATTCTGTTTGATCATATGAGCTATGCCAGGTCGTTCTGTGGTTCAGATTCCACGTTAAACTGTAGGTTCCAGAGGAAAGGAACTGGCCATCCTACGTCTGACACAGTGGCTTAATATGCCTCCTTTGAGAGGATTGAACCAACCTTTTGGTTGTAGACTAAGTTACTTTTAGTATGCCATTAATTTTAAATTTAGAGGTTTTTAAATAAAATTATGTTAGTATAAGGCAAAGTAACTTCAAAATGAAAGTTTTACTTATTTTGCTCACAACTTACAAAATATTTTTTATATAAGTGTCTTTAGTATTTTTCATTTTAATATAGGTTGTAGTGTATTTTGGAGACAAATTTCAAGTCGCTAGCTAATATCGTTTTTGAGATAGCACTGGTAATAAAAATAATTCAAAAATGGACAGTTTTGATTGCCACTTATGTCTGCATTTTTCTGTGAATCAAATTGGTATATTTTTATTAATTATTATTTTTTATCCCATTTATTTCGATATAATATAGTTTTACATCATTTTAAATAAAATGTTCTGTGTTTGGCCAATTTGATACATATCATTTGCCAATTTAGTCTTCAACTTACTCTAGTTAGGTGTTAACATTGGTGCCTGGTTAGTTTTTCCCGAGTACCCCTTCAAGAAAGAGATCAACCTTACATACCTCTCATAACCGAAATGATAAATAAAAAAATAATACTACTATTTTGATGTTTATTAAATTTTAATCCAGTAACAAATGTCACAAGAATCAACAAATATCCATAAATATTGTTATAACAATTCTAATAATAATGAAAACCACAAATGTTTAAGTTTAAGGGTACAAATGTACACATTTATCTTTACGCAATTTTGAGAAATTTGGTTGCTCTTTATTGAGCTTCAAACTTTAATCCTCTTTGAGTTGAAGTCAGTGACAATGTTTGGTGTTCATGTTTATCATGGTCGAAAACCCACTCTCCCAAAGGTACATCACGCAAAATAGTAGTAACAATATTATTCCTGTTTGCTAAAATGATAAATGTCTCTTAGTTCACCCTAAAACTTTACTGGTTATTTTTCTACAAAAAGACTCTTGAGTCTGCTGTTGCATGATGAAATGTCTATTAGTTCCTCATGGTCAGAGATGGATAGATGGTTGATGGAATGGTTTACAAATGAACTGTTTATTCAGTTCCATTGCGACAATATTCCTGGAAAGTAGCTGTGTAACTGTCGACAGTAGTGGCATATAATAACCGATTTTATATCTTAATTCAAAGTCAAAGAAGTAGTTTCCAACAAAAATTTCAGATTCAGAAACTGGTCATATTTACATTTTTCAGTCTGAGATTTCCAGAGAGAAATTTTTTAAGTAGTTGATTCAACTTTCTCCTGCATAGTAAATATGGTAGTATCCTGGTCTTTAAGTCCCAAATAAGCTCATAATATCTGACAAGTAAGCCAATTTTTGCAGTCTTGAAGGGTCAATTAGCATCAGTTTGGCTCATGATATCCTTGCTTGATCAAGAACAACTCAATTTCATGTCTCAACTCAAATATTCTTAAAACAACTCTTTCCCTGGACAGCCAGCATACTTCAGTACGTAACAAGATGGTTTCATGTTCACTACCAAGCTCTTTGGACATATCAGCAAAAATTCTCAAGTTTGTACTATGGGCCTTGATTAAGTTAACAATGCTTACAGCATTTTTAAGAGTGATTTCCAAGCTCTCGGACATTTTTTTCAAGCAAATGCCTCTTGATGAATTCTACAGTGTGTCCATCTTGCAGCTGGAGCTACTTACAAGTCCTGAAAAATTACCAGTCATTGCTCTGGCGCCATCAGTGCATACACCCACATATTTCGACCAGTGCATTTTTTTTCCTTCAGCAAAACCATTGACCATATGAAAGATATCCCTTCCTGAGTTGCGAATCGGAAGAGCTCGACAAAATAGGAACTCTTCACATACCTCTGTTGAATAGACGTTTAGAATATATACTAAAAGTTGAGCCAAGGTAGATACATCAATAGATTCATCGAGTTGTATATCAGACTAATCACATTGTAAAATCATTGAATTTGCTGGATTTTCAGATTATCAGCCTTTCGTCATCCTATCAGCCACCATTCCATCTGAAAGAGAAGAATTTATTGTATTTTTTTAAATTAATAAGCTGAGAATATAGAATAAATCAGAAACCATGAACATGCATAAAACTGGAGAAACTCAAAAATTTTATCTGGCTTTTAACAAATCATATCCTTTTTTTAAATCCAATTTAAAATAAATTTTTAAACAAAAATTACTTTTTGCACACATGCTTTTATAAACAGCCTGTATTTGTGAACACAAGACTATCCTGGCTGCAGCATTACCATACCTATGTGTATCGTTTTTGGACACAATGCGCATCACGCAATAAAGATTTAACATTTGATCTGTATTCAGTATTAATAAAACATAATCTTACCACGCGCAAAAGTAATAAATACCAGCTGGGATAGAACGATGCGATGTGACTATTATAATAACACACTATTAACAACACAACAGACAGAGCACAGTAACGCTCTGTCAGGTGGAAAGGTTCGTTGGGGGATTAACAACACTTTCACCTGAACTGTGAACAGCTATGTTCATGACCATGTGTAGCCTTCTGGTACCTATAATATTATAAAATCAGCCGCCACGCACTCGTATTAAACCCCAAATGCGAAGGGTAGTTGAAATAAAGTCACTTAACACAGTTTGAGAGTAACACAATACTTTAATTCTTGCAAAACTTCACTCGTACATTGTCGGTACCAGATACGTCGATAAAGCATCGAACAACAGTTTCATTGAAGATTACAGATTAAGCACATTCGTACAAGAAGACAAAAACTCACAAAGTCCCCCTAACATTAGTGAGTACTACGGCATGTTGGAATTTGCCGAAACCACTACTGTCAGAGCAGTTCGCCCTGCTAACTAGCATGAAGTTACGCGATCACTTTCCGGTGAAAGAATGAGACTACATATTACGAAATTACTTCTTTGAAAATCTAGCACAGACTGAGGCAAATCATGGTGGCAGCATGGCCTTTTATAAGCTTGCCATGGCCTATGATGTCAGGAACTTTTTTCTTTAATTAATATCTCCTAAAGTACAAAATAGTTTAACTTGAAATTTTTACAGCGACTTTTTATTAGCATGTTCTATCTGTTTTTATTTAATTTAACATTCAAAAGGGTTTCTATAATCTTAAAATTGAAATCATCACATGACCAACCAACTTGGTGGACTTTCTCGAACTTGCAATGACAATTAACAACAATCTATCTTTTAAATCTTAATTACCAGACAAATACTTAAGCTTTTTACCAAAACCATTATATGTTTGTAATTGTCTCAATTTGGGCTATTTACTGATATAAATTTCTAAATTGTATTCCTTTTATTTAAAAAATTCATAATTTTCTCTTAATTAAAACTACTAATTAAACTTTCTCAAATTAGTTAATTTTACTACCAAAATATCCGGAACAATGCTAACTATAGCTGGTGATAAAAGTTCAGCTGTAGCTTTACTCAATTCAAAGATATCTGGAATCTTAAATTTTTACTTTTCTGATTGCATGTTTCAAAATATGAACAAACTGGGATACCTCTTAAAATAAATTTTTCGCGATATAATTAATACACTTAAAAATGATTCTAATGATGAGTTTTCACTGTGGAAATGAATACAGGAACATTCACTTCAAGTTGACAATTACTCTTCTCGAAATTTGTAAGTCCAACACAAAGGACTTCGAAATCGGTTTATAAACTATGTTATTGCTGGGGATGACTGGTGGAAGTGCTTTTAATGAACTAAAGGGTGCCTTACAGCTCCTAGCTGTTCTGATCTGGCAACACGACACTGATCCGCACCACGCCAACTGTTTTTATATTGTTGACACTAACTTGATATTTAGTTCAAAAGACAATGCGTTACCATCCAATATTTGGCCGACATTCCACATTACCTACAGTGACTAGTTTGACGAGAGCTTCCCATTGCAGTGATATATTGCACACACACAGTATGTTTGTCTTAAAATATATTTTGGAATTGGAAATATTTGTGTAATTGTTTTCTCAGTTGTCTTGGTGATTACCACAGCCAAGAGACTATCGCACATAAACCCCCCCCCCCCCAAGCAACCTCACTTACCCCTGGGGTACACACGTATCACTACTAATTGGGAACCACTGTGTTTGAGGCCTGAGATTGAGAATAAGATAGCAGAATGCCAGCAGGACAGCTCCTTTTCATGTTTGAATTGAAACCCTAAAAACCAACAATACTCTCCTTCTGTAGTTATCCTTTTATTAATGACAAAGACACTAAACCCCAAAAAATAAAATCTATATGGCCTGAAGATGATTATGTTTTGGTGTTTTTACTTTTATTCCATGTTTCATTATTTAGTTCTTTTTAATTCAGTTTTTTGTTTTGGTTATTTTCTCTTCTCAGAAGTAACTTACAAGGAATTTGGTTGTACTTAATATATGGAAATAAGTTTCATAACGAGTGCATTACTATTGATTAATGGCAATTAATTAAATATTGAGCAGTTTAACAACAAATTTTCAATCTGAATAGATTCTTGAATGACTATCAAAGTAAAAAGAAGAAAATGTTAAAATAAAATTTTTACAAACTGTTTAAGAATGAGAGTTTGAATGCATTGTAGTTTTTACAGATTTGCAACAGGTCGTGTAATATAGACACAATATTTGAAAAGACCAGTGTACATTTATATTTGTGTATTTCTGGTCTTTTTGAACAGCTTATAAATCTGGCAAAGAAAATTCCGTGATTTTGTAATATCATACAGTTGTTGACCAGCCAAGACTACTACACCACAGAACTCCCTTACACACATCAGAAGTCTGATTTCTGTTTAATGCAAGACCAACTTGCCAACAATCTATTGACGACTCATTAGAAATTTTAATATATTAAAATCTAATAAGCTTGTACCAGTCCTTGTACATGTATCATGAAGGAAAGGAGAAAATATCCTGTGTGGTTTAAATTTTGCTGTAGAATTTAAACAAACAAATTGTATTCCAAGTATTACATACACGTCAGTCTTGGTCAAACTGCATTTTCCCACTCGAATACAGAGCTGCATGCTTATGATAACATTTTCATTATAATTTACAGAAATACTGTCAACTTTGGGACACCATGTTTTTCAGATGTTTTAAATCTCTTGCAGCTGCCAGTTGCGAAGTATAATATTTTTGTTATGGTCTTTCAAAGTGTTTATAGCAGCAGTTTTTCAGAACTTTGTTCACAAACTTCTATGAAAGGTAGCCATTTTTAATTTTAAAACTATTTTCAAAGTGTTCTGTTGTTCTGCAAACTTTCATATAGCAAAGAAAAACTAGAAGCAGATGTGAAAAAAAATAGGTAGTTTCAACAAGAAATACAGTCCTTAGTTATTGTTTTAGACAATAATAAAAAAAAAAAAACAATATTATCTATAAATTTTGTTTATGGTTTGTAATGTCAAGACTTCCACGGGGCATCTTTGGGACAATATTAAAGCAATTGAACTGATAGTTATTAGGCATATTAGATTTTTTCTAAATGATGTTTCACAATCAAGGTGAAAATTACAGTTTTCAGTGCCAAACAAAGTTAATTGAGGTATGTTAATGGTATTGTTCCCTTATAGCTGCTCCAAATTTTTGATTTGATGAAATTGAAAGATCAATGAAGAATTAGATTGGAAATAGCTCTAAATTTGATTTGAACTGAATAATTATATCTGATAGGGCTCTGAGGTAGTGGCATTGGATAGCCATTTTTTCTAACAATTATGGAAAGAATAAATATCTTAATGAAAAAAATTATTTAAATTTGAGAATGTGAAATACATACATTGTAGAACAAGTTAAATTCACACATTTGAAATATTCATTGATAAATTCTTAATGGAGCACATTACCCAAAGGATCTCTGAAGTCGTCCAAGTTTGTCAAAGGCATAGGCAGAAGAGTGGGTCAAAACATTTCTGCTGAAGCCTTTGCAGTTCAGGGGCAGAAAGACACACAATACACAATAGCTGAAAATGTGTGTAATGTGAGGCAAAATAAAATGCTGTTACTCTAACTTTGGTACCAACCACTTTTCCTATAGATTTTCAAAATGACTTGTCCCAAAGTTTCACTACTTCATGGGGCACCTTCGGTACATAAATGGAGGGCAATGTCTGGGTGAAAAATAGTTTTAATTTGGTTTGTAGTACCATTATTCGAAAAAGTAAGGAAAGATCTAACCAAATAATTCACTTTATTTCCTTAAATTGGAATTCTCAAAAAAGTCCAAAAAGTGTTCCATAGTATGGTAAATATGGTATATATAAAATAGCGCTTGAATAAATAATTTTATTCAGTAGTTGTAAAATAAAAAAATAGTAATAACATGATCAAAGATGAACCTGTAAACTGCAAGTTGATAAGAATTTTAAATGGTAATCTTGGGAAATAAGACTGTACATTTGTGTATAAAAAATACACTCATTTAGTTACTTTCACCAAATATTACTTTAAATATATAAACTCTCCACAATATTGTTTCCAATAAAAGTAGAAATGGAATGGGTAATTTTGCACTCTAAAAGTGCAAATGTAATTACTCACCTTAAACTAAAACCAATTTTAAAATCATAAACAAATTAAAATAAGCCGTAAACTACGAGATCAACAGATCTAATAAAGTATTGTTTGAATGTTATTAAAACTGAAAGAAGCAATATTAATAATGCACATGTAAAATGTTATGTTAGCAACTGCTTCTAGTAACTACTTCTTGCTGAAGAGTCAAGGAAGACAACTATTATTCTTCAGTTTGTTTGTTGAGACTGTTATGTGGATATGGATAGAGAAATAACTGAGCTGGAGCTTTTCCAATTTAGTAGTAATGTACAGACTAGGGAAGAGAGTTATGAAGTTTTATCAAAGTGCTTGCTGTAGGTAATATAGCCATAGATGTGTTCAAGTTAGTTGGAGATAACAATGTACCATACCTAAAAGTATTTAGGTTGAATCTGGATATTTTTGTAACAAACAACTGAAAATGTGCTGCAGTATTGCCAGCTCATAAGGAAAGAGATACAAATATGACTGAGGATTTTAGACCCGTTATGTTGGGTGGGCCGGGGCGTAGCTATTATGGGGCTAGGCGGTGCAGTGCACTGGGGCCCCTATGCTCAGGGGGCCAAGCGCGGTTTAGAGGGTCCACGAGGCTTCATGGGCAAACTGGCGACCTTTTTTTTTTATTATTATTATTATTTTTTAGTCGTCTAAGGGGGCCCCTGAGACTCAGGAAGCCCCTCACTAAGGGCCCTCACTGCTCGGGGGGCCCAACCACTGCTCAGGGGCCCCTAAGCACAACTTAAGGGCCCCCATCCTCAGCTCAGGGGGACCCTACCAGCAACACAAAACAAAAAAAAAGGTTGTCCATCTGGCCTGAGGGCCCAAAATAAATTTTTTGCACCGGGGCCCTTGTTGTCCTAGCTACGCCACTGTGGGTGGGTAGGCTGGTGGGGAGTTTTAGAGCCAGCTTAATTACAAAAATTGGTGAGGGAAAGAAATGGTTTTTAAGTCTGCAATGTGAATTTAGAAGAACATATTTACATGAATCTCGGTTAACAGTAAAAGATATTTCAGACGAATTGGACTGGGAGGTGTGGTACTGAATCTTTCAAGGCATAGTCATTGAACAGTTGTAAATAAGTTTAAGATCATTTGGTTAAACCAAGATGTGGGTAGATAATTCAAGAGTGGTAGGAAATAAAGTGTCAGTATAAGAAATGTGATATAAGAGAAGATGGAAGTGCAAACAGGAATGCCACAGGATAGTGTATTGGGACCATTACTGTTCATTATTCTTATGAATTATTTTGTTGCTGTGTTAGGTAAGACTGTTTGCAGATGACCTAATTCTATATAATAGGATTACAACGAGAGAGGAGTTTGAACAAAGGAAAAGGGATCAAGACAGGATATCTTGTTGAATGTTTAAGCATGGAATGAAAATAAATGTCCAGAAAAGCCTACTTATTAGATAAGCATATAGGAAAATAAAGGTTTTATATTTTTTAGTAGAAGCGAAATTGCTTGTTGAAAGAATAAAATTTAAATATCAGAGAATAACAAATGACAGTAAGCTAAACTGGGGCACATTAGGGAAGTTGTAGAGAACAGTTTCTAAGTTTTGCATCTGTTGGAGAGGATAGTGAGGAAATGTAAAGTGGCCTGTATATGAGCAACATTTTTATGGCAATGTGTTGCCAGCAAGTATTACGACTGAGCGGCTGCAATGTTGTGGCAATATGGTTATGTGGCCGGGCAATAATGCCGAATTGCCTGGCAATATGTCCCCCTTGTTGCCGGCATTGCTCTATGTTGCCAAGTGTGGCGGGCATGTTGACGGTGAGGTCACTCGCTGGATGAACATTCTTGGAAACTTCCCGTGTTGCCGGCCATGGTAGCATAGAGGCTAGAGCGTTGGCCTCATGTACCGAAGGTCACTGTTTCGATTCCAGATGAGGGAACAGGTGGTTTTAACTAAACATTGTGTTAATCTTGTGTCTTCCATACCCTACCCTAAATTAATGTGAGAAATAAATATACTAGAGCAGAAAACATACTTACAACATTACAGCTAGTTGTATGGCTGGAACAACCGAATGTCATTCTTTTAAATAAGAAACTAAGTGTGTTTGAATACAATGCGTTTTAACCTTCTTTCATTCAGCAAGTAGTCATATTGCACAGTTTATTTTCCTATTTTTTAATAAAATCATTGAAATAGTTCATAGCATAAAAATGAATAACTGGTCAATCGGAAAGACTAAATTTCATTAATGAAATACATGTACAGCCAAGGAAGTGTACAACAGGGTGTAGCATGTAATTACAAACACCGATTAAAAAATAAAGACGGTTGGAGCTACTTATACCTTTATGTATTCCTTTAGTCCTTTCATCATTGCTTTGCACACCTCTGTTACAATATGAGAGACTGACCCTGATACTCTAAACAAATATGTCAAGTTTTTGTTCAGGTCACATAAATCGTAGAGTGATAGCCAATCTGGTATTGCATTTTTTTATTTTTCAATCATACAAATCAAATCTTTAAAATCGCTTCTCAAGTTCTTGTAAAGTTTTCAATCAAGTAATTATCCAGTTCTATTTCTCTGTTGGCCATCTTATTGGCTCAGGTTGCTGTGGCACCAAAATGGTGTCTGGCACTGAGATGGGGTTAACTGGTTCCAGTCCTGGTGATCAAAGAAATTTTCATCATTGGGACTTGGCCGGTAGGGTAGGAGAGGTGGTGGTGCACAGTTCCTAATCAGCAGATTGTGCGTGAAAGTACTGGGTTATATCTCAAACCTCTCCACAGTGCGTACACTGTTTATGGTAATTCGGGAGAGTAGGCCTGACTGGGCCAGCATGGGGTTTCAGCCTCTCCATTCATCATGTCTCATTTCATACATCACAAACAACACTGTACATTGAACATACACACTACTACAGTCATCCACACTTACAACAGGGGACAGTAATGGGAAATCACCCAAGATCATCTTCCCAAGGGTGTGCCCCTCCATGGGAGTAGCCTACACCCGAAAACGGGCTTGGAATCAGAAGATTTCTATGTCAACAGGAATAATCGTATCACTTTTAGTTAAGTAAGGACACTCCCACCCTTTCCTTTTTTAAGTTTCCAGGATATCATATGCAGCAGCCACTACAACTCCCTCCTCTGCCATGATGCTGATTACTGATCACACAGTGCGTTTAAACAGAAAATGTTGAGCAATAATACAGTGCATAAAATGCCCAGCAATAGTTGAGCAACACATTGCTGGGCCATATATTGAGCATCTATTGCCGGATATGTTGCTGGGAAACTTTTGAGAAATAGATGCCAGTATCTTGCCAGAAAAAGATGCTTATTTACAATGGTATTGGAGGAAATACAAAAGAGGGCAGCTAGATTTGCCTGTAAAAATTATATTGTGATGTCCTGAGTTACTGATATGTTATAAGAGCTGGCCTAGCTGTCATTGAAGGATAGGAGTCATGTGAAGAGAATTTGGACCTTTATAAGGGATATAATGGCAATAAGGCCTTCTTAAATATAAGGCAAAGATGTAGAAGTCTCATGTAGAAAGAAATAGAGAACAATAATACTAAATTAATACTTTATTTCATGCATAAGGGATTGCTTTTAAGTAAAGGTGGAGGAATTGGGAAATGGAACAAGCTACCTAGGAATGGGATGAACAGTATACTTCAAACTGTAAAGTATTTTTAGGTAAAAAGGTATATGAATAATAAGTAAGCATGTAGGTAAATTGCCACCAATACATGTGCTTGATAACAATAAATAAACAAAAATCTCTTTGCAGTACTTACATGTTGGACTATAGTCACTAAAATTTGTGTGTGTCTGAATCTCTCAGTAGTTGGGACAAATTGGAAACAAATCTTTCAGTCTTCCAAACAATGAGGTCAATTGAGGTTTCCTTTGATGCTCTAAATACTAATAGAGTTATTACTAAACATTTGTATCGAAGAGTGCAAGCTAGAATTTAATAAGACAGTCATGTTGTCCATAGCCTCTGCCTTCTAGGATCTGGTCATAAGTGTAGTGTTGAAAATTGGGCTTAATGATAACTATTTCAACTTGGAGGGTGGGCTCTGTCTTATTAAAGCCTGAAAGCCAGTTCTAGCCAATCTGGCACAAATGCAGCAAATGACGTAACAACTCTTAGTGACAACACCAGAATGGGCGTGCCAGCACCGCACTGGACTTTGTATTCCCATAGGCTAGGAAGGTGAGCAGGTTGGGTGCAGGCATGGTAAGGGACCACATAAGTGGGAGTATGAGATGTGTCAAGTCAGTATCAACAGGCGTACAACTACTGGAAGTCTAGCAGCACCTAATGAAGACACCGGAGCAAGCTGAGCTGGTGAAAATTTTTTTTTTTTTTTTTTTTTACACACACCACCATACATATGGCTGGATATCCTTGAAAATTACTTTGCAACAGTACGTTCGGAAATTCACCACTTACACATCTGGTTCTTTTATTTGTTGTCTAGTTTTAATAATACAATTTTACAGGTAAATAGTGAAATTGTGGGAATTAATAGAACATACATAATTTCGTTAACTCTGTGCTTAATATGATGTCTTCCCAAAAGTATCCGATCTTCCTTCGAATTGTAGCGCCATGAGTTGAGTATGAGTGTCACCAGTAAAGCTTCATGAACTCCCTAGCTGCCAGGTTAGTTCACGTGCAGCGCACGTTTGTTTAGAAAGTGTTTTGTATATTCGTCACATTTTGCTATCGTAAAAAATGACTGAAAGATCGGAGCAATGAATTTGCATTAAATTTTGGTTTAAACTGGAAAAGAGTTTTGGGGAGACAGTTGAAATGGTGAAGACGGCATTTGGGGACAAATGTGTGAGAAAAAACACAAATAAAAGAATGGTGTAAGCAGTTCAGAGATGGCCACACATCTGTTGATAGTAACCAACATGCTGAGTGGCATTTGACAACAAAAACACCAGTAATATCAAACGTGTGACTTTCAGTTGATGAAGATTGTCAATTGACTGTGCAGGAACTAAATGTGATCTTGGAATACCAAAAACTGATGTTTGGAAGATTTTAACTGAAAATTTGCAAATGATTTGTGTGTGTGTGTGTGTAATTCTTTCCGAAATTGCTAATGGTTGAGCAGAAAAATCTTAACCCAGAAATCACTTGGGACAATTTGGAAATGGTCAGTTATGATGAAAAAAGATTAGAACTGGCGATGAATCAAGGGTTTATGGTTATGATCCTAAAATAAAAAGATAGTCTTCACAGTGGAAGCTGTCATTGGAGCAACAATTGAAAAAAGTGCGCCATTGCCGATTTTTATTATTATGAGGGTGTTGTGTACCACAAATATGCTCATAAAGGTCAGATGATCAACAAAGACTATTATCTTGAAGTTATGAAAAGATTGCAGTGCACAGTTAGAATAAAACGGCAGCTTTGGTCAAGGGGGGGGGGGGGGGAGGGGATTGGCTTCTTCATCATGATAATGTGCCATCACATGCATCGAACCTTGTGCAGCAATATTTGACAAAGCTCAAAGTAGCTTCCTGTGACATTTGGCTGTTCCTGAGATTGAAAATGCTACTCAAAGGACACCGTTTCAACAACAACAAACACTCGAAACTAATACGATGAACGCTCTAAAGGTGATACCAAAAAACTTGTTCCAAGACTGCTTCCAAAAGTGAAAAGCCGATTGGGAGTGTATTCTACAATCAAATGGGGACTGCTTCGAAGGATGCCACCAGCCTGATGACATAGAATAACGCCAGTGGGGAAATATGAAGGAAATATTAGCACCTTAGTACATCATGTTATTTGTTCAATCATGTTTTTATATAAATAATAGGTAAGTGAATTTCAATGGTTCCACTCAAATGATCTAATCACATGTGTCACATGTAATAAGTTATATGGCAGAAGATTGGCACAAAAAATAAATGCCCAACACATTTTCAAATTACATGGTGAACTTCACTCCATAATTTTCCAATGCCCCATCATGCTCTGTTGTTAAAAATCTGATATGAGCATCATCCAATAAGTATGTGACATGACACTGACGTATATGAACTAAAAGAAAAATTGTAGCCTATTTTTCAATATAGTCCACTGTGAGCTCCTCCATTGATGTGCCTGTGCTTGGTTCCGCATGGAAGTAAAAATGAAGGGGGTGGCTGTATATATGACATCATAATCTAACTTAAAAGTGGGTTTCAAACAAACTTTTTAAGCTTTGCTTCCTGGTGAGGACTTTGACTTATTGAGGAAATTAGAGTTAGGGAAGGAGTAGGGGCAAAAAGCTGAAAGGGATTTGTCCATGTTCTTTCGAAGGAACAATCCTTTTATTCATGTGGAGTTATTTCTGGAAACTATGACTAACAAAAATTAAGGTGTCTGGAGTTGGGGTCAAACCTGTGTCCTCCCAAATGCCCGGCCTGAAGATTAAGGCTTGGAAATAAGTGAAAGTCTGAAATGTCACATCAAGCAAATAGGATGTTGTGGTATCATCTGAAAATCCCACTCGTGAATTGAAATCATGATAATGAAAGATGTGTGACTGGAAGAATAGTCTTATTGAAATAGCACCTTTTTTTTATTTTATTTTTTAATTTTGAAACTTGCCTCTTTTCTTTGATAACTACTCGCTGTTTCTTCATAAGGTCGGTAAAATTTACTGCCTTACATTTTCACTCTTTTAGACATCATCACCTTCTCTGCAGAAAGAACAACTGTTACCTTTTTTGAATGAGCATAACTGGCGAATGTCCACTATATTAACTGTGATATTGGGCGAAGGTCCTATCTGTTGTCACAAAGTTAGGGAAGTAGAGGAGCTGTAATGGGTGAGCCTAGCATTTGGGAGGAACCCCAGCCTGGTCCTGCAGATGTCATCTCTCTTATGTTTTCCTGGAAGACTATCAGAATGGTTGTTTAAAAAGGGGTCATTACTGCATTCCTTCCAGTTCATTGTCCCACCTTAAATGACATTGATAGAGCATATAAATTCCCAAACAAAAACAAAAAAGTGTAGTCACACATTTTTCAACAAAATCTACTGTATTGGCTTCAAGTAGGGTCAGATTTTTCGCAGACACCCTTTGATCTGTTGTCAAATGTTTCAGCGTTCAAAGGGTTGCTGTCAGAATTTGAACAGCTGTTATTCTTGTAGTGCCTGAAATCTTCCCAATCTACTTAACTGTTAAAATTTCATCACAGGCCCCACCTTTTCTTCTTTGGCCTTCTTACTCAGAAAACATCATAAATAATTTTATCTCTCTCTCTCTCTCTCTCTCTCTCTCTGTGTGTGTGTGTGTGTGTGTGTGTGTGAAGCAGCCAGCTTTCTACGTGTCAAATTGGTATAAAAGTCAGTACAATTGATACTAGGAGATAAATAAGAGAATCTGCCTCACTAACAAATCCCAACATAATGATCTTCTAAGATGTTCCCTTAAACTATACATTTTGACTTTATCAGTTGTTACTATATGGCAGACATTCACTGTGTTGTGCTGTTATGTATCCAACATTAGTTTATTAATGTTCCAAAATTTCTCTCATTCGAAGTTAACATTTGTGTTTCCTCACTCTCAACATCACATTTACCTGTTGGGGAAATGATCATTCCTTTCCTATATGTGTCTCTTGAATTTGTTATAGTTAGTGTCACTGTAGTCGGTAGTACTTTTCTTGGTGATTATGCAGGGGCGTAGCTTTCGGAGGGCTAGGTGGTGCCGTGCACCAGGGTCCCCAAGCTCAAGAGGCCCCCAAGTGCAGCTCATGTGGCCCACGAAGTCGCCCTTCTCGCCTGAGGGCTCTTTTTTTTTTTTTTTTTTGCACTGAGGCCCTTGTTAACCTAGCTACACCACTGTGATTATGCAGTTTGATGCCTCTATATTTTTGGTATACATTGCTGGAGAAAATGCTGTGACTAACTTTCCACATATAACTCTCCTTCCAGTTTTCATTCTGTGTGTTCTACATGTCTCTTTTTATTTCATTGATAATGAACAGGGTGGAGACGTAAGTTTCATCTAATTTCTCTGTTGCTGCAGTCTTTGTTAAGTGATCAAGTACTTCAGTGCCTGCAATCCTTATGTGCCCTTTCGGGCAAATAATGTTTTACTGTTTAGTTTTTGAACACGGACAATATGCAACACTTAATATTGGTTTAGTGGGGGCAGCAGTCTCATTGCGCTGTTGATAAGATGTCAGTTGCTATTGTGCTGACTTTCGGTGGGACAGCTCTTTTGATGTTAGCTGATCAGACAATATCACATACCAGATCCTGAGTTCTCTGAATGGTTTGCCTAGATGAACCTTAAATCCTGATAGCACTTCTCCCATTTAATTTCAGATTGCCATTAGTTTTACTCCCCAATGTTACCATCATAGCCTCATGAATGTCATTTGGTGACATCCTTCTCTCAAACAAATGTTTAATCAAATTTCTTTCTTCTCAATTTCAGATTAAACATACACCTCATCCATTTTCAGCATTTGAAATATAATAAAGGTGTATTCCAGGATGATATAATTTTGGACAATATACTACATAGGACTAAATAATTATAGTTTTTGTTATGCAGTACAATTTCATTTCTTTGGTTAGGCCACAAACTTGTGAGACAACCATTTGCATTGAAGACTGGAAACCAGTGGAATACATAGACGTATGTATGCTTCTGTGTTCAATATTGTGAACTATTGTTTTTAAAGTGTGGTACTAAGGATTCAAGCAATTCATGTTTCCCTTATGGATTTAAATATTAAAATAGCTCCTTCCCTAAACTATATGAGGTGTTCTGACACAGAAAGAAAATGGTGTTCATACCATGATGTAACGAGCATAATTTTTTTTTAAATATCAAGGTGTTTGCTTACTATAATTAAAATGATAATTGTAGCTTCACACGTCACAATGGAAAAGTATTTTATATTTGGTTGTGGCCACACATTTGAAAGTTAAAGGGGAAAAAAATATTTGTTTGTGGTGTGGTAGACCAAGGAGTCGGGGAAAGATATTTTGGGAAATTGATGTGGATATTGATGTTTATTAGTAAGTATTTAATGTAAGCAATTATTTAATTACAGAGGCCAGTGTCATCCAATAATTAGTAATGTAGTTGGAGTACTCCTAAGTCTGAAAATCATTTTATCTTGTTGTCACTTCGTAAGAGAACCAGCATGCGATAATGTGTAATGCATGCTTATAACACCTTTGTTGAGAACAGGGACAAACGTTCTGTAAGATGGGACAACCCGAGAGGCAAGGAGAGAGGGAAAAGGGGGTGGGGGGGGGGGTGGAGAGAGCTCATGTCTTTTTGTTGTAGACAGAAAGAAAGTTGTCAACTGTGGAAGAGATGGTAATCACATGAAATATTCTTTGTCGTTGGTGACACACAGTGTTTACTGTGTTTATCACAGAAAGTGAACAGACATTATACTTGTCTGAACTTGCAAAAGCTAACAGCTTTATCTGACACTGTCAGCAGAAAAACATTCGGCATATCAGTGGAAGCAGAGGCCTGTACGTTCTGATGACCATTGCATGGATACTGGTTCCTTGAAATCCTTGCAGAGGACACAACCTTATCATTATCGTTGGATAGTCAAATCAAATTTTAAAATCAAATATACATCCATGGCTTGGTGTTGGGGAAATAGAAACTTCATCTTATACCAACTGGTTACTGTTTTTATGTGATAACAGCATGGTATTAAAAGATTTTTTTGTGATTTAGAATAATTCCTTGAACTAGAATTAGTCTCATTCTAAGTTTGACAGAATGGTACTCTTTAGCGAATATGAATAAGACTGGAGGTTTTCTTGGTGTTGCAAATGAATGGAATTTTCTCGGGTAACTAGCCAAAGTAGACCAACGATTAAACACGACATTGCGGCAGTCACAATCTCCGCCACCATTTTCGAGTGACCTGGTGGCTGTGCGCATTGAGATAGAGGTCCGTATGTGTTGGTTTCCTCTATACAGAATGACTTACGGTGCCGTCCGCCTTCTTTTCAATCAAAATATCCAAAAATGGTAGGTGACCATTCCTCTCCACCTTCATTGTAAATTTAGTGTTTTCATTAATCACATTAAGATGTTGTAAAAATTCTTATAGACTGTTGATCCAGTGAGGCCATACTACAAACGTATCATTGACATAATGAAAGAAACAGGCTGGCTGTTTTGGAGCACTTGCTAGAGCATGTTCTTCGAAATGTTCCATATAAAAATTGGCTATTGCTGGAGACAATGGTGAGCCCATAGCAACCCTATCATTCTGCTCATAATACTCCTCGTCGAACTGAAAGTAGGTAGACTGGATGGAGCACATGACGGAACAGTTCCACTTCCTTCGCCAGTAACGCCAATGTGTCCGCTAGTGGCACCCTTGTAAAAAGTGACACGACATCAAAGCTGACAATCTCCCAGTCGAAATCCTTTCAACACATTGATGAACTCAGCAGAGTTGCTCACATTGTGGGTACATTTCCCACGAGTGGTGACAGTCTACTTGTCAGATATTTTGCTAGTTGGTAAGTAGCCGAGCCTATAGCACTCACTATCGGGCGTAAAGGAGTTCCATCCTTATGTATCTTAGGCAGCCCATACAACCTAGGTGGAACTGAAACTCGTAGCCGGAGGCGCTTGCTTATTTCAGCATCTATTCCTGATTCTTTCAACAGCTTTATAGTTTTTCTCGTCAATGCAGGGGTTGGATACTTAATAAGTCTCATATAGGCATCGTCATCTAACATCTGCGACAGCTTCTGCGGGAGGATAATGATTTCCATATCCTCTTGGAGCATTCAAAAAGCCTTGCATTCAGATGAAATATTTGCCTTTGGAGGTTTAGCCCTGCATAATATCCTATAAGCTTCCCTTCTAGTTTCCTCAGCAATATCAGAAAGAAGACCTCTGATGGCCTGCTCAACGCTGTTAACTATATCCTTTATGGGAATATCTTTCGGAAATGGTGCAAAGTTGAGTCCTTTGGATAAAACGGATATCGTTGCGTCATCAAGACGTATTCCAGAGAGATTCTTAGTTCAGGCGAAGACTGAGAATGTTGGCTCCCTGGAAGATTTTCATATTTTGCACATTGGCACACCTTCGCTCGTCGTTGGTGTATCTGGCTGCTGGCTGTTGTAGCACTGTCAACCCAACTTTCCACAAGAACGGTTACAATGAGGCGTTAATAAACTTGGTTTGCAGATGAAGGAGGAGGAAAATACACCAGCAGGAAGACCCAAGCCATTTCGCCTTCCTTCCTTATGTGGGAACAACTACTGCTAAGATAGGCAGAATTTTACATAAATGTGGCATTAAAACCATTTTCTGACCACCAGCCAAAATTAAGAATATACTGCAATCACCGAAGGATGACATAGCCTTACGAACACTTGGCATATATCGCATTCCTTGTGAATGCAGGAAAGCTTACATCGCACAGACAACCCGATGTATTAACCAAAGGTGCACCGAATATACACACAACGTCCGCCTGAGTCAGATTGACAAGTCAGCGGTTGCTGCGCACAGTGTCGACACGCGACATGGCTTTAATTTGAAAGAAACAAGAATTCTTGTGCATACGAGAGGTTATTGGGATAATATTTTCTCTGAAGATATCGAAATCCGTATCTCGAAGGATCTCGTTAACAGAGATACCGGATTTCAGTTAAGTCAGGCCTGGAGCCCAGCAATCCAGAAAATGAGACTACAGCAGGATGTCTGGAAAGCACACCCCTCTCCTGAGTGTCCACAATCAATGGTACCTGCCAGCAGCTAATGGCTCCGCCAATAGGAAAGCTTCCTGCTAATGGCCAACATTTCCCGTCACTAGCCATTGGCCGACCGGAAAAAGGATTTGCATGATATATAAGTGGCTCTATAACCTACCGGCAGCAATCACTTGACAATGGCGGCAGAGATTGTGACCACTGAAATGTCACATTTAATTGATGGACTAACTCTGATAGTTACCCAAGAAAAATTTTATTCAAAGACAGAGGAAATAACTATTGCTTATTAAAGATGACAGAAGGACTGCACATAGTTGTAAATAATTAATATGTCATTACAGAAATTTTGCTTGTAAATCTTTCATTGTCATAAGAACATAATGTGCAATGTCTAACAATCAAGAGAATTTCATTCTTTGCCATTAATCACTTACCTGTTGAAATGAAGTCTCTGAGATCTAGTTTGTAGTTACATTTGAACCATTTACACATCAAATTTTCCATCCTTATAAATAGTTGTTCTATTAATATTCTGTGCTCAAAGAACATGTACTACAATGGTCCTCCTGAAATAATCTATAAATGTTCCACTTATACTCCCAGTGAACATAGATCATTTTCCTTGCATAGTTTAACCCAGTCAATCAAGCTTATCCTAAACAGTGCCAATTTTTTCTTTGAGTTCTCTATCCTGTATTTTCTTTGTATCCTTTGGCCTTGTTACTAATTGAATCTTTACAATAATTAAAAACCACATCAATATGATTCTTGACAGATGACTACAGTTTTGCAACCGAGCGTAGTGGGTGAGTGGTTAACGCTCTGGCCTCGCATTCGGGAGGACGCCAGTTCAATTGCCCATCCGTGCAGCCAGATTTGGGTTTTCCATAATTTTCCCCAAATCACTCCAGGCGAATGCCGAGATGCTTCCTTGAAAGGGCCATGGCTGAATTCCTTCCCATTCCTTGTCCCCAGCCCCTCCTGCCTCTAATAACATCGCCATTGATGAGGTGTAAAGCCATAAAAAAAAACAGTTTTCCCTCAATACAAATGAAACTATGAGTTATGCCCTGTGACTTTTAGCTAGGTTGGTGATTAATAATATTAATATACACCATCCTGAAGGGCTCGGATCAACTTCCACAGTTTGATTTTCTCTCGTTTCCCAAAATCTCTGCCAAAAGATGAAGGGATGTTTCCTTCTCATTCTTCATCAAAAATCCTACCATGACCTTAATCCATGTTACATAAAGCATTTAAAAAAGCTAATGACTTGCCATCACATACTAAGTAGCTGGTACTAACTTAACCCACATACTTAGATTCCTGATTCCATTTACTTGCCTCCAATGTATCATATTCCATTACTATCTAATATTGCAATAAGCAACTCTGGGTCATCAATGATGTCATCTGTCACGCCATGAAGTCACTCTACTACATCGCGCCATGATGTCATTCTTTATTCCATTGTTCTATGTTAAGCATGTTATTTAATAACATGTCTAAGCATTCGCAAATAAATTAACTGACGGAACACTGAAATAAAAGTATGTATTGCATTTAAATCGACATATGAATCATTAGATGCATATATTTACATTTTAATCTTTGGATATATAGAAGTATTCCTTAAATTCTTTGTCCATAGATATGTAAGATAAAAGCTTTAAGTTTCGAGCATCAATGTTAGCAAAACTTTTGATTAGAGTGTTACTTAGCATTGGTCAGAATCACAACTGGCATTTGACGTTATAGCAGAGGGCATGAATAATTTAGTTTAGTTGCACACTTATCACGATCTGTTTAGCCTAGATTGCAATTAAAACAAATATTATGTGACATAATGTAAGTTTATAAGGTTTATCTTAATTTCCTTTGCTTTCACTGATCAATATTATTAAGGTTATTATTTCAGCAACATGTAACTGTGTCAGGGTTGTTGTGCAGTCACTGGGACTCATCCAGGAATTTTCATTTTGGTCTAAAAGCTGTTTCACATGTTCGTTGGTTGATATTATTTAATATATGTTGCTCTTAGAGTTGTAAAATACACAAACTTCACTCGAAAAGTGCCGTAACATTAAGTGGTGAGCTACTGGGAGAAGGCTCTTAGCGATATACAATGATAATGCAAACATTCCTTCAACAACATTGTTTAGTAATATGTTTCTATTACACCCATCAAGATAGTATATAATGCAAAAAATTCAAGCAAAAAAGAAAAAATGCTGTAACGTTACACACTAAACAATTAGAGTACGCTATTTGCTATAATATGCAACCTCCAGCGATACTAATATTGCGTACAACAAAATGCATAAATGACCAACAACTATGAAGAAAATCAAACCAACTTAACTTTATATTAAAAACAAAGTCCATTAAGCTATAAAAGGAAGAGGCCTTGTCCATTCTAGTCCAGGCTACATTCCAACCTATCCACAGGTGCCACTAATGATTCTGCTCAAAAATAATGATAATTTAAATGTTTAATATATCCAAATTTCTAGCAAACTATGTTTTAACAACATGAACCAAATGTTATTTTGGTACAGCCTGCATTTCAACTACAAAAACTAAATTCCTTCATTCACTATCGGTTCAAAGCTGTTGCAGTTTTTTTTTGTGAGTGTAGTTTGTTAAAGATTTATATTTTTCATGTGATAGCAACATATTCCCGAATAATACCGTCCAAAGAATGTTTGCATGACCATTATACTTCGCTATAAGGCTTATCCCAGTCGTGTGTGGTATAGCGTTACAGCACTTTTCGAGTGAAGTTTGTGAGGTATGTATATATTTTACAGCTCTAAGAGCAACACACATTAAACAATATAATCTATCAAATGTGTGTAACAATTTTCAGACCAGACGAACAATTCCTTTATGAGTCCCAGTGATTACACTAGAACGCAAATAATTTATATTGCGATGCAGAATTGCCACTAAAATGCAATACATTACATGTATTAATATGTGTGAGATTGAAGTATTGTTTTCCTGGTGGCAAATTTATCATAGTATGTGGTTAGGTTGAAATGCAACCTGGACCTGGATGGAAATGTTTTGCTACACTGCAAGGTGTGTGGAATTACACTGAATTTTATTTTATAACAATTCTATGTAGTTAAGCAATTGCTAAGAAATGTACTGCCAAAACACTGAAAAAAGTGTGCATTTTATATAAATTGGCATATTAACTATCAGTTGCTTTTATACTGAAATTATTACTTAATTTGAGTGAAAGAAGTTCCAAATTGATCGCGATCTATACGGCCTAAATGACAATTAAACCTAATATTATGTGGCATAGTGCAAGTTGTTAAGATTATTTTTAGCATCCTTTGTTTCCACTGGGGTCATTATTTCAGCCGCATGTAAGATGTGTTAGCCTTTAAAACATCGATTTTCATCGCAGGTAATAAGGAAGAAAGGTATAAGAACCCATGAAAATTTTTGATCAATTTTATATCGCGATGCATGATGACATTGACGTGCAATACAGTTCGCATGTGATTTAAGCATTGCTTTTCTAGCGACAGTCTTAGCAGAGTTGGGGTTAGGCTGAAATGCATCCTGGACCAAGTTGACAACTGAAGCTTTTTGCTACAGCACAAGGGACGATAAATTACAATGAGCTTTATTTTATAACTATTCTATTTAGTTAAGCAACTGCAGAGAAATAAATTACCATAACATTAAGTTAAACCTGTCATTTTTGGCGGGCTTTGGGACTAGTCATTATAATAATATGGTGAGCCTCAGTGTGTACATCTCTGACACCCTTGTTATATATCTCACCTCTTAAACTTGTTGAGATTTATACTATAAAAATTATACTTTTACTGAAATATTGTAGAATTTCTTCATTTATTTGTTTGTCATGGTCTTTCTGCCTTCATCTGTGGTGAGTGATGGGTTTACTTTCCCTACCCTTTCTTATTTACATTATTGTCATTATTTTCTTGGAATTCTTTGGCTCTGTAAGAATAAGGTCATTAGAGCTTGGAGATTGTTGTTGGAACTAACTAAAAGAAAATGTCCTGCTTTAAAAGAATGAAATATTACCTCTGTCACCAAGCTATACTCATCTATTTTATTATAACTTTGTTCTGTGAAGTAGTCTGCTTTCATTTGAATCTTTAAGGACAGTCTTCCACTGCATAAATTTTTTCTTGTATTGCATAATGCTGACTACGTTCATCCCCAATGCTAGTGAATCAGCTGTTATATTATATGTCTCTGATACAACTTGTGTCTTCTGTGTAAAATCTCCCCACCTTTTGTAGTGTGGGTTTTCTTGTACAGTCTCAGTTTTTATTCTGTATGTAAATAGTAACTCTTTCTGTTTAGCATGTTTAAAACTTTGTTTATTAACCCTTTTCTCCATTTTTTTATTTTATATTCTATATAATTTAAAGACTTATTATGTTTGCTTTTCAACTGTTTTAGGAAACATTAACAGGATTTAAATGGATGGGAAATAAAATAGATGAGCTGATCTCACAGAAAAAGATAGTTCTTTTTTCATTTGAAGAAGCTATTGGCTTCTTGTATGGCACTGCTGTGTTAGACAAAGATGGAATCTCAGCTGGAATTCATGCAGCAGAAATGGCTGCATATTTACACTCACAAAAAATGACTATTGCCGATAAGTTGAAGGATATCTATTCCAAGTAAGTACCATATAGAGTAATTGTTTTATAGGAAAATCTTCTGGTTTTAGACTGTCTTGTTCTGCTTAGGAATCTTACATATATGTGTAACTATAATGGTGTGGGAGATATGGTGGTTGAAATTGGTCGATGTAGGCCTTTTTCATATTTCGACCGAAGACGTGTGTCCCTGTATTTCAATTTGCAGCTATAAATATTCTGTGCAGATCTCTGATTAGCCTCGAGTCTCCCATCATGTACTACGGTGGTTACATGTCGGTAGCTGTCAATGAAAATTCTTTGCAAGTACAAACAAAGTTGTGGGCACCATCTAGTTTATGAATACAAGAAGAGAAGGAACAAAAGGTTTTAAGAATTATTTCCCAATTTGTCTTAATTTAAAAGTGAGAAGTTGTCTCTGATCAGAAATCATTTCTCTATCCAAAGAATATAACCCTGTTTGCTGGAGACAGTTAATAAAGATTAGTTCAGAACAAGTACAATGTGTTCATTCTTTACATTTGATGAACAGAAGGTAAGCTTGTTAAAGATGGTGGATTTGGTAGTAGTATTATTAAACTTAGTGGTGTTAGGTTGAAAGAAATCCAAGAACTTGTGGCATAGAGTTACATACTATAGAATTTTAAAAGATAATATGGGATTATAGAGTTTTGGTGGACACATGATTCTTTAGGTATTTGAAAACTGTTTGTTGAATTTTTTCTAGACAGTTTGTTGGTCCTAAATCACATGCGTTTGTCACAAAACAAAATAGCTAAAATATATTTCTATGCTTGCAGAAGTAAAAAAATGACTAATCCCAAGATTTTAAGATCAGGAAATTAAACCCCAGAATCACAGTGTTAGATTCTCTAGTTTTATTTAAATACCTTCAACAGTGAAATTGCTACCAGAATCTTGAAATGAAAACTAAAAATATAAAGATTATTGATTTCACAATGTTGTTATATTTTAGGTATGGCCATCATATCAGCAAGAACTCATATTTCTTCTGTTATGACCCAGAAATAATGAAAAGAATTTTTAATAGACTACGAACCTTTGAAGGCACACCAAATACAGTAAGTTCCATTGATCAAAATCATTGTGTCAACATCAGTTTACTGCTAAACAAATAAGTATTGGTAATTAACAAAACATTCTTTCTGATGTAGTTATGGTTTTATTTAGCACAGAATTGCAGTTTAATTTTTTTGTTTTATTTTTTTGTTTTGTTTCAGTACCCACAATCATTATGTCAGGGTAAATATACAATCATTGCTGTTCGTGATCTGACTACTGGCTATGATTCATCTCAGCCTGACAAGAAGGCATTGCTACCTACTTCTAAATCCAGTCAAATGTTGACATTCACATTTGAAAATGGATTAGTAGCCACACTGCGTAGCAGTGGCACAGAACCAAAACTGAAGTATTATGCTGAACTTTGTGCTACTCCAGAAGAAAAGTAAGTTAAATTCATTTATATACACAACTTTGCGTAAGTGACCAGTGATTTATTTTGAGGCAATTAATATCAAAGGGTATACAGTTCTAATTTCTATACAACTTTAATTATTCTTCCCATACAAATGTTTGGCTGTAACATAATTGTATATTTACCATTTGATGAGGCTGTTGGATTCATCTAAAGCTGTTGTTGTGATGGTGGCTTATCAAGGTCAATTCTTAAATTATTGTTTATATATTTATATTTATTAGGATAATAGGTTATTTGCATGTAAAGCTTAAGCAATGTAAGTATCAACATTTAAAGAAATGTTGATAATAAGTGTAACATTTGCCCTAACTTTTTGTGTGACTTAAAAATAAACAAATTCATGCAAATAAACCATCCTGGCTGATAGTAAGTTGAAGCAAAATTACAATACACATAAAGAGAAATGACATTTTTTTGTTATAAACTTATCTTTAAATTGTTGTCACTGGCCAATATTCATTTCCAAGTCTATGTTTCTCCCTTGCAGTTATTTATTATGTACAAAAGAGAATAAGTGGTAAAATATGGAAAGAACAAAACTGGAAGAACAGTTATGTCAGACTGGAGGCTCTCTCGGTGTTGTATATAGATACAATTTTCTTGGGAAACTAGCCAAGTGAGAACATTTTCATAAGAGTGGAGACTTTCTTGGAATTTTATATATAGATTAAATTTTCTTGGGAATGTTGAGAAATGAGATTTATAGGATGATCAACCCTCATAATTTATTTATTACACAGTAAACCTCAGTCTGGATAGATTCTGATAAGCTAAACTGTGAGACTGAAATACTTGTCAAGGGTGGTGTAGGGCTGATTATAGACTGCCATAAATCTCATCTGTTTCTGAGTTTTTATTGTGATTGGCAGTTGGTAGTGCACCTGATTAAGGAAACAGAGCAGTATGCACACATCATTTTGTCAATGACATAAGCCTTTTAACTGGCCTTTCTTAAGTTTACTACCAAAGATACTAGAAGACTTGCTACCACTACCTAAATTTATTTTTAAGATCTGAAAAATTTTGATTGGCATCATTATCTTATTTCATATCTGGAAATTTTTATTTGTTCTTTACAACAAAAGTAAACATAAATATCTATAACTCATGATAAATTATTGATTTCAGCCATGTTTAACGATGATGGAAACTATTTCATGGGTGAATATACAAAACAAACAAACAAGAAGTAAATGTCATATATAAGAACTATCTAACAGCTGATTACTCAGAAATATAGGCCATCCTTTTCTTGCGTTTCACAGTAGCACTGATTTTGAATGTTTCAATTTTGCATGCCAATTTCCACAATGCTTTTACCTGCAAAATTTGTCTCACTTTCCTTGATCTATTGAAGTGAAGCAGATGATCCTTATGGTCTAGTTGATCTTCTGCAGCAGGTGTTACCTGTGTCTGCTGGTCTCTTGTATCAGAATGTCATCTGTCACAGTCCGGGTTGAATTGTCCAATCTCTTCTTTTCTTTGGTTGGAATATGCCTTGTCAGCAGCGCCATTTACTGTAAAACTTGTGACCTCACTGCTCCAGTTCATCCCTTCACATATCCTGTCATAGTCATCATGTGAATTAAATTACTTTCTAGACTTTAATGAGTTGCACTATTGGTGGAAATACTTTCAAAGTGGTCGATTTTTTTTTTGGTCGCCAAGTGGTTTATAATTCAACTAAAGTAAAATATTTGATTACTTTGTTAAACTTTTCAAATCATAATTTTTTTCATAAACGGTAAAAAACTCGACTATTTTCATAGTTATTCAAAAAAGGCATCACCTCAGAATGATTTATCTCGGCCTTGGTGGGTCAACAACTCCAACATTTCGTTGAACATTTGTCCACAGTTCCCACTCCTCTTCATTTTGATTCTTTATTGGTCCCTATTTGTTTTACCTCCTTGTATACCAACATCCCCCACTGTCAGGGCCTCAGCACACAAGAAGATTTATTCACAGGGAAAAAAACTAGTCTTGGGCTTTTAATATTATTATTAAAGTTATTTGAGTAATCTGTGATGCTGCCTGTGCTGTAAAGGATTATAACAGAATTCTGTAGTTCCAGGTAAAGTTCTTTCTTATTATAAAATGGTTGCCAACTCATTGAGATTTTAAAACAGGTTTCTACTCATTAAGTTCTTGAAGGTTTCAGAAATCAAAGTGGTAACAAAGATTATATGTTTCACTATTACTATATTTCAAAACACTCTCTAGTATCAGATTACAGCACAGTATTAATAATGAAATCTGCTTTGAACCCTTATATTTAAGATGCACATTACCTTCCAAGACAATCACTCACTCACTCACTGTAACTTTAGAAATTGCCCCAAAGTTTAGTTTAAATTATTCCTGATGAATTAAAAGGAATATTTAAATATCACTCTTAAAATTCCTTAAAGTTTCACTTGCATTTAACCATGGTCATCCTAACTACGCAAGCACTATGACATAAACCTGTCAACTTAAATTAATTCAAAGCACACAGAGGTTCCTCCACTGCCATATTTATAGCTTTGGCCAGAAAGTCCCAGTTTTAGTTAGAATTGGTAGCTTAAGAGCAGGGTTTTTTCCTTGTGGTTTGCTCTTCCTTCTCTTACATTGAACTCTGTTGAAATCTTGTTTCTTAAAACTTCTCCAAATTTAATCAGATTTTAACATGGCTTAGCTTTGAATACACTAAACATTTTTTTTATCATATGCCTTTGTTTAGCCATGAAAATTTATTAAATTTAAACATCTTGTCCAAAACTGAAATCTTAACTTTCCTTTTCAAATTTTACTCCCCTGTCAAAACCTTTATTACTAGTAAATTTCTTATTATTTCCAGTTTCTTTTAATACCTATTATTCCTTTGTAGATGTCTTCAATCATTAAATGTTACTCAAAACGATCTTGTATGCATTTGCCCCGCCTAATTATGCACAGAACTGGATATTTGAAATTAAATACTTCCCTGTAACTTTATGAACTGAAATAAACACAATTTTAACACGCTTTTTTTTTAGCCATATGACAAATAAATAAATAAACAAATCTAATATAATTCCTCGCCTTTTATTTTCACTGATTTCAAACTTGATATTTTTGCTTCGGATTGTGTAATTTTTTCACCAAATAAAAAAAAAAACTTCTTCATACTTATTTTATAGTCTTAAAAGCTTTAGCTACTTTTATATCCCTTATATTCTCCCATTTGTTTAAATAACAGTTTTTTCATATTAAACCACATTTTTATGAATTCTTAGTTGCTTGGTCTTTCCAACCCAAATGTAAAACTTTAAAATGTTAAAATCCTTTGTTAAAACTTGTTCTTTTTCCTCAAACTCTTGGATTTAACTTAATTTGACCCTTTTAAACTTAATGTAGTGATTTTCCCCTGTGTATTTGACTTTAATGACCTCATTACCTTGGTGTATCCAAATTTCACTGTTTATGATGTTACAATCCCAACTAATTTCTCCCCATAATTTCTCTTCTAGAATTTTCCAATTAGTGAGTAATATTCCAAAATGATTACATGCTGATCTCATTATCTATAAATGGCACTTAATGGGCTGTCTTCCTTGGCTTTCTTCAAAAACGCAACACCAAATAACTTTCTTTACTCTTTTTTTCTTTAAAATCATGGTTCATAAACCTCGCTTTCCTAGATATGCAACCACCACAAAGCTATTTCGCAGGACATCCATCCTTAGCACATTTAATTTTTCCATAGACTACTTTTGTTTCAGTTTTTAAGTATATCACAATGTATACGGCACTGCAGTGGGTACTCGCATGGCTGCATCCAATACCAACCTATTCCGTGGTCATCTGTAGGAACATTTCCTGAAGTAGGCCACATTTAAATCCATTGTGTGGTTCAGTTACATAGATGATTTATGTATGAGACAGACCCACAGTGAAAACCACCAAAGGATTACCTTTGACAGTTGCCAACTTCACCAGCTGGTTCACTTTCTCATTGATTTTAATTCATGTATGTACTCTCAAATGTACAAATTCTTTCAGATTGGCCATTTCTTCGTCGTTTCGTGTGTTTAGGTGTGTGTGCATCATTTGATTTTGTAGTAGCTGAGATTGTGGTTAGGTTAAAATGGAGCCTGGTCTAGAATATTCTTATTACGAATGAGGAATTCAGTTATAATTAGTCATTAATAAGCTTCTTTCATGAGCACTGTGTTAGTCACAACTTGTATTGCAATGTTAACTACTCCTGAATATCTTGGACAAAATTATCTGATACTCATTCTTACAGTCAGGTTTTGTTAGTAACTAGCTTTCAAGCTCGACGAAAATGACAGTTTTGAACGTAGTTTTTCTGGAGCATAACTAAAAAAAGCAGCAAAAAATACTTGTGTATGTCTCAATGAGCAAAAGTTTTGTTAATAACCAACTTCTAACTTAAGATCTTGTATACACTTGAGTGAGCTCAGGTGAATTAACTGCTCAGTAAAGTCAGCCGATCAAATGTGGATATTTGATCATGCTTACAATGAATTACAGTGAGCGTGGAGGGCTGAGCTGATCATGTGTCGGTATTTTAGAATGCTCAAAAGTGAGCCAGCATGTTTTGAGCACTCAGTTTGGACATTAGTATGGCAGTTTTATGAGCAACTGGGACAATGTAACTTGCTTGACACTAATTGTTGTACAGTGTGACAATTATTCAACTATATGAAATAAAACCTAAATTTAAAAACAACTGAGTGCACAAACTTTATTCAAAAGATATTCAGATTTAGGTTATGGCATGTTCGATATAGCTGTCATCATTGGCTCTGACGTGGTGCAGACAAATAGTAAAATTCTGCATGATCCGCTGAAGTCATTGACCTTCTGAATGGCACTTTTCAAATCAGCAATGGTTTTGGGGTTATTTCTGTGCACATTTCCTTTAATGTAGCTCCACAAAAATTAGTCATATGTGTTCAAATCCGGAGAATATGGCGGCCAAGCGAGACCCATTCCAGTGGCCTCTAGGTACCCCAGAGCCAGAATGCAGTCCCCAAAGTGCTCCTCCAGGACATCAAATACTTTCTTGCTCCAACGGGTCGAGTCCATCTTGCATGAACCACATCTTGTTGGAATCAGGGTCACTTCGGCTAATGGGGATGGAACCATTTTCCAAAATATTCATGGTTCGTTCAGTAGGCACCGTGCCATCAATGAATATCAGACCAATTATTCCATGACTGGATATTGCACACCACACAATCACGCATTGAGGGTGGAGAGACTTCTTGACTGCGAAATGGAGAATCTTGTTCCCTAAAATGTGCCAATTGTGCTTATTGAGGAACCCATCCAAATGAAAGTGGGCTTCGCCACTAAACCAAACCATATTTGTATCAAATTCCTGTTCGTCAATTCTCTCGACTATAGTGTTGGCAAAACACAACCACTGTTCCATGCCCATGGGGCTTAATTCTCCAAATTAGACCATCCCATTTCTGATTCATTGTCCCTAATGGTTTCAGTAAACCAGTTGCTTAAAATCTCTGACTTTTTCAAATCCTCAGAACTTCTCCATCCATACCTATAAGCCTCTCAACACCCTCCCTTACCCTCAATTTTTTAACTTAGCCATAGAAATTTCCCGATGCATCAGTCAATGGTCCCCCTGCACTAGCAATACTCTTTATAAACCCATCTTTAGCCACTTTCTTAGCTTTTATTAAACCCTTGTTTAGTTGTTTTAAATATTCCCTATTACCCTAGTGTCTCTTTAACTCTGTTATGTTTTCTTCTTACCAACCTCTTTAACTTCATCACCTCCCTATCATAGTACACAGGTTCCCTACTTCTCTTTATTTTCTGTTTTCAAATGAATATTTCTTCCCTCTTTCTTATCATCCCCTTGAACTCTTCTCACCTTGACTCTAATGTACTTGTGCCTTCCTTCCATTTGCTGAAATGTTCTCTGAAATACCTCTTCAAGTTAGAAATCTGTGCCTTTTTATAATTGTACCTATTGTATTAATTTTGGCTGCTGGTTTACTAAATCCTTTAATATCCATCATAACTGCTTCATGATCACTTATTCCTTCAGGTACTTGAAATCCCACAATGTTATCATCGGGCTTTATTAGAAATATATCCAAAATATTTAGTTCCCAACTATTCTGCTCTACCACTTGTGTAAATCCTCCTTCCCTTATTAAGGTATTTACACAAATTTCTGTTCCTTTTTGTTATTAATCTTATTTCCTACCCAATTTACACCTGGTAAATTTAAATACCCACCAATAATGACCATTCTATTCTCACCTCTGAAATCTGAGTATGAATTTAATTTCTATCTAAGAACCTCATCTTCACGAGTCATTTTTCTTTTTTATTACCCCAGAAATATACTCCAAGTTACTAATTTTCACGATCTGTGAACACCAGTGAACTGTGGTAGTTTTTGCTAACTAGTATGAAAACTCCTCCACCAATTGCTCGTCTGTATCTGCGGTCCACTCTGTAACCATCAGGAAAAACCTCATTGTCTAGTACTTCTTCTTTAAACCAAGACTCTACCCCTATTATTACTTGTGGTTCATGTATCTCTGTTAAGTATGCAATTCTATTACTTTGTTCATTATACGTACTTCTATAGTTCACTAAGTAACACCCTTATTACTGGCTTTATATTTTCAGAATTAACATCCTCCTTCCAAGTTCTACCCCAGTCAGTTATTGTTTCAGCAAATTCATCTATTTATTTAACATCTGTGATTTTTCTCATTGTGGATCTACAATCAGTATCACTTTGATCATCTATTTCATCCCTTCGCCAGCAGTACCTAACCTAAAAAAGGTGCAATCACTGAAAAGGGGCTCCCTTACAGCTCTAACTAACAACTCAGAAAGTAACCTCTTGCCCCTTCTATTTAGGTATAGGCCATGCCTAGTGAAACCCCACCTGCCAATAGTGTTAACAGGCACAACCCCCCAGAAAGAACTAATGCCTTTCCAAGTAGCACTTGCATTTCCACATTTACCTGCCTCACAGCGTAGTTCAATTGTGGCCTGTCATGGCAACTTAGGACCTGCATGAGCTCAAACCTGGTATGCTGCACCCCCTTATCATCTTCCTCAGTTCACTGTCTATACCATAACTCTCATTTCTATCAATACTATTCACCACACCTCCCACTATTCCTCTATTGCCCTTAGCGAAACTCCTACAAAGTGAACCTATATCCTCTATTACCTGACCTAATGTTGCACTAGATTTAAAAAAAAAAAAAAAAAAAAAAAAATTGTTACCTGTGCCTAACTGATCCTGCCAAAGATGGCCTACACCTCTCCCATGGCTATTACCTAGCAGCAGAATCCTTTTTTGCTTTTCTTTCCTTGCATGTCCTTATTCCTAAAGGTCTGCCACATCTTACTCTTATATCTACATGAGGCTCTTCTCCTCCTGACTCTAGCAACAGGTCAAACCTGTTTTACCCCACAATCTCTGAAGTGCCTGGGATTCACTTTTCCATATTGCATTCAGCTCCTTCAGTGATTCAGTTTTTATATCGCCAATGATTCCAAAACATCATCATTTTAAGGTTCTCTTCAGCATCAGGAGTTAAAAGAAGTCACAAGAGGCTATTTCGTGCCTGAGGCAAAACAACAGTTTTTGTTTTTTATCATACAAGCATGAGTTTTCATTGAGGTGTGATTGGGTGCATTGTCGTAATGCAATTTCCACGCGTGGTTTTGCCAAAATTCTGGGCGTTTTGAATGGGATTGATTTGCGCAAATGTTGTATAACTTCCAGGTAGTATTCCTTATTAACAATATAATCGTTTGGCAATAACTCATGATGCACAACACCATTGAAATCAAAGAAAACAGTGAGGAGAACCTTCACATTTGATTGAACTAGTTACATTTTTTCAGTATTGACTCTACAGGCAGATTCCATTCATATGATTCGGCTGTGCTTTCGATGTAATACCCATACACCCATGTTTTGTCACCTGTTGTTGCCATTTTAAGAAGTTGTGGATAATTTTTGCCTTCATTCACCAATTCTTGAGCAATGTCTATGTGACGTCAAAATTCAGTAATTTTAGAGCAAACTTTACTGCCATACGCTTCTTGCCCAAAACATAAAAAAATTTCCTTGCATCAGCCAAATGATATTCTGATATATTCAGCAACTTCTCTAATAGTGATATGGCTATTTTCCAGAACCATTTTATTTACTTGTTCAAAGTTGTCGTCGGTTGTAAATAAGATAGGGCATGCAGGACGGCTGTACCACTCATAAACTCTTGTTTTACTCATAATAGATTTGCCAAAAGCTACTGTTAACACTTCAAATAAAAATTTTCTTTTGTGGCTGAGGGAGTCAGGGAGATGCTGGAAATATTTAAACAGAAAACTGTATTACTTAAATCTTGTAGTGAAATTTCTACCACGGTATAAGTTCCATTGCAATTAATAAAAATATATATATATATAGATTGTTAGGAAACAAAGGCGCTAAAAGTGGATATATTGAACATTGGATAGGATAAAAAACCACCGCTTACCAAAGAAGGGGATTCCAGCGGCGTTGGTACACGAAAAAAACACGAACACACAAAGAATAAAATTTTCGAGCTGGGCTCTTCCTCAGTAGAAGTGAGATCCTCCCCTACAGCCTAGGCATCTGAGGCAGTCACATTTGTTCCAATCAACAAGCCCTTCAACAATATGCCAGCAATATCTCTGAAGCCCTAATTTCCCACAATTACCCGCCAATTTTAGTTCACAAACAGGTTTCTCGTGCCACATCACAACCTATCAACAATCCACAATCCTCTAAAACCCACCATAGCCCTGCTTTGATCACCCGTTACTTCCCAGGCTTGGAATCCGTTAACCGAGTCTTGAGACAAGGTTACGACTTCCTTCGAGCCTGCCCTGAGATGAGAAACCTCCTTCCTAAAATCCTCCCTCACCCACCCAGAGCCTGCTTCAGCAGACCTCCAAACCTCAACCAACTCTTGGTCCATAAGCACGGGGTCCCCCCAGCCTGCAAGACAGCCTCAAGGTTCATTTCCTTGCAACAGATCCCGTTGCAAATTATGCAGTATGCACCCGCCTTCCACCACCTTTACCAACCCTGTAACTGGGGAAAGCTTTCCCATCACAGGATTTGCCACTTGTACATCCTCCCACCTCATATACCAACTCACTTGTAACCATTGCCCAGCCTCCTACATCGGACTCACAACCAATCCACTAGCCATCAGAATGAATGGACACCGACAATCAGTACATACCAAGAACCCTGACCACCCTGTATCTCATCATGCCACTATACATGGCACCAACGATTTTAATACCTGTTTCTCGGTCCGCGCCATCAGAGTCCTCCCAGATAAAAGCAGTATTTCAGAACTTAGAAGGTGGGAACTGGCCTATCAGTACCAACTGGGGACCAGACAATCTCCAGGTCTAAATTTAAGATAGCACCAATTTTCCTCCCACCCATCCCCCTCACTTCCACCTTCCCTCACAGAACCACTGCTCACCACTCACCAGAGCCTATCTTTATAGATTGTGATTTCAAATTTTAGTTTTTTTTTTTTTTTTTTTTTTTTTTTTTTTTTTCTCACTTGTGTCCATTACTTGATTAACTGAGGTATACTACCCTTCCGCGTGAGGACCTTGTACAGTTTTGCTTTATACTTGCCATTCATCTCCGTTTTCCGGCCTGTACTCTTCTACCCCCTACCTCACTTCCTGCCATGATGTTTTTCCCCCACCATGAGCCACCGAAATTGTGGCTCATGCAGTTGGCTGCCAGCAGCGCTTGCGTGCAGCCATCTCACTTCTACTGAGGAAGAGCCCAGCTCGAAAATTTTATTCTTTGTGTGTTCGTGTTTTTTTCGTGTACCAACGCCGCTGGAATCCCCTTCTTTGGTAAGCGGTGGTTTTTTATCCTATCCAATGTTCAATATAATAGAGGAGTTTCTGTAACCATCTGTTCAAAGTTTTAACACTGGTAGACTGATGAATGATAACATTTGATGATATTTTATATCTCTTTTAAGGGCTGTTAATTCAGGATATATGTGTTAGTTTTCACACTTGTAAGTTTTTTGTTAATTAAATCTGTTAGAAATATATATATAAGGTATGTATATGGAAAGACAGATGAAATACATCCAACACTCACCAAAGTTGAAGATAGGAGGGCAGCAGCAACACAAAACAACATAAAAACAAATAAAACACAATATTTCGGGCAAAACCCTTCTTCAAGTCAACAGATGTAAGTGGCTGGGCTTGCGCAAGAATTGCGTATGACGCAGCCTCTTACATCTGTTGACTTGAATAAGGGTTTTGCCCAAAATATTGTATTTTTATTTGTTTTTGTGTTGCTGCTGCCCTCCTCCCTTCAACTTTGGTGAGTGTTGGGTATATTTAATCTGTCTTTCCATATAAATATCGCCTCGCAGCATTTCTTTCCTTTCATTGTTACCTATATATAAGGTATGTTTTTTAAAAAAAATTGGTAACAAGTGCTAAAACAAATTACAACTTACAAATTATTTCAAGTGAGCTTATGGTATGATTACAAAACAGCAAATAAACTGTTGGACATAAAACTGCAGTTTGGCCATTTTAATAGTAATATTGCAGATTGCTGCACTAATAATTGACATGACTGTTGTAATGAATATTTGTTCATATCTGTAAGTTCTTATTATTATTTTCTAGGGATCTTAAGGTGCTCCATGACACTTTGCAAGAAATGGTTGCAGCTATAATTGATGAATTTTTGCAGCCTGAATTAAATGGTTTAACTTCAAGAAACTGAAACAGATGGTTTTTTCCATTAAATACTGTATTTTGTTAGATTCATATATTACTTAACTTTTAAATTTGGTTACATTGTTATATATTCATTTTTCACTCGGATAATCTTTCTTGTGTTGAGAGTGTTGTTAACACTAGAGCTTCCATTTTATTGAATATATTTATTCAAATAAATGGAAAGCTCTGCTCAATTTTACAGTTTTAAAAAATATGGGAAGGTATCATAATTACTGTCAAATTCCAGTAACATAGGTTTCAATTTCACCAATTAATAATATTTGCATTAAAGAGTGGTAATAAAGCATTTCACAATAGAGTGAGAAATATCTTCCCATATTAACATTTTATATATGGTCAGCCAAAATTATGTTACTTACATTTAACAGAAAGTATTCAAGGGATGTAAGTTGGGAATATTTCATCATATCGAACATGTTGTCTTGTATGACTCAGAGCAGACAAGATTTATAATTTAATTAAATTGGTAACAATGATGTTTCTTTAAATGTGTATATTAATTGGGAGGTGTTAATTAAAGTTCCTACTTGTGTTTTCATTTAGGGCATTTATCTGGACTACAAGGGAATGGTTTATATTCCTGTTGTTAACTATTGGATTATAGTGACAGTGAAACTGCCATTAAGCAATGAAAATAAGAAGGATAAAGATAATATTCATCACTTACCACAGGCGAAAGCAGGAGAATCATGACAAACATGAAAAACACTTTACAATATTTCAGTAAATAACCTTACTCATGACAGAGGTGGCAAGGGGAAAGATATATACATATCCAATACCATCATATTTGATAGCTTATTCACTGAAATGTTTTAAAATGTATTTGGGTGGTTTGTGTGTGTGTGTGTGTGTGTGTGTGTGTGTGTGTGTGTGTGTGTGTGTTTGTCTTGGCCCCCTTCCTTTATCTGTGGTAAGTGATGAGTTATTTTACCTATACCTCCTTATTTTGTGGTTAACTATTATATTGTACAAGGAATACATTAAGATAAATTATGTAGTTCTCTTAATTTGAAACAGTTGATCTTGTTTTTTTCCTAAAAAAAAAATAGTTTTTGTTTTGATTAGTGGTATGTAATTATCACATTGTCAATGAAGATCTTGCAAAGTAATAGTACAAAATGGTAAATGTAGTTGATGTATGTTCATAAACCTTGTTATCTACTTACATTCATATAATTTTATTCTTTATTTAATATTTGTTAATTTTTGCTGATTATCAGTGATTTTATAGTAATGAGATACTGTTTACGTTTTTGGAACAGTTGTCTTTGAAGCCATAAACATCATATTTCATTGTCATTTCATGATGCTAATTTTCAGGAAAAGTTCAATACATTTCTATTTTGTTTTAAGAGACAAAACTAGATATTTAAAGGAATATAACTGATATTGAATATTGTTTTCACCGTACTGGAGTCGTAAAATTAGTTCTGAGACTCGGATGTTAGTTATTTCTTCTTTATAAACTGAAATATGATAATGAATTTCATTTGTTTAATAAAAACTGTTTGACTACTAACTCTGTTCTTTGTTGATTGTAGTTTCTGTTAGTAAAAAGTATTTTTTGTTTTGTTTTTAATTTATCAAAAATATAAATTCCCCAAAGGATTCCTAAAGTTTGGTGAAAAGTGTATACAAATTACTTTATCAGTGTTATAAGTAGCAAAGAATAGTTAAAATGAAAGTTGCGACTAGTGAAAGCATATGTGATGAACTAAAACATATGCAGTATTATGACAGAGATGTCAGAATTGGTGGCTCATATACATGCTATGTTTGAATGCAAAAGTTAAATGTAAGTTCATTTATTTTTTTTTTTTTTTTACAACTGTATACTGTTGATGGTTCTAAGATGGACATTCCATGCTTCAGCTATAGTCCTATAAAAGAAAGTTATGCAAAAATGATCAGTGCATTCCTACATTGTCTGACCATTAACTACACTAATCACTGATGAAATTATTAAAAAGTAGGTGGTCCTCATGATTGTACTCTTTCTATTAAATGATTGTAGTCTAGTTTATAATTTCCTAAGCTCACTCACCTCGTTAGCTATTGGCAGAAGAACAGTGATATCACGAGCCAGCCGTCGTTCACAAATTTACAGCAACCAGAGATATCATTAGAAGAAATCTGAGGTTATGTCCACAGCTTAATAGCTAAGCAACTGATACAAAATTAATTTATAATACATTCATTCATTTTGCTTTTTGTAGCATTTCATAGTTTTAAAAAATATCAATGAACTGCTTATTGTTTATTGCCAATTTACTTGTGTACACAAGTTTCTAAAAAGGACCAATACATCTTACACAACAAGAATATCTTATAGTATAATGAATTCCAACATAAAAAAACTTAAATTACTCATGGTCTCTCTGTAGTCATGAATGCTAATTGTCATCCCGGCCTAGGCTAAATTTCAATTTAATTAAAACTTTTGCTAATGTTGCTGCTTGACCAAAGTTTACACATTACAATTTATTTGCTTTTTACATATTCTGACAATTAGTTTCTTTGGACTTCCTCTACTATTTAATAATTGGGAAACTTTATTAAGACCTCTGGCCATTACAGACACTATGACCAAAGATCACATTATGAATATTTGTCCATCCTCAATAATAAACATTGTGATGCTTTTGAAGCAATAGTGGACTCCCTTCAAACAGATTTTTTTCAAATTTTACAGAGTGAACTTTTAGGGTCAAATACAAGGGGTTGTATTTCAGTGAGTCTACCAACCACGACCTTTGAAACAATTATATGATAGCGCGATCGTCCGTGTTTAATACTTCTGTTAATACTTCTGAGTTCAAGCTCAAGAAATTTTATTCAGCCTAAGGGTGAATTAGAGGTCAAGTTCGTATTTGGACAGATCATGTCAACCTGTCATAATCTTTGATCTTAAAAACTTATTCCAGATCCGTGACAAAATGCAAAAAACAGTCACGTGCATACAATAGTCTGAAATAAAGTAGTTTAGAGGAATGGGATTCATTGCAAGACAGGAGGAGGGTCATGGGAGTGTATCTGCTCCATATATTCTAATCTCTATCTCTACAGTTCTTACCTTCAACTGTTCCCCCAACGAACAAGTGACAGATATGATAAAGGAGCTGAAATGGGATTCATTGCAAGACAGGAGGAGGATGAGGAGGGTCATGGGAGTGTACAGGGCATATACTGGCGAGGAGGCATGGAAAGATATTGGAGTAGGTATGAAAAGTAGTGCATGGAAGGGAAAAGATGACCATGACCACAAGCTGGAACTCTATTTCAGGCACAAGGGCGTGGGAAGATTCTCTTTTTTAGGTGAGGGTGTCAGGAATTGGAATGAGTTACCAAGAGAAATTATGAATAATTTACCGAAAACGTTGAAAGAATTTAAAGATAAAATTTGTAGAGGGCAAATGTAGGTGGGCGCAGGATAGGGGGAAGATGGGGGTGTAGGTAAATTACCGCCGGAGCCTGTGCTCCATTGCAAATTAAATTAAATTTTTTAAAAAAGTTTGGAAATTGATTGAAATTGTGGACTTACATCAAACGCCTCATGTTCCTTTATTTTCATTATGAAATGTAGGATATGTTTCTATAACACATCTGTATTGAGATTGAAATCGGATGAAAAGTGTGGGTTTGTGTAAAAATTAAGGGGAGAAGGGTTGTTTAACGTATATGTGTGCCAGTTTCCAACTGTAGATTTTTTTAAATTGTGGGGTGTAGGGGGAAAGAGGAGAGGGATTGGGTTTTTATAAAACTAATGTCTACAGTATTTTTTCTATTTTTTTAAAGAAAGTATATGTGTGCAAAGTACCATCGAAAATTGATAAAAAGTGTGGGTTTGTGTAAAAATTAAGGGGTGGGAATACTACCAAATGTAAGTAGTATTTTTCTGTTTGTTTTAAAGTATACATGTGCAGATTTCCATATAAATTGGATAAAACCTGTAGGTTTTTTAAAAAAATTATGGGGTGTAATGGGGAAGAGGGGCTGGTTTTTATGGAAATTTTATTTTTTAGGAACCTTCTCCAACGCACACTCAACAACTCACCAAAATTTCACCGTAATCGGATGAGTGATTTAGGAACGCATAGGGGACATACAAACTTACAAAAGTACATTTATTTTTATATATAAGATGATTAATCCAAGAAATTGTTGCCAAGTTTTATTTTCATTGCTTTTATTTCAAGATAAGTTACATAAAACACATTTAAAAAATGGATAGTTGATCTATAGTGTTCAAATATTTTACTCTTCGGTCATAGACATGAAGGGTGTATTTCCACCAGTCACAGTTGCAAGACAGTTATTTAACCAGACAGAAAATTCTTTCATCTCACTATGTGCCTAAAATTAAAATTTCACTTTCATTAGTGGTTTTACTATTGTTGAAATTTGTTTATAATTAGTTTTGATTAAATTATTATTAATTTTTTAATTATTTTTAGTTTTCACTTTTTCTGTTTATAATTAGAGATCCACAACATTCATTATGTTTACTTATATAGTAACTAGGGCTTAATTGCTGCTTATAGTTTTACATCCAATGAATTCTGGATATTACTTTAACATTGGTGCGAAAAAAGTCAGGTGTCAGCTTGGGTGAAATTGAAAAATATGTATCACTTGTAAAGAATCAGAAAAGTAACAAACTACTTTTAAATGCAACATATGCTGTGTAGTATTTTTAGGTATAACTAAAAATGCAGAAGAGAATGAGGAAATATCATCTTTTTATTTCACATTTAAGGAATGTGGTTGCCAATCATCAAGTTTTGAAAGACTGCGCTAAACACACAACAAACATAATTTAAAACGATAGGTGCTTACCAATAGTAGTGTAATAGTTTGTTATCTATGTATTCAGGCACAACTCATTTAACGTATTTACTGCATGTGTTCTATATTAATTTCCTGGAAGAAATAAAAAAAAAAAGACCATGGCTGAATTCCTCCCTGTTCCTTCCCACCAGTCCTTTCCTGCCTTTAATGACCTCAATAAGGCATGAAACTCTTCTTCTTCAATCACTTGCCTCTTCTTTCCTCATCTTCTGCAATAGGTTTCTAATAGTGCATAAGTATCACCAGCCAGTAATTTCATAATTTAGTGATATAGTCTTGGGCTCTCTTGGTAAGAGTTGCATTCTCTTTGTTGACAGAGTTTTCTGGGAGTAAGGCTGTAGAGGCCCAAGACTTCATTTTGGTATTTTCTATATATTTTGAAAGGTCATTGAGATCTGCAGAAAAGGTTAGAAAGATTGTCTTGAGTAGATTACCAGTCAATTTATCTAAGTCTGGAACTGCCTTATACTCTCAATTTCTTGGAGTAATTTTCCACTAAATGGATACCTGTTCACTAACCAAACCTTCACATAATGGATATGGTAGCCATATTGAAAATAAAAATACAGAGCAACTTAATGCCCATGATGTAGACAGACCATTGTTAACAATGATTTCTCCTCCGAGTTCACTTGAGTATATTTGATACAATGTTTCCTTAAATCAGAAGTAGGCACCCGCATTGTGAGTTGGAGCGGGTGCAAAGGACAGCTAGATGAATTACGTCTGGAGGGATATTGGTAGAAGAATTAGGAGTAGTATATGGAAGGGATAACCATGCAAAAGAGTGTGTGAAACTTATGTTTTGTATGTAAAGGAGTCAAGCAATTGAATAATTACCAATTTACTGACACACTGAAAGGATTCAGAAATCATAATAGTCTAAAGTACATGTATTGTGAAACAGCAATCACGTAAAGTGAGATAAAAAATAAAATGAGAAAGTAGGGTAATTTCACCAGAGGATATGTTACATTGAAATTCAATTCAATATATGGATAACTTCAAAATGCTGACTATACAAAAAGAAAATTACATATGTGTGTGTGTAGTTGCTTTATATTCGTGTAAGAACAGAGACTTTCCCGGTGAATGCTTGAAATGAAGTCTTCACTGGTGTACCGCCGGATAGTGTTCTGAAAACAAGATATTTCATTGACTAGCTCCATCGTCTTCATCAGGTGTTGAGATGTCTGCACAGGTCGGCTCACCGTCAGATACTGAGACAGCCCAGGTGCCGCACCTCCTTATATAGGCCAAGGGCTCTCTCTGACGCCCGCACCCGGCCGTGAGTGGGCGGGGCTACAGGTGTTTGCTGTGGGCTGAGGAAGTTAGTATTGGGCCATTTATGGCAGTTGCTGAACGTGTGTGCCACGCTCTCTGCGTAGAGTTGCCAAGGCTGGTTTCCATGCCTCACTAAGACATAGCCCATTCGATTGGCTGATACCTACAACAGAGATAGTGGGCTATGTCTTAGCGAGGCAAGGAAACCAGCCTTGGCAACTCTATGCAGAGAGCGTGGCACGAATGTTCAGCAACCGCCATAAACAGCCCAATACTAACTTCCTCGGCCCGCAGCGAACACCTGTAGCCCGCCCACTCACTGCTGGGTGCGGGTGTCAGAGAGAGCCGTTGGCCTATATAAGGAGGTGCAGCACCTGGGCTGTCTCAGTATCCGACGGTCAGCCGACCTGTGCACACGTCTCGACACTTGATGAAATCAACGGAGCTATTTGTCGAAATATCATGTTTTCAAAACACTACCCATGATGATTTGCTTTATATTCGTTTGTCTGTCGGTTTTTGGCATTTGAATTCTTGTAAATGATTCAAAAGGTATGCGTGAATTTCCTTCAGTGTTTACAGATGGAGGACAAAATAATACGAAAACCTGTGAAAAAGTATGACGTATTTCATACCTGCAGGACAGCCATGCCACCTGCAATAGAAGTCTGCCACCTAGTGAATGTGAAGAGGAAGGTATCAGTCTCTCAACAGCAGTCACCTGCATTGCATACATCTATTGAACTGTCTGTGATAAGTTGAAATGTCAGACCTGTCAGAATTCCAAAGACGAATGATTGTCGGAGCGCGTTTAAGTGGAGCATCGGTTACAGAAACATCAAACCTTTTGGGGTTTGCAAGGAGTACGGAATCAGCCATTATGACAGCCTACACGAAAGAGGGTAAGACGGCGTCTTAAACGCACAACAGTGGCCAAAAGTCAAAGCTTACTGATAGGGAAAGACGGGTCTTGAAGCACATAGTAGCCCGAAACCAGAAGCAATCGTTATCCGAGATAACATCCGGAATGAACAGTCATCTCCAGGACGCCGTTTCTACAAAAACTGTCAAAAGGGAACTTAATGCGAACATTTATGGCAGAGTGGCAATTCGTAAACCCTTGGTGACAGCAACTAATGTTTTCAAGCGACGCCATTGGTGCAGAGATCACAAAGGCTGGTCCCCACAGCAGTGGCAACAGGTAATATGGTCAGATGAATCGTCATTCACCCTCTTTCAGATGACCAGACGCGTTTATGTCTGGAGAACGCCCAGAGAAGCGTTTAGTACTGAATGCCTCTTGCCGACTTTGAAGCACAGGGGAGCAGGAGGAATTTCTTAATATACCTTCAAATATTGTCCATGACCTTTATGCATCCATCCCAAGTCGCATTAAATCTGTACTACAGTCAAAGGGTGATCCAACCCCCCTATTAATAAAGATTTTCCATTGTTTCACAGGTGTTCGTATTATTTTGTCCTCCACCTGTACATACTTAGCTTGATTTTTACTTGAAGATAGTTTTTTATACTTACTTGTAAAATGAAATTATCATGTGAAGTTGACTCCACCGGTCCAGCAGGAGGGGGAGAAATGAAGCAGTGGCCAAAAATTTTGTTCAGTGATTGTTCATACATGTAAAGAACAGTCAATACATCTTCTGGAAGAACTTCGCTCCTCATTGCCAATCTTGCATGACTTTCTGCTAGAGCTGTGCTATAAATATAGGACATCATTGTGTAAAATGTTCAAAAGAGTTTCAATGCAAGTACATAAAAATTATTTTCAGTATAAGCCATACACAACTACAGATTTTAGAGTTTGAATAACTACAATTACTGCCTGCAAATAAATAAGAAGGATGAAACTTAAGCAAACTAATATTAGTAAAATTAAATACTGAATAAAACAGATAGCTGAAAAGGAAATCACAAAAAACAAAATATCCCTCTTGCTTCTGAAATCAATGTAATTCCAATCCCTCCTCCCTGTGTAGCAAAAGACATACAATGTCATGTAGTATGGGTAGCCAATAGAGGCAAAGTACAGTATGAAACTATTTCTTCCCATAAGGGGGGTAGACAAACAGCTTACAGTGCTCTAGTGAAGCTACAGTAGGCTCAGAAAGCTAGTAATGGATCTAATAGATATTTCGGATTGGGAAACAATACCTGTAAAAAGATACTGAAAAGTACTGTGTTCTGGCAGACCCAGCCAGAAGCTGCAATTATTGACAATGATGATGATGACTTCTAAAATTAAAATTGAATGAACTGTTTCAAATGTTTCCTTTGCATAAAAATATCCAGGACACCAAATGAGAACAAAATATATTGGAAAAACTAACTAAAAATGTCTGTGGACATGATAACATGGTCTGCATGTAGCGTTAAATATATATGAGTTAAACTTATTATAATTCTGTGGGTTTTATTTGGTAATGAAATATCTGCAAGGTCTGGAAACTTTAGTTGAGGAAAAATAATTTGTATTCATTTTAATTGAAGGTTTTAAAAGTAGGAGGAGAGTGAGTGAAAGGAAATTATCTTAAACGAAAACCAGATGATTGCCACCACATTTAAATTGTTTTGCAGATCAGATATTTGTTAAATGTTTTGAACAGATATTTTTTCCTGATGGAATCCTAACTAACTCGGTATCAGGTACTGGAAACTGTTTTGTTCCTGAACCTGGTTTACAATAGGTCTGAAGTGAGGTCAGGGAACCTTGAAACTGATGGAACAAGAATTTATAAATACTGGAGCAGATGCAGTTAGTGGAGGAAACCATATTTCATGAAGACTAAATTTAATTACAGCTAAATGTAAGTGCTACTTGTGTTAAGTATCTTTAATGTTGAGGGAGGCTGCATGTGAAATTGCAGAAATTAATAGATATGTTATAAAGCTGTTTACGCCTTGCTAAGGTCATTAGACGCGGGATGGGACTGGGGACAAGGAACGGGAAGGAATTCGGTAATGGCCTTTTTGAAGGATGCATCTCGGCATTCACCTGGAATGACTTGCGGAAACCATGGAAAATGCAAATCTGGATGCCCGAACATGGATTCGAACCCGCGTCCTCCTGAATGCGAGTTCAGAACATTAACCGTTCACCCACCACGTTTGGTAGGGAGCCATCTGATACATAACATATTCAAGGCTTGATGTTGTAAGAGGTATTATTTTTTGTTGTTTGTTCTTTATTTTTTAACTTGATTTTCCATTTCACTAATAGATTCAATTTTCATTTAAATTGGAAGATGTTAATTTCATCCACTGATTAAGTAAACTAAAATAGCTATGTCCTCAAACCAACTGTTGGTTGGACCCTTGTGACACTTATTGTATATTGATAAACTGATTATAATTATAAATAACTCAGTTCTTTCGATCCAAACATATATGGTTTATTACATAATTTGAATCTACTAGGGATTACAATTACTCTCAGAAGATGCAGGTTCGTTTTTTTGACAATGATTATCTTGAGTATTCAATCTACTCATCTACGCCGATAACTAACATGTCTCGAGTCTCTATCTCCATAGCAACTTATATCTTATTGCTTTTTCTCTCTAAGAGTATATATATTATTAATTTCTATCTACTCTCAGAAATCAAAAATATAATTTTCTTATGAAAATATTTCTGTTCTGCCACACCCTCCTGAAAAGGTATATTACACCTGGTATTAGGGGTAGGACGGCCAGTTCCTTTCTTCCTTACCTTCTCTAGCCTGGTAGTCCTACCAGGTGAAAGGGACCTACAGTTTAACATGGAATCTGAACCAAGGATGTGTTCTGGCTTACTAAAGATTACATAGCAAGCTGTGTGAGAGCTGAAGGTCGGGTTAAGGGACTTTGTAAATCCTCGACAGGACAGGGATTCAAACCTGGGACCTGTCAATCTCCAGTCTGTTGCCTTAACCACTGAGCCACCAGACTGCTCTTAATTAAATTAAACAAACAAATTATTAGCTTTAAAGAAGGTGTAGGTGTCTAATTTTTTTAAACTTTTGGGCCTGTATGTGTGTGGGTGAGTGAGGGGTGGTAGGAAGTAAGGAATAGAGGTTTTTATTTTCGAGGTCTTGGTGTCATGTAGCACAGTCAGTGTGTATCCCATCTGATTTTACCCTCAAAGATTTTACTGCGTGGTACTCAACAGGATAAATGAGCCAGGGGAGGCCATTCCATCCATCTAATCATTGTCAGTTGTCCCACCTGACTAAATTATTACAGAGAATTTTTATTACTGTATTTATGTTTTGGATGCTGCTTGCTAATGCTAGTATCCCTGTACAAGGAATAACATTATTTTGTTCACAGAGTAAATACAATGAAACATTAATATGAATACATACATAGTTTCTACAGCACCAACTGGAAGACATCCTGGTCGCAGTCTGCGTGAGGCAACGAAATATCTCCGTATAAGCTGGCTAGCTTCTTCGCCCAGAGTTACTTTTGCTGCAGAAATAATCCTCAAGAACTGTAAGAGCATGTGACAACTCTAAAACTTTCAGATTTAATAATTTGATGATTGATATTAACTGCAATTTACATTATACTACATTTAAAACAAATGGCAACTTAGATAATACAAAATATGTACATATTTTGAATTTAGAAGTCATTGAATGTATAATAGATGTGTAATTTCTTTGGCTTACTGAGATGAATAATCCTTTCTCACAAGCTTAGGTAAAATTTAGTTAGAACAACTATCTTATAATATGGGGAGAAAATAATTATGGTTGTAAAGGCAATATCAGAGGAGGAGGATGTGAAAACAGGAATGCCCTAGGATAATATATTGCAACCTTTACTATTCATCATTCTAATGAGTGACTGTGTTGATGGTTTACTACCAGAAGTTAGGTTGTTATACAAATGAATTTATGTTATTTAGTATGATCAAAATGGAATAAGATTTTGAATTGCAGCAGGGTGATATGGAAAGGCTATCTATCTGGGTAGCTCAAAAGGAACTGAATAAAAAGGCAAACAGTAGATGGGGGTTTGATCCTCTTCAAGCATCACACAGTTAAATATTATGATTGGTCTCTTGTGTCTGCTATTAACTCCATAACATCATTGGGGAAGATGAACTATAATCTGGTATTCCCTGTTAGTGCAAAGAGGGAAATTATTACAGTAGCTGTGAAACTATTATTGAGATCTTTTGAAATGTGGGATTTAGCATGGAAGGCAACTGGCTCATCTAAATTTTAGGAGTTAAGAGTATAAAAAACTAGTGCAACTGACAATTAATACATTCATTTTTCGTAAATATTTTAATCCATTTCCTAAAACATCTTGATCAGTAAGTATATTTGTTTATTTGAATATGCTTCAGAAAATGGAGTGAAACAGGAACAGAAAATAAGTGTATTAAAATTTAATTAAATTATATCTCTAATGTGTTAGTATATTTGTTGTAATTTCCTTTTTATTATCTGTTAATGAATCTCCTTATGGGGTATTCCTTCATATATTAAGAATAAGATTCACATCAAAGCTGCAGGAAGTCTCCATAGCTGACACATGGATCGGAAATAATCTCAGATATGAATGAAGACAATACCTAAATTTATTTTGTCTCTTTAAGAAGTACAGTTCCATTATTTAAAGTAGCAAAACAGGATATATAGATTATTTGAAGGCTTGTCTTTCCTACTGACCATAACATATATATATTTATAGCAGAAAATGCAAAAATATGTTTTGAAATTAAAAAGTAATACTGCATCTTTAATCACTGAATCTCACTAGACATATAAAACCATTTTCTTATATATATAGTATACTCAAATTTGTATTGACCATAATATGAATTTCATACCTCTTGCAGATCAGTATCTTGTATGGTAAGGGTAAGCTTTCTGTTAATAGCATTATTCAGAATGTAATGTGAAATTTCTTCCACAATCAAATTGTCGTCACATATGTGTGGGATACCAAAAACACTATAAGCATAAAAAAAATGTATTAGAGAAACTCTTGCCTGTTTTAAAGTGGGGCATACATATTTAAAAAATAGAAAATACATTCTCTAATGACCAGAAGTATTTATGGAGCTCTGTATTCAAATTCTATACTCATTGTTATTGTGACACCACCGTAGTTCCAAATGTTTTCCTCCTCAATATTCACTCAATAGAGACTGAGTTGGTGTTTGGTTTCAAAGGAAAAGCATCAGCTTTCACAAGTAATGAATCTTTCTTATTCACTCACATCTTAAACTGGTAGTGAAGGACCTAGTAGCCTAGTTTGATGATGCAGTAACTGCCAACTAATTTGAAAACTGGAAATGAGTTAAACTATTTGACCAGGTCACATTGATAAAATTCCTACTCAAAATCAATTAAATTTGTCACAAAGGAAACATGAAGAAAGGCCATCAGCGGGGCTAATGAAAATCTTAAGGCTATGAGTGAACTACCAGTAGGCAAGAAAACTAGAGTGACACAGGATATTGTATTGTGCTTTCTTTCTTTGGGATTTATAGCTTGTTGACATTTAGGTCATCACAGCCATGAAAGAGTTAAGGCAATGGAATGAGAAGAAATTCAACCATGGCTGTTTGAAGGAGACATCCCAGAATTTTCCTGGAGTGATTTTCAGGAAACAAAAATTTGGATGGCTGGATGGAGAAATTGAACATACAAATGCCAGTTACTGCTCATCCACCAGTGCCTGGTGTGTACTGGCATCTTTGCAATTCATTATTTAATGAATGATTTTTTTTTTTTTTTTTTTGTTCACAGTTGGAAGAATTAAATAAAGGCATGTTCCAAATAAAGTTAGCTTTCCCCTCTCCTTTTTCCACACGTCTGCCAGGAGACACACTGACTTCCCCAAGCCAATGGTGACAAAGTTTGGATGACCTTGACTACTGCTTCTGTCTTGGTGACTGTTATAATCGTAACCTAATGGGAAAATGTGCACCATCTCTTTGCGAACCAGTGTAAATAGTGTGATGAATGTCAATTAGTTTGTGTGAACTTTGTGGTATTGAGGTGGAACTCACCTATCCTAGCATTTGTCTAGGTGACTGTGAGGAACTGCCTGAAAACCACACTGAGGACAAACAATACACTGGGACTGGAATTTGTATGATTATGTCATGGAACGTAAATTATTGATGGCATAAAATATAAATGACCCATTTCAAATCAGGCAGACTCCACCCAAATGTGCCAGTAGCCCAATTGCAATTTTTTCCAAAAAAAAAAAAAAAAAAAAAGAAATAAAGAAAGAAATTACAGCATACAAAAATTGGAGCTTTAAAATAATTTTTTGGCAGAGTCATGGCATTCTGAAATTTTATTTAAAATAGATAGATTTGGAAAATGGTGCAATACTTAGTGTTTAGTTGCAATATAACTTAAAAAAACTATAAGAGCTAGAGGGTTGAAATTACTTTTGAAGCTATTTAAGTGATTTTAACATAGCTTACGATAATTAAAGACAGATTAATTAAAAATAAGCAAAACAATTACATATTTAATGGGGAAATTATATATAAAAAAATTTAATCTCATATAAAAAATAAGTTGGATCATTTTGTTAACAATGGTGATTTATACCTCTTGTAAGGGAATAAACCAGTATACCGGGGTGAAGTATTGGTTTAGTTACCTTAACTAACTTCTGACTTCTTAAAAGTTCTACTACATTTGCATTAATAAATTTGAATGACCATGTATCTGCCTGGATAATTCGACTGTACAGCCTATCAGACGCCACAAAGCTTATTTAAACCAAAAGATAAGGAAATGTTAATGTTCAATACAAAAGCATATAAGTCCACTTGATGAGAAATTTTGAATTTATTTCACAGTCACATTTGAAAAATAGCTATTACAATCGAATTGGCAATCGAACTAAATGTCTCCAAAAATCAGAAGTCATGAAGAGGAAGAAGTACCAGACTAAACCCCATTAGAAAATTTATAAGTCCATAGCCAATGCTGGCACCAGTCACTGGCGGGAAAAGTTAACGTGGTGGTGTATCACACACATGTAGTATCTAAAAGTTGAAAACTGACCGGAAGTCATCTTGGTTGACCGACACCCAACGAAACACACTAGCTCATGATTACTCTGTGACTTGAAACAAAAGACTCCGCAATACAAGACAGACCAAAGAAGAAAGACCAAATGATAAAGACAGACAAATCAAGACCAATGTAAGACTGGAGATCAAGACCAAAATATAAAGATGAAAGACAGTCGGACAACCTGAGCACTCCAATATATACTCTCTGCCGTATGCAAACCGTGATCTACCGCTTACCAAAAAATAGTCTAAAAAAGTTTAATTCTCGTTATTGTTCAAAATTTAACAGCCCTTAAGGTTTATTAAAAGTATGATTACTATAATTCTAAATTAACGCGTCTTCTTGTAAATGATTAAAGTGTGAGGGCGCAGTGGTAATGAATTTCATAAAAACAGTTGGTAAATCCTCGATCTATTTCTTAATTTGTGCAATTTTAGAAATTCCTACTGGATTGCAAATTATCATGTTTAAATTAGTGTCAACGTGTTCTGTGTTTGCTCCTGATTTCAAAAATGTAACTATTATAATTATCAGTGGTGTATTAGAGAAGATATTAATCTTATAAAAATCGAGTTTGAAACTGTTTGGACGACATGTTAGAAAAACTTGGTTTCTGTTTAATAATTACTAAAGTGTTGTTTATATCGAAAAAGTGTTATTAGCTGAATTTTATTACGTGTTTTAAAAGTTGTTTTGTTTACGGAAATCTTAGTTTAATTTCGAAATTACCACGTTTTTGTTTATGACGTAATAACTTTAAAATTGATTTAATATTTGTTATCCTGCATTGAATATTTTGAAACTTTAATGTGTTATACTAGATTCTTTACTCTTTCAGGAAATTTACTTTTTAGTTCGAGAAATTATCGCGAATGTGTTATTATTTAATGCTGAAACTACAAGTGTGTCTAACAAAGTGTTTAAAATTTTATTTACTCTATTTACACGGCCTGAAACTACTGAATTTTAGTGAATTTAACCTTCTTTCTGATTATTATTATTATAAAATTACTTTACTACATCGAAAAGTGTTGAGAATTAGTGAAATTATCACGTAACCAAAATCGACTGTTTACAAATTGGATAATAATGGATGACACTGTTTCTGGTTAGTTTAAAGGTTATTTACTATTATAAATTGTTTATTTAGAACATGTATTGTGTGTTGAGTGACTTTACTGCTTTTAAATCGGCTTATTTACTGAGTTAGGTTACAGTATCGGCTTCTGCATGAAACGTCTCTCTCATGTCTTGTAGTTGCAAACTGAAAAATTTTAAGTTTACTCTCTCCCTTATGCTCTATAGCCAAGAAAACTGGAATTTACCAAAATTCTAAGGTGCTTACACTCTCATAGGGTAGGCCTACTGATAAATTTAGTTCTAGCCCATGATAAATTTGGCTCATACAACAACTCACTAAAATATACCGAAATGCCAAAATTTCACATTTTTCAGGAGCCATAACTCAAAGGAAAAATTCCAATATGAAAAAGTAATTATCTACAAATAAATAATAATGAATGATTTGCAATCAAATTAGGCAGAGATGAGATTCCTGCAGATCTTCTGAAATCCCTAGCAGAAGAAGGAATCCAAAGATTATTCCAACTTACATCAAAAAGTTATGAAACAGGAGATATTACTACTGATTTTAATACCAGTGTCATATTCACACTTTCAAAGAAAGCACAAGCTGTCAGATGTGGTGATTATCAGACTATAAGTCTAACATCACATGCTTCAAAATTACTGACAGTAAAAATATGCAGAAGAATGGAAAGTGAAGTAGAAGGGATAATAGAGGTGAGGATCAGTTTGGGTTTAGGAAAAACTGTGACACAAGAGAAGTGATTCTGACGTTAAGATTAATACTTGAAGGGCGGATCAAGAATAACAAAGATACTTTTATAGGGTTTGTTGATTTAGAAAAAGCATTCGATAATGTTAAGTGGACAAGATGTTCAAAATTTTAAAGAAGTCAGGTTTAAAATACCGAGACAGAAGAATATTTTATAATCTTTAGAAGAATCAAGTAGCTATAATAAAAGTAGAGAATTATCAGAGAAACACATCAGTTTGTATGTGAGACAAGGTTGTAGTCTATCCCCAATAATATTCAACTTAGAAGAAGCAATAAAGGAAGTTAAAGAAAGATTTGAATGTGTCATAAGTGTTTAAGGAGTACAAATCAGGATGCTATGATTTGCTTGTTAGCAGAACAGGTAGAGGATATGGAGAAGTTACTGGATATCATGAATAAAATACAGAAGGAAGATTTTGCACTAAACATAAACCAAAGCAAGACAAAAGTGATGAAATGATACAAATAATAGTAGATTAAATATAAAAATAGGTCCAGATGCGATAGGAAAATTTTGCTACTTAAGAAGTAAAATTACAACCTACGACCAAAGCATGAATGGTAAGAGCAGAATAGCACTGGAAAAAAGAAACTTCATGAAAATGAGAAATCTCATAGTGTCAAATATTGGTCTAGGACTCAGAAAGAACTTTTTTAAACTATATGTATGGAGCACAGCACTTTATGGCAGCGAAGCATTGACTTTAAGAATACCAGAAAGAAGGAAAATTGTAGCATTTGAAATGTGGTGCTATAGAAGGATGCTGAAAATTTAGTGGATGGATAAAATACAAAATGAACGAGTTTTGGGAATGATGGGTGAGGAAAGAAGTTTGTGGAAGAGTCTTACAGAAATATGAAACTGCATTGTGACCTAAACGCTAATGTATTCTCTCTTGTACTACTGGTACAAAATTCACGACACCATGTGAGATGTATTATCAGTGCTGGTCCAACAGTGGAAAATGAATGCTCGGATATATTTAAACGTTAAACCTAGTGGCTTCTACGAAATTTATTAACAAGTGTCTGATTAATGTGCAGCCAATAAGACACTAGCACTGAAGCATCAAAGCAAAAAAAAAAAAAAAAAGTTTCTCAGCATGATATCTGATTTATATTGCTACCAAAATGAACTTGCAATTCAAATTTACTTCTCTATGGTTCTACCCTTTCTGTTATTTTATTTATGCTTATCATCATATTTTCTATGATTATACTCCTTGATGTTTTATTTTTATATTCTTCCTTTTGTATCGTAACTAGGATACAAGATCGGTTTTAATACGTGAGTGAGTAAATCTTAAGCTTACTGTTTATTCGACTCTTTCTTCATACCGGTACTTCAAATAAATAATAAACTTTTTATTATCATGTCATAATATCCTTAATTATCCGAATGTTTACAAGTTCTTTCAGCAGCAACTTAAATTTCAAAGCGAACACACACCAATGGTTTTTATCAAGCTTGTCCGATATTATATCTAACTTCTCTTTTTATTTATATAAACATTACCTTAGCTACCAATTTCACAGAGTAATTATTTACTTTAGGTAGCCTGTTATACCACACCTTTCCAATGTACTTAATGTGTTAAGCTGTGTCCGTATAGTTTGATTTTGTAGCGGCAATTTTAGCAGAGATAATTGTTAGGTTGAAATGCAGGCTTGACCAGAATGTTCTTGTTACGGCTTAAGGCAAGAGGAATTTAGTTATTATTAGTAATAAATAAGCTGCTTTCATAGGCTCCATATTAGTGACAATGTGTATCGTGATGTAAACTATTGTCCTTAATAAACAGTACTAAGCTCACAATAACATCCGTCATACCTGGTAAATCATACCAGTAACTGGTGGACTGGATGTTTTGCAAGCATTTATCAAGAATTGTATGATAACACAACATCATTAATCACACACGTGGACTAACAAATGGATTACAGTGGCCAGAATAATCTGAAAAAGACGAATATCCATTGCCAGTAAAAAATTGTTTCATTAAAGGTGAAATATTCCACTCCATGCCTCGGGTGAAAATGATATAAAACAGATTGAGAAACTCTTCTATACTTTAGTCATGGTAGCTATTCAAAAGTAATATTTTCTTTTTGCAATTAATTTGAGTTTATAATAATTTTATGCAATGGAGACTTTTACATAATCAATATTTTTGCATTTAAAAAAAAAAAAAAATACTAGCTATATGAAGCAAAAATCCAGCATTCTGGCGCCATGACTCAACTACACTCTATTAGGACATTATTTGGCCAGACTTTTAAAAATGGGTCCTCAAAAATGTGAGATTTTGGCATTTTGATGCATTTCAGTCAGCAGTTGTATATTTGTCATGAGCTAGAAATAAATTTATGAGTAGTCCTACACTAAGAGGTGAATAAATTGCCATTGTTTAAAAAAAAGATCTAACTTCTATTTGTATGAGAAATAATTCTTAAAATTAGAAACAAAAAAAATCTCAATTTTTCCCATTAAATATTGTATTTTGCCTTATAAGTAATTAATTTGTGCTTAGTTATTATATGCTGCATTAAATTCAATTTCAATAGCTTCAAAACAAAAGTAATTTCAACTCTAGCACATATAACTTTTTAATTATATGCAATTAGTACAGCAAAATTTTCAAAACGTATGGAGTTTTAGCCAAATTCTGAAGGGCCATTACTCAGACAAAAATTCCTTTTTGCAAAATCCATTTTGGATATTTTATAACGTCAATATGACTATCCAATTTTTTTTAAAAGAAAAATGAATTTGGTTCCCTGTCTGATTTGAAATCAAATGGGACAATTTCTTTATTGTTTGATAAGAAACTTGGTTTTATCAGTACAAATTGTGGAGGTATTAGGAAAAGGATTTAAAGTCTTGTGCCTGTAAGATAGTGCAATATATGAGGGAAGTAAGATAACTGGACAGTGAAATCTTTGAAAATGTGCTGTTAATTGATGAGATTTTATGGAAACACATTGTGGGTATCAAATATACAAATTAGAGGGGCACAAATGAGGACAACTAGAATCTTTTTCTGTAAATTAATGTGGAAATGAGCCAGTTACAGATATAATCAAAAAGGTATAATTGGAAATCATTGAAAGACAGCAGATGGTGAGTGCTGGATATGTAAATGCCGTATATTGATGTTGAGTTATGGATTAATATTGGGAGAAAAAGTTGTAGCATATGGAGAGGATGACATTACTATGACCCTAAGCTATTTCTTTTTATTTCAAGCTTAAAGAAGTAGTTATTTTTTTATTTGTAGTTAAGAGAATAAGAAATGTGATTAACTTTCAATGGTGCTAAACAGTTTATCACAAACAATGAAAAATGTAAAAATGTCATGATAGTGAGACAGGCTGTTGTCACTGGGGTATTAGTTTCATCATAATTAACAATACTGATAATAAAATATGCCATCACTAATAATAATGAAATAACTTTGTTCTTATGTAAATAACTACTAGTTAGTCAGTAACCTACTGACTGAGGTTTAGCAATATAAAACTCCGAGGAATGTTTAGAAAAAGATGTTAAACGCACACCACATATTGTTTTGCCTTTCCATTTTCATAATCAGTGATAAAAAAATGAAGTTCTCACTAAATTTTAAATATCATTTTCTTTTATTTTAATTGAATTGAATTGAAATGTATTGCAATGGAGCACGTGCTCCGGTGGCAATATCCCCAGTCATCTATTTACCCCTTATTATTATTATCGCCATCTTATATACAATGAGTGCAAATTTGAAACCACATCCTCCTGAATGCAAAGTCAGAGAGTTACCACTCACCCACTGTGCTGGGTGACTAAAATCTAAGCCTATCAAAAATGATGGGTTGAATGTAGTGTTGTGGCAATTCATTTATTTTAATTAAATTGAACTGTTAAATAATGCTCATAACATTGAGTTTGTAATAACATAACATTGTACACATTTTGGCTCTATTCCATTATACAATCTCCTTAATAATTAACATTTAGATTAAAATGAATTACATACTTTTTTATGGTTGGTTTTAAATTTTAATTAGAGGTAAAAAATACTGACCTACTACAAAAAAATAAATAGGTAACCTAAATTTTTAGTTTGGATAATGGTGACAATGAAACTGTTGTTAAGTTAGTAAGTTGCCGGCCTCGGTAGCGTGGGGGCTAGAGTGCTAGCTCCACGTGCCGAAGGTCGCCGGTTCGAATCCGGCCGCGGGCATGGATGTTAAGTGTTGTGTGTCTGTGTGTGTGTGTATGTGTCCTGTCCGTCCTGTGGCGTCCGCACTTTGAAGACTATGTAAACACTGGATTTAACTGATTCACTGGAAGCTTTAATACAACACATTGAGCTGGCTGTATGGCCTCAGCTGCCAAAAGCCATTTAAAAAAAAAAAAAAAGTTAGTAAGTTTATAGTTTGTAACAATAGCCATATCTGTTCACAGTGAATATAACAAAAAGATATAAATCGATTGAATATAAATTAACAAATGCAACAAATAATTAATATGTGCATTTTAATTAAAATGCATACTTTTCTTTATACCTAATTTGTAATTTAATACATATTGAGCCATTACAGAAACATAAATAGACAACCTAAATTCTTAGCTTACTATAATAGCCACATCTATGGATAGAAAGCAATTGGCCCTATGAAGATGGCCAGGCATATGATATCACAGAATCATAGACATCATTATGTTAAGTCCACACTGGCCTTCTGTTATTATTGATGATGATGTGGGAGCCTATCCATTCAACCATGTCATCTGCAGTAAAACTGAGATCAGACGGACCACCCAGCTGACATCTTCTAGGCAGTTCTTCACAACACGTTCAAATATCTGCTCATGTCACATATACAATACAGCTCATTCCTTACTTCCCATCAGCGTTACATTTCGGGGCACAGATCATGACCAAATTAGAAGCAATTTTGTTGGATCCAACATTTCCTGGATAAGCCGAGGCCTGGTAGCTTCTGCATGGTGTCATGCATGAGTTCAGTAATGAAATGTTCATTAATTCTCTTTATTTTGAATTAGAGTTAACTGGGAGGGAGGCAGGGAATAGGTTGGTCTAAGTACTGAATGTATTTCTTTAATTGACATGTGCTGATGGAAATCCTGATAAGTTAACCTAACCTTTATTACATCTTCTGCCACTGATGGACTGAGTCTGCTTGGCGTCTGATCTCGATGGACATGTACTGGAAATACAAGAAGCCAAGGCAGGTGGATGGATCACAATACACTATTTAGCATTTAGATAGACATGCACCTTCTCAGTTTTTTCAGTGCCCAGCTACACAGGGTCAGAGTATTTGGCAGCAGAATAGATATTGGCGAATGCTCACTTCCTGAAGTACTTCAATGTTAGACCACCAATTACATCATAAGATTTTATCACACTTTAAACTGCCAACCTATTATCATTTCATTTAGGACTCTTGTGATCCATGCTTTGGGACTGCATGCATGAAGCAAACCTTCCCATAACACCGTGTCATAACCTGCAGACAAATCCACCGATATCACCACCACTCTATTCCATCACGTGTTCATAACATTCTCTTCCCAGTCTGAAGCCTGCTTATTCCAATGGCATGATAACATTAATTCGACCTTGGATCAGTGGAATGATCATGCTCTCCAGCAGTTTGTAGGCAGTGCTGAGAAGCAAAATTGGGCAGAAGTGCTCAGGAGTATTGCCTTCCTTTCGAACTTCTGGATACTTACTTTTTTAAAACACCTTGATAACTTGACAGTTTTCAGAATCACATTAAACAGGTCTACGCTTTTGTAAATGGGATAAATTCCTCATGAATGTAAACTTTATGATATCCCATTATCTTTTCACATTTGGACAACTTTAACACTATATCCAGTTCTTCCATACTAAAGAAGCAATACTAGATTTTGTTAGAAATCAATGATCTCCTGATGAAAGTGAGGTCCTTCTGTTTTGGAATGTGATTTTGGGGAAAAGGGGACGGAGGGTTTATTTAAAATCATTTTCCAGCTTCTGTTACTCAACTGTACGGTAATTTACTATTTTTTGACAGAATTTGTTAATTGGTTCTTGTTTGAAATGCAGTCTGAATTCACCACCTTCTTTGACAACAGATCTCAGCATTTGCTGCAAATTGCAGATAGTTTGCTGTAACCCTTCTTATTGATTGTTTTCCCAATTTCCATGTATTGTTTCACAAGAGGCTTATAAAATGGCTAGAGGCTAGCATAACTTTTTTTGCCAATGATGCAATCTCCAATTTTGTCATCAGTGATCCCAGGTGTTTCCACTTAGTGCTCTGTCATTTCACCATCCCCTCCCCTCTATATTTCTACACTGGTGACCATTCTTCATAAAAATGTGTCACTTTTCTGCTAAAGTGATCAAGTAAACGTTGGCAGACGTCAGCACATTTGAGCATGTGTTCTGAAGTAAGATCTCCTGGCACCTGCCAATCAGAGACAGAAGCTGAGCTCATCATGGATGATTTGATAGATGGAACAATTACTTATGTTCAAGGAAGATGATACTTCATCAATGGTGACTCGGTACCATCTCTTGAGTGTGCTGAATCTTATCATTCATGGTTGAGGTTGATGGGTGGCCTGTTCCCTCTTCACGCATCACATTTGTCCAGCCACTTTTAAACATTTCAGTCCACAAAAAGCACATTTACATGACAAGGTACTGTCCCCAAATTGAACTGAAAGCCTCATGTAAATTTCAGCACCTGCCACACCTTATGACCAGAGAAATTGGAAGACTGCTCTTTGCTTTTCCTTAGTGCAAACAGATTGTGCAGCAGACATGTTTACACTGTAACTATTAGAAGGCAACTGACACAGTCAGGGTCCAATAGAGTTCTGATGATAGCCTGATCCACCGTACACTTGCGAGTTCACAAGGCAGTATGACATGCTTAAAGGTATATTGTGACAAAAGTGTCCATAATTTTTTTTCTTAGCCTCATACGTTCAAAGAATTTAAACTAAAAAAAATACAAGATAGTGGAAAAATGGATGTGTAGGAAAATTGCCACCAGAGCAATTAAATTCTAATTTTTAATGGTTGTTATTACATTTTTTAATTATTTTTTTTATTTTTTTTATTATTATTATTTTTTTTGTTTAACATTTTTTTCAGTTTTAACTGTTTTTAATGTTGTTGTGTATTTGTGGCAATAATACTTGACACATGGTATCATTACTCTTCTATTCTTATACACCTGTTATGCATCTGTTTAAAATGCCATCTTCCACAAAATCTATTTTATACATCCTGCACTAAAATTATATTAAATTTTACAACGAGACTTGGGCAGGGATAAAACACAAAAAATATTATGTTGTAATAGCACAGTAGCATCAAAGAAATTATAATGATAATCAACTGTTCACTGATATCAAATATGAAAAATTTTCATGTGATAACAGATAGTCCAATTTACTGAAAATGAACTGAAAAAATTGTCTATTGTTCTTACAGGCTATAGTCCTTACATATTGGATAATGCTATGGAGAAGAAAATTAACATTTTACTGTTTATGTGACCAGTTTAGTTCATATTTTAATTTTTCTCAATATTGTTAACAGTTTGGTTACAATATTTTCTCCATACAGGATCCTAAATGTTTAGTTTTTTAACTGTAAAAAAAAAAAATACAGTAGTACAAACTTTATAAGAGTCCTTAATTGGTTTTGTTCAGAGGACTTTATTTGACCAGCATTATGATAGTGGTATGTCCACACTGAACTCCTTAATGGATATACGTATAATCCTTCAGATATGTGGGAACGTGATTGGAGTGCTACACGGCCACTCTCTATAGCTGAAATTATTAAAGGAAAATCAAATATATTAATACCATGTTTATATAATATGAAATTCTGAGGTCAGAGTATGCTTCAAATGATGAAAAAAGGAATAGATAATATTTTCCCTTCACTTAAACAAGTAAAATCCAAAGTCTTCTAATAATGCACTATGTGGGATCTTGTGATAAATCAGGAAAGTTGTATTTCAATGCAACAATTGCTTGTTTGACAACTTTTCATGCAGCATTAAAAATAATGATTAGGTAACTGGCAACACTCAGTATAACAGGGAAACAGATTATAAAATTTCACACTTTTGACAGGCGTTATTATTGAAAAATTGGACTTACTTGTCTCTTTTCGGGTTTGTGCCACGTTTTTTTAGCTGATGTCGCCAAAGTTTTGGCACCAACCTGGAGCCTTCATCAGGGCTTCTGTCTATCTTGCCATCTGGTGTTTTTTTTTAATAAACTTGAACACTTAATTCATTGTTTATTTTTACTGGCAAAGATGATTTTGTTTATCCACCAAAGAATATTTACTGTTCCAAAGAGGTTTGTGTATTATGGAGAGATCTTGTAGTTGTTACAATGTGTTCATTTGCTAGCACACACTTCCACATTTGACTCAAACCATAGCCGTCGTCTGTGTTGAAATTCCTGAGCTCTTCCAGTTATATTATTCATTTGAATTTAAAATTGTCTCCTCTGTACTGAACGAGTGAGAAGAGCTTGTATTTGAAATGAAAACAAAGACTTACAAAAATCCAGAGTTACAGTATTACAGTTGCAAACTGCTTCAATTTTCTATCTGTTAAAAACTTTTTACTTTATAAATCAATGGAATCAATAATGAATTTAAAAATATAATACAGATTGTCATTTATGTCAGGCACAGGCACAGTGGGGGAAAAGAAAGAAATTATTGGATCCCTCATCAGTCAAAGTACAGCCCAAATGTGAATCAAGTAGTCACTTCAAATCATTGTGCAAATTATCCTCTTCCTAGTATACAAAGATAATCTGAGAAATTCTCAGCATCACCATGCTGTCAGTAACCTATAAAGAATACAATTTTTCCTCTTTCTTTTAAAAAAAATGGTTATTAATCTCTCAAAAAAGCTGTAAGTTTCTTACGATATTTTGCAAAATTTATGATTCTAGCATAGCATAATTAGTATTGACATCTGAGGTCAATTGTCCTTTTATATTACTGAATACTTACAATATAAGACCAAAAAACTCGTATTTTACACAAATAACACAAGATACATTGAACTGTGACAGCATTTGTCCCCCAGGAACACATTAAGAATTCCAAAAGCATTTCCTTTTATTCTGCTTTTAGAGGAAAAATAACATAAGAAGAAAATTTTCACACTGTTGGAGAAGGGGAGCACAGAATCAAGACATGTGTATGCATGATTTCGCTATCCTTTATGTATATATAAATATAACAATGAAAAAAAGATGCTAAGTAGCGGAAAGGAATCAAATTAGGATAGGGAAATGAGCCACCACGTACCTTTAGATGATGGATGTGGGGCGTGAACACACAGAAAAGACACAAACACAAATAATAAAGAAATTTTCGGGAAAAAAAACCTTCGTCAATGAGAGAACATTATGAGAGGTGGGTGCAGCTGGAGATTGCCTCACAGAAAGTCCGCCGGTCAAGAAAATGGTGGGGGTAAATTCAAACATCGGAAAAGTAGAGGGGCAGTGAATCAGAGCTCATACCTGAGCAAAAATAAATATCCAAAGTAATTCTGGTCGGTGGGAAGTTCAAAATATAATTGGAACTAAATATACATTGAAAAAAAAAAATTATGTAAAATATTATACAAATAAAAATAATAATAATAATACTTATGAAGTAAACATCACCTCAGGTTAGTGGTGGTTCTATATAGGTAATGGAAAGGAGAGGAATTAAAAAAGGTTAAACATATGTACTACTAATAATGACCGGATATTATCTTAAGTTGAGACCAGGTGTTTGCCTTGTGCCAAGTTTATACTGGTGATTGGGATGTTGGAGAGGTAGGGGTAGACCCATAGCCAGGTAACTTTTTACAAGTGCAGAAAGCTTGCCTAGATGTTTTTGTGCTTGTTTTGCTAAGATCTGTATACACTCTGATAGAATCTGCTGTAAATGATTAATTTTAATTACCCTCAACGTACTCCTACAGCTCCCTTGATTTCCAAAACCCCTTGTCTTGCCCACATTTTCAATCTCCCCCACCCAACCCCTCTACCACCCACACCAAAAGCTGCCACTCTACTTCCTGCTAAACCACAGCAGTCTGTGGTGAACCTTTCATCATCTCCGTTAACAGAATCTCAACTCTCTGTTCTCTCGAAGGGATTGTCATTTTCCCCAACCCCGAAGTTTGACCATGCTGCTTTGGTCCGGGACTCTTTAGTGTTCTGTCGCACTCTCCAGTGGCGTTACCACTTTGCCACCCGGGATCATAATGACTTTCAGCATGATGAGATTGAGCCCTGCCTAGAGCGTTTCAAACCTCCATCCAAACTAAATCCACCTCTCCTTCCTCAACACCATCCATTCCTTATGTTCCAGGAATTCTTCACATCCAACCTGTCCTCAAAATCTTTTCTCAACTTCGTTTCCCACTCCAACAACCTCAGTATTAACGAAACCCGTGCCATGAGAGATCTGTCTAAGAACAGGAACATCATTATTCTCCCAGCTGACAAAGGCTCAACGACCGTAGTCATGGGCCGCTGTGACTATGAGGCCGAAGCTTTGAGACAGCTCTCTGACACCAACACATACCTTCCACACCCTACAGATCCTACAACCTCAATATGCTAATAAGTACGCACTCTCCTTGACCTCCAAGGCCCCTTACAAGGACTCTCCCCCAACTCTTTGTCCCTCCTTACCCCACAGAATCCCCGTACCCCCACCTTTTACCTTCTTCCCAAGATCCACAAAACTGGAAATCCGGGGAGACCTATAGTTGCGGCTTATGGGTCTCCTACAGAACGGATTTCAGCTTTTGTGGATCAGCACCTCCAGCCTTTTGTACAGGACCTCCCTTCATTCATTAAAGACACCCCACACTTCCTTGAACGACTTTCCACAGTCCCCACTCCTCTACCACCTGACTCCTTCCTTGTCTCCATAGATGTCTCTTCCCTTTACACCAACATCCCTCATGGACAGGGCCTCAGCTCCATGGAACACTTCCTGGAAATGCGACCTCCCGGCAGCCTCCCCAAGACATCCTTCCTCATTTCCTTGGCTAAACTCATCCTGTCTAACAACTACTTTTCCTTTAACTCACAAATTTACCACCAGATACGTGGTACTGCAATGGGCACCCGCATGGCACCATCCTATGCAAACCTTTTCTTGGGCCGTCTGGAACAACGATTCCTCAACAATCTTCCCATTAAACCTCTTGTGTGGTTCAGATACATAGACGACATCTTTATGATCTGGACCCACGATGAGCATCATATAATAGACTTCCTCAACTCCCTAAACAACCACTCCATCAACTTTACTTGGACGTACTCCCATACTCATGTTACCTTTCTTGATGTTGACGTTTCCTTGCATAACGGGCGCCTACATACTTCTGTTCATATCAAACCGACCAATCTGCAGCAATATCTTCATTTCAACAGTTGTCATCCCTTGCACATCAAACGTTCCCTTCCTTACAGTCTGGCCCTCCGTGGCAGGCGAATCTGCTCTGATGAACAATCTCTTTCCCAATACACAGAAAACCTGTCTGGAGCTCTCATCTCCCGTAGCTACCCTCCTGACTTAGTACACAAACAAATCTCCCGAGCCATAGCCCTTCCTTCACACAGCCACTCCAAGTCAGTACCCCTTGATACTAACCACAGCCCCGCCTTCATCACTCAGTACTTCCCTGGTCTCGAGTCCATTAACCTAATCCTTCGCCGTGGACATGATTTCCTACGTTCCTTCCCCGGGATGCGTACCATTCTCCATAAAATTCTACCCACTGCTCCTCCCACATGTTTTAGCAGACCACCGAATTTAAGTAATATCTTGGTCCACAAGTACTCATCAAGTAATTCGCCCAGACTGCCACAGGGTTCATTCCCATGCAATAGACCCCGTTGTAAAACATGCAGCATGCACCCAGCCACTACCACTTACTCCAATCCTACAACAGGTGAAACATTCCCTATCATTGGTCATGCTACTTGCATGACAACACACCTCATATACCAACTGACATGCCTCCATTGTTCCAGCTCATATATAGGCCTCACAACCAATCCCCTAGCTATCAGAATGAATGGCCACATGCAGACAGTCTATACTAACAATGAGGCCCATCCAGTTGCAAAACATGCCAGTTCCCACAAAATCAATAATTTGAACATCTGTTTTTCAGTTAGGGCTATCAGGGTTTTCCCTAACAACACGACCCCCTCTGAACTTCGTTGATGGGAACTAGCCTACCAGAATATCCTTGACAATAGACATCCTCCTGGCCTCAATCTCCAATAAACTCTGCCCACCAGACCCAGCACTTATTATCTATACCATTTACGTTTTTTATTTCTGTATTTACTATTATCCATGCTATTTACATTTATTTTACTTTTTACTTATAGTTATAGTCTCCGGGTGCACCCACCTCTCATAATGTTCTCTTGTTGAAGAAGGGTTTTTTCCCGAAAATTACTTTATTATTTGTGTTTGTGTCTTTTCTGTGTGTTCGCGCCCCACATCCATCATCTAAAGGTAAGTGGTGGCTCATTTCCCTATCCTAATTTGATTCCTTTCCGCTACTTAGCGTCTTTTTTTCATTGTTATTATATATATATATATATATATATATCCCCACCCAGTTATTATTCACCTCTTTCAATAATAACATATTGTCATCAGTATCGATTATCGACCCAATATTTGAGCTTACTCCCCCCCCCCCCCTTTTCCACCTAAACTACCATCCGCGCCTGAGACGCCATTCACCAGTTGGCCGTCTATGTGTACACATGTGACAGCGCCTGGTGCTTCACCTTCTGCATGTTTAAGGCTGCTGTAGGCCGAAATATTGCGCTTCTCTTGTGTTTGTTTTTTGTTCGTCGTCCCAGCCGCCTTCATCTGTGGTAAGTGTTGGGTCATATTTCCCTATCCTTCCTTAATTTTATTGCCTTAAAGCTTTTTCCTGCTCATTGTTATTATATATATATATATAATGCTTTTAGGCAGTGAATACATAAAAGGACATTGAAAGCAAACCTATCATTGACCAGAGATGAAAGCAAGATGGCAGGGAAGATCACTAAAAGAAGAAAAATCAATTTTACAATACATTGGTATGAACCGTATTCAGAAGAGAAATAATATAGGGAATATGATGTGCACACACCAAGTTTCACTACAAGTGTCACGTGGCGAGAGTCTGTTCATGAAAATTTTTATTATTTTCTGTTTGTTGCTGCCTTTCTGCTTTCATCTCTTGAAGAAGAAAAAGTGTGAAACATTTTACAATCCTAGTCAAATTATTATTCTCTTCCTTTTATGCTTGAAGCATGTTCTTTCATACTTTTCCTCTTATCCTAGGTGTCCCAATTCTTCTATATATTGTGTTCCTACAAAATTTAATTACTCTATTCCTCTCCATTGTAAAGGTTCCATTTCAGTCTCCTATTTTCTCCCATTCTATTAACACACCCACATTTCTGAAACTTGAGCGATCTGCTTTGTTCCAAACATCTCTCTCCCAGTTTCTGATACATTAGTTAGTACATGCTTACTTACAGTTTTTAATATTCAACCTTTGTTGTTGTTCCCAAATGAGTGTATTAGGAAGATTGGTTCTCTATTTCCTTTGATAGTCTCTTTCTTCTGAAGTCCCTAAAAATTGCTTAAGATATTCTATCATTTTACAGTTAGATGGGGCAATGCACAGAATCTGAGGTATCTTCAACAGAGCTGTATTCTTTCTCTCAATTCTGCTGGTAGGGTCATTGCATACTGTAAGACATATCATCAAGGATGTTTCTTATTTTGTTCTCATACTATGGTTCCAAAAGGAACAGTGTATCGTTTCTCTTATTTGCCAGATAGTCACCATAGTTTGTGGTATCTATCATTTCCACACCCGTAACATTTTAAAACATAACAGAATTACATGGTGATTCATTTTTCACCAAAGTGTGTAATACTATCAAGAAATTAGTATTAAAACCACATATGTATTGTAATGGAACAAGTACTTTAGCTATTTATTTAAACCTTAAAATCTTTGCTTTGTTTCATGTGACATGTAGTTAAAACTGGACTGATATCAAATGTACTGAGAATAATTAACATGTAAACAGTTTTTTAAAGTAAATACAGTCATTATGATAGACAGTTTATATAGAAAGAAAATAAATAAGACAAGTATATTGGTATTTAAAGTGGAGTAACTAATGGCACTGACATCATGAAGATGACTGAATGATAAAGCAGTCTAAATTCAAATAAATAAGGGGAAAATAACTAACACCCAATGTTCTCTGCATTTAAACAAACCTAAATAAAAAATTTCTGCACTAAAAGTAAGAGCGAGATATAGGAGACTAAAATAAATTGAATTTTAAATTGAAGAAAAGTTAGAAGTGATGTACTAATAGAAAGAGTATTTTTATGTAAGAAAAATGGTGTAAAATATAAAAGATTATAGAGGTTATGCAATCTTAAAGGAAGTCCAATAACCATGTGGACAATGAAAATATGAGTTTAGGTTAATATCCAGTCAAATACAGATGTAAGTCATATATCAGATTAACCTAGGGTTTAAAAATGATTTTTCAAGGTTAATAGATTTCTGAGGGACTTAATATTTTAGGAGAAAATGAAAAATTAAAAGTACAAAAATTATTTCACTTTAGTAATTTATTACAGCAAAACAATGGTGTACTTAAAAAAAGTGTCAAACTGAAAAAATTCAGAATAATTTAATCTATCACATATCAAAATTGGGTAATAATTGGTCAGAATTAAGTAGCCACAGGAACATTTCATGATGAGATTCACAGGGTTGAATGATGCAACATGGAAATTTCTAGGCATTCCCAGGGGTGTAAGTATAAAAGCCTCTGCATCGCTACCCTTGCGAGCAGGTGGTTGGCAGTAGTTATCGAATGTAGGTGGACTTTATGATGCCCACAGAAGGAACTTTTTGTACAGTTTAGTTACTTAAAATATTTTTAGCTTCATACCAGGCTTTGATTTATTTCAATGAATTAGTCATGGTGTCCGAGTATTTTCATCATCATCTGCGACTCTGAAATATTTCAGTGATTACATGAACTTTAAGAAATTCTTACAAGTTGAGAGAATTTCTTATTCGCATAAGTGAATTAAAAAATTGGTTATTTTTGGAAAATTTACAGAAGGACTGTTGTAGTGATGAATGCACTGAGTGATGGAAACTAACCTACATCTTCATATAAGAATAAAGTCCAATTAAACATTTCTCTACTCATGATGTTAATTCTTATACCAACAATATGAAGTTTTGTAGAAATACTAAAGTGAACTTTTTTTCTACTTTTGTTATTCCAAACTTTCTTCATTAAGTATTTAAGAAAATTATCTACAAATTCCTTGCCTTAGGTGGCAACCAATCTCAGGAAAGAACTTTTGGATTAATTAAAACATTTCAGAAGTTTGCTTGAATTACATGGTTATTGGACACAATGAACAGTTTAGCTTGCAATACAAACAATTTAAGCCACCCATAACAGACTTTTCTGCAACAGTGTGAACAAACAAAGATAGTAGATTATACTAAAGTATTCAGTAACACCAATATATCATCAAGGGCACAAACAATCTTATCAGTTAAAATACCCTTCAGATTAACTTCACTAAATACTTACTGGAAGTAATATCACAGCTCTTGACCTGCGTTGAAAATTTAGACCAATCTCCAAGGTAACAAACACCATTATTAGCCATCGCTAATGGCCCTGCATCCACCCACTGCAGAGACTTATCATCCACATGAATACTTCCATTCACATGGCCACTAAGAGCAGGCGAAAAATGCTCAACACAGCGCTGAGCAAGCTGACCTCCTCGCCTCAAAAGACGTTGAGCTATGAGTGAATCTGAGCCAATTGCTAACAAATGTATGGGCCTTTGACTGCATCCCTAAAAAGAATGTCTTTGATCAATACAGCAAAAATACTAAATTAGTTAACACATGTGAAACAAGGAATTCAAATTAAATAGTGTGTGTATAAGAAAGGAAAGAGAGCAAAACCTTTGCTTATAGATTAATGCAGGATGGTGCAGAAAGTGAATAAACAAGAAAATGTATAATATTTAAACCCTTGTAATATGTTTGGCGATATCTGAATACAGAAATAACTTTTTGAAGCCTTTATTTCTTCTGATTCATAACAGTCGAGAGAAGCCAGCCAAAAGCTTCCTTTCACTCTTTCGCTTACCAGACATTTAACATCTATCAATTCAACACCTTTCAACTACCATCAACACATCATCGCCAAAATGAGATAAGCACTTGTTAGACAAAAACTTATTACTGGATGTTTGCATAACAACTTACGCTTTGCTCTGATCATTAGTGTGGCCTAAGGATATGCTGTCTTATGGTCGCCAATCATCTGGAAACCTCAGGTGAAGAAGGTAGGTTTTAAATAATGTTCACTGTAGACTTTCATGAAATGTTTAAACTATATACTCTTCAGAAATTAATTCATCACATGTTGACCAATTGTAAGGCATTGAAATTCTTCTCTGAAATAAATAATTGCATGTTTAAATCCTGAGACAAGCCACAAGCAACTCCCTATGAGCCCCTAACTGAATAAAGTTCAATTACATCATGATTAGAAACACTTCTCCCCTATTTGGCAAATCTAATATAAGATGGCTGATCAGACTACATAACTTCCTTTTTCTCTATGAGCCAACATGACCTGTCCATACAAGAGCTTCCAAACAACTGCCCCCTCAACGGGTTCCAGCTCCTCTTAAATACCCTCTCGGGTCTCTTTCGCAATTTTCTAGAAAATTATGCAACTTCAAACCTAATTTTTTCTGATCGACTTGAAATTTTTGTGGAAGTTAACTCTTTCTCTAAATTTAAAACAATTCCTTATAAAAGTTTCTCTAGCTTCAGCAGGTTGTCTGTAAAAAATTCTTGAAGTGGCGAAACCTATAATTTTCTCTCACTTTTAAACTGTTTGACCTAAAATGTTAATTCTTGTTTTAAAATTATCTACTCATTCTCCCTTATCTATTGGTATAAAACATGACTCGTTTACAATTTTCTATCTTAGTGCAATCCATAAATGCGTCTCAACTCAAAATTTCTTTATTCTCTATCTTCCAAAGTATTGGTGCTACCGAGCTGTGTGATAACTTCATTTTTTTCTCGATAACATCATTTTCCTACAAAAAGGATATTTACTCATTACTTAGAGATTCCAAATTTTTAGATAAGGTAGTTTAAAATCCAATGCAACTTTTGAGTTATAAATCTTTCCTGTAGCTTGAAAACTTAGAGCAGTAAAATTACTTAACTATTTTTTTCTGGTGTTGTTAACGACATGTGAATTTCAACTTAAATCTAAAATATCTTTCTAGCACTATTTTATGTCCTTAAAGTGTCCCATGTTGTTTTAATCGTGATCACCTACTTCATCTCTGAACATGAAGGGAATGTTTTCTATTTTAAATTAAGCATTTCTCTTTATAATGCCAACGTTGACAAATCGTTATAATCGAATTTCATTGTTTACTTCTACTTATCACTTGATAACTGCAAAGAAAATGATTCTAAACATGCTTTACTATTGGATTCTTATTAGTCTATACCTCTTTTAACAAAAGTTGAGCAATTATTATCAAAATTTAGGTTATATGACACACTGTTGTTATTCGGATATTCCATGTTGTGTGAACTTACAATTATTCCATAACTACCATAACTTGTAATTTGTTCCTTCTCAGTTACTCACTCATTCCTCCAATAGATTTATATAATTCAATCAATTTCCCAAAGCCTATTTTGATTTATTTTCACAATTCTCATTTTGGTATAATTATCAATATTTTATTTGCCTTGTGTTTTAGTGTTCTTACAAATGCCATTATTTGTTTGTAGTGTTTCCATCAGTGTGTAATTTCCTTCACAAGTGTTTATCAATAATTAGCATATATTATATTAATTCATGTTTTCCTTCAAAAGCAACCTGCTCATTAATTAATATCTAAGAATAATATATGAATGTGCTGCTAAGCATTCAGTTAATCTACTTGCCACTATACTAACAAACAGATAAATTACTTTCCTTTACAATAGCTGCTATGCTAACAAAGTTAACCCAATTTTTTGATGTGCGTTTGACAAGTGTTTACACCAAAGTTTGGTGAAAAGTCAAGACAAACTCATAAAAAATTATATGTTTGTGTGCTCACTGTAAGGACACAGCAGCAGTAGAAAGCATAATGCACAGGATACTAAACGAATGACAGAAAATGACCATTAGAGATGGGGAAGGGTTGAAGCAGAAAACAGTGTCAATTGGAATACAATACCAACGGAAATGGTGATTTAAATGAAACATAAAAAGATTATACTTTTTAAAACTATCATTATTATCACCATTTTTAATGATGATATATTTCTATATTCTTCTTCCAGCAATCACCTTAGGAATCTCAAGTGATAATTTACTGCCATTTGTGTGCTAATCTGTGGCATGTGCACACCCATCAGCTTGCTGAACATTTCATCAGTCTCCTACATAAATAAAGGTTCTCCCAAAATATTTTAAATTGTTTCTGATTTTCTATGTGTCATCTCAGCCCTCCTGCATTCAGGTCAGGTAAGTGATAAGTTTACTTTCCTCAACATTTTTATTTATATATACACACTCTCACCAAACTGCTGAGTATGTATATGTATATACTACCTGCATTTTGGTATCCCATCTCAAATAGATTATAGAAACATTTTGACATTGTGTAGGCTAGTTTACAAATAATCTATCCTCACAGAATTATAATAGCCATACACATCCATGCAATTTATCAGCAGTTAAAAACCAATAAACAATCTGAAAATGTAAATGATTTTGTAGACTTATGCGTTCGTTGTCAGTGTTTTCTTGGTTTTCCAAGTGGAACCGCGTCAATTTATTAAAACCTAATGTTTCGGCCATTATAAGGCCTTCATCAGAGGACTAACATGCCTCAGATTGCTGCCGCCTATAAAGGAGATATTTCTGGCCAATGGCTACAGCCTTCACGTCATCAATAAGGCCATCGCAACACTTCAACCTCAAGTGCTGTCCTGTACTGCAGCACCAGAAGAAGACACCAGCAGACCAACGGACAGACCCATGGCAGTCTTACCCTACGTTCAGGGAGTAACAGATAAGATTGGTTGTCTTTTAAAAAAGAAAAATGTCCATCCCATAGATTGAGCACCTAGGAAGATTTCTGACCTGCTTGTAAGGGTAAAAGTCAAAAGGGAGAAATGACAGACGCCAGAGGTTCACCACATACCCTGTAGCTGTGGCCAGGTTTATATAGGGGAAACAGGATGCACAATCAAGGAAAGGCTTAATGAACACATTAGACATTTTAAAAATAACATTTCCAGCAAATCAGCTGCAGCACAGCATTCAGCTGATAGTGGGCACGCTATTTTATTTAATGAGAGTAGTTTGCTGGTCCAGGAAAGCAGATGGTGGTCCAGACAGGTCAGAGAAGCATTGGAAACTAAAAAGAGACCTGATAATATGAATTCAGACAGTGGACTTTTAAGCTTGATCAAATATGGTCATGCCTGCTCAGAAAAATACAGGATGTAGGCCCCCGGCAGCACTGATGGCGGAAACACCAGTGATGTCAATACAAACGCAGCTGGAGGAGCTATTTATATGTGGTAGCGATGTGAGGCATGGTAGAAAAGATGTTAGAATAAAACAGAAGGATTAACATAACAAATTAACTTGTAACATCCATGTAAAAAATAATTATTTTTCACTACTCTGAAAATGTAGACAAACAAAATGTAGACTGAATCATTCGCAAAAACCTCTGCAGTGGAATAACTTTCAACAATGTGACACATTTTGTTTGAATCACTACGTGAGTCTTCTTTGATATGGCCTAAACTTAATAATATTACCAAATTTTTGCATGGAGATTCATTGTGGTGAGGATTACACATTTCAAAATGTATATGATGTTTCAGGACACAAGATAAATCTTATCTGGGTTTCTTGTTATAAATCAAATGAACATGTATTAGCACTTCATTTTAGATATTAATACTACAGTAGAACTCCAATTATCCGAATCAATTGGGACCGGATAATAAAAAATTCGGATAATTGTTTTTTTCCGAAAAAGTGTCTATTTTAATTAATTACTGTATATATGTGGAAAAATGTAAGAAGAAACTATATTTAAAGGAAAAGAGCTTTTAATTTATTAAATGAAAAGGCAACATTTTTACATGTTAAGTGTAGTTACAAGTGCTGTACATTAGTACAGTATGTTTCTGTTTTCTGGCAGTAAAGACATGCATCCGCTTGAAAGTGAGAAGTTTCATGTGGTGTGTAGGCAGAATCATTATTTTTGAAATCTCAGTACGTTTCCGGTATAATTAAAAAAGCGATTCGGATTATCAGCGATTCGGATAATCGGAGTTCAGATAATTGGAGTTCTACTGTAGTTCAAGAAACTCTGATTTTGTAAGCAAAGCATGATTTTGGTTTGTACTCTACTACAGTTACACAAATATAACCTTTCATAATTTTGTAATTGTAGGCTTCCACAGCTGGAGTCAATGATCTCTTGGCTCTTCGAATGATGCTGCATCATTGTGTAGAATGGCATAGACACCGAACTTTCGGCTGTAATTCAGAAAATTTCTGCCCACGAAAAAGGCGGTATGACAGCTGAAGGATTGGCTTTCAACACTTGACACGGCATCACCTGGATAGCTAGGAGACCATTTCATATTGTTCTCTCTATGTCTTTTTAAGTCTGCTTATGAAACAAAACAGCTTATTTTATGGAGTAGTCATTTATTAGAAGAACCAGTCCTTAGGTACCACACCCTCTTTTCTTTGTAGATATTTTTTTCATCTTCTGGTTCAAAGTTTTCTGCCATAGATGACGTCACCAACTGAGCCACCAGACTGTTATTCTAGCACAATACATACTTATAGCTACAGATATTCTGTTAAGATTAGCATGTGATGCAAACTCATAAGATTTTATCCATTCAAAAATCGCCTAACACACCTAAAGAAGTTTTCACCTCAAAATCCAACTTAGCCCAAAATCCAAAAGTTTGTCGAATCTTCCAGAAGGAGATATGCCATGCTATTATGTCAGAGGCAGGAAGTACAATTCATTTTCTCATGGGCCTACAGTTCAACATAGAATCAGAACCATGGATAATCTCAGTGTAGCTCATATCAAAAACACAACTCCTAAAAAATTCTGCTCACCACAGGATTCGAACCCGCAACTGGAAAGAGAAACTTTTAGAAGTAATCACCTTGAATGCCTTGTTTTGAAGTATATGTATGCAAATTACTATCAAAACTGGATTAAAAACTGTGAGTTTGTACGAACAACATTGACAGAAATTAAGATGGGATGGGGGGGGGGGGGGGAAGGAGGAGAGGATTTAGGTTTCTGTAAATCAAACATAGACAGTATTTTTCTATTTGTTTTAAAGTACATCCAAAGTTCCATCAAATTCTGATAAAACGGTGTTTTCCAAAAAATGCCAAATGCACATATTGTACGCATAACACGTCATAGCATGTTGTTAACACAAATTCATAGATTTCCCCCAGCCTATAGAAGTTTTCACTTCAAAAAATGAGATTTGTAGCCAAGCATTATTTAAGGTTGTACTGGAACATCATGGGCAAACTTCTAAATAAATTGATAATATAAGATTATGATTTTTCTCTGTATTAAAAACAAATAATTCTAACATTAAAAATTTGTCTGGGTTTTGATTAATCAAGCAACAACAGTTCACAGGTTTCTTGTATTGTAATAACAGGCCCTTTTGCATTATTGTTATAACCATTGATGCTGTGATATAGTTCAAACCCCAGTGACACTTTAAATTCTTTCTCTGTTAGGGGTATATTTTTCAGCACTTCTTATTGACAAGTAAGAAAACTGTTCTATGAATCCTTTGTCTGTCCCTTGATTGAAAGTTTTAGAATAGCATGGGACCCAAACTCTGTATACCAAATACAGAAGACAGAAATGTGGAAAAGAGGGCAGCTAAACATGTTTGTAGAAATTACCATAGCACACAAACCAGTTAGAAATATGTTGAAGGAACTGGGTTGGGAGTCATTGGAAGACAAGAGGCAGTAATGAAAGTGGTAGGAATATGTAAAGACATATACTGTAATGAGGCATAGAGTGCTATTGGATGAAGAAATAGGGGTAGGATGTGACAAGAAAGAGAGAAATTAATCTATAAAATAAACACTTGATTTCTACCACAAGAGGTGGAACAGTTTATTTTCATTATTGAGTTAAATTTCATTGGAGCACATGCTCCAGTGACAATTTCCCTAATTATATATTTCTTATTATTTTTGTTATTATTATCTTATTGTTATATTATTGTTAAATTCCTGCCCCATTTGGGGTATACAAATTTTAATTCTAAGTTCCTTCAGCATTTTTGGTAAATTATTCATCACTTCCCGTATACTCTTACTCCAATTTCTGATACCCTTACCCACAAAAGAAAATTTTCCCATTCTCTTATGCATAAATTTGAGAGCAAGCTTGTGTCCATAGTAATCTTCTCCCTTCCATGCACTACTCCTAATTCTTTGACCAATATCCTTCCAAGCCCCATCACCAACATATGCCACGTACATTCCCAACACTCTTTTCAACCTTCTCCTGTCTTCCAGTGACTCCCAATCCAGCTTCTTTATCATCTAAGTTACTGATTTGGTCCTGCAGTAATTTCCACAAACAAATTTAGCTGCTCTCCATTGCACACCCTCCAACTCATATATTTGATAACCAAAATGTTAGTCCCAAACTACACCATCACATTCAAGCAATGGTATGAACAAAGATTTGTACCCTATTCCTTCTATCACACATCCTCTCATCATTCCCTTCAGTAAATGAAAGATTTTGAAACTTTTTGCTACCACCTTCCCAATGTGTTCTACCCAGTTGAGTTTATTATCAAATGTTAAGCCAAGATATTTACACTTCAACAAGGAATTTTGTCCCCACCCTACAATCATAAACAACCTTTAGTTTTTTATCTGTGTATTTAATAAGCTGACTCTTCTTGGCATTTATCATCATTGCATGATGACCTACGCGGTTAGATATTCTATCCAGATCGCTTTGCAGTTGTTCACAATCTTCTCTCGTTTTGATCCTACTACATGCCTACCATTATATCATCTGTAAACAACCTAAATTTTGACTATAACCATAAACACAGCCATTAGAATGATGAACAGCAGTGGTCCCAATATACTACCCTGTGTCACACCTTCACCCTTTTGCCCAAAATAGCATGCTAATTAATGTTTACAATTTTCTAGACTTGACCACATAAAGAATGATGAGATTAGATCAAACCTAGAGCTGAAAGAATCCATGAAAGAGAGACTTAGGTCATCAAGTCTTAAGTCACCTGGGCATGTCAAGAGAATGGCTAGTACAAGACAACCAAAAATTTATTTGGAAAAATTATAGTACGCAAAAGACCAGTGGGAAGGCCAAGAAGAAGATGGACAGACCAACTGAAGGAGGCATTAAGAGAAGAGGCTGAAACTGGGAATATATCACAGAGAGATAAACTTTTCTGGATGGGAAACAGTGGAAAACGATCATCCACAACAACCAAGACTCATAAACCACACCCGGGAAACTGGAGATGGTCCCCAATGATAATGATGATGATGTTATACTACTGCTGCTAATTGTTCAGATAATCTCTTGGTTTTCTTGTAAAAGAGGATAAGAATAGAAGGCAGCAAATAAAATGCACAGTTTCACTGGCTAGCAAAGCTTTCAACCCTTTCTCAGGCGAAAGGGTTGAGGAAAATAATGCTTCATCCAGATCATGACTCTATATGGATTCTCAGGAAAGAAGAGCAGATGCTTTCGAGATGTGTTTCTGACAGATGATAGAAAAGATCAGTTCAATAGTTAGAGTAAAGACTGGGGAGGTTCTGTTGAGAGTTTTTATGAGCAGAAAAAGTGTGAAGTCTATTAGAAAATTGAGGAAAGGTTTCCAACCTGGTTTGAGGGGAGCAGGGGAAGTTGGCAGGTAGCTTCACCACCCGTGTGGACGGTACCCTAGCTGCGCACAGTCACACTTGTTATGTCCGCTTCACTTTCTCTTGGAGATAAAATCCTTTATTCTACTTAGCCAATTTCCTCTGACATGTCATTGTTAATATTGAACTTAGGCATTTACCTTATTAATAAATAAATTGTGGTGGGGACGGGGGCCATGGGAAGAGTCATTTTGAAAGAAGGGTGGAATGGGAAGAATTATTTTGACAGAAAAGGTGGAGCAGTAAAGTAAATGTTTGGAACCCTTGGGTTAGAACATTTGAAAAAACAAAGCAATATTGTAGAACTTTTGGAAGGTATTGCTAATACAAAAAGAAAAAGAGAACATCAAAGACTTGTAGAACTCTTGATGTTTACTGGGGGTTAACTAAACAACACATGTTCCTACATTAATAATGTTAATGACCAGTTGTCTCTGGTACCTATAATTTTTGGATAAATGGCCGCCACACACTAGAAATACCCCAAACGTGAAAGGTTGAAGTGAAACGAGTACACTACACATAGTTTTAAAGTTTCATAAAATTTATTATCTTCCAAAAGTTCTCCTACAGAAGTTCAGTACCAGATTTTACAATAAAGTGATCAGACAAATTGTTCTATAGAAGATTTACAGGCCAAATACACTCACGAGAGAAGGCAAACTCTCTTCTAGCCACCCCTATCAAACTGAAAGTGCAGCTACGGCGTTATTGGAATGACTACAACTACCGACCACGAGGAATCAATTAGCTTCACCAGCAATATACTGCTAGCTACTATGGCGACCTTCTACTTACTACCGAGCGTGGTGGTGTAACGGATAGCGTTCTGGCCTCGCATTCGGGAGGACGGCGGTTCGAATCCCCGTCCGGGCATCCAGATTTGGGTTTTCCATGGTTTCCCCAAATCACTCCAGGTGAATGCCGGGATGCTTCCTTCAAAAGGCCATGGCCGAATTCCTTCCCATTCCTTGCCCCCATCCTTTCCCGTCTCTAAAGACCACGTTGTTAAAAAGGGACGTTAAACTGTTACAAAAAAAAAAAAAAAAAAAAAAAAAAAAAAAAATTTCTACTTACTGAATCGATTGATTTTGTGATGTCAGCCAAACCATTTGAAATATCTCAAAAAGTGACTAATAGCTTCAATCATAACTAACACATTGTCTTCCTGGTATCTTATTCTATCTGTTTTAACCTGGTTTAGTCCTCAAAAAGACTTCTATGAAATTAATCCTAAATTCTCTCACGTAATCAGTCTAGGCACATTTTGCAATAATACATTTCTAAAAAATCTCATTTATCTTTCAGACGCCTTGAACTTTCTACAGAAACCAAAATATTATTTTAACCCCATCGAATTTGTCTATCGTCTGAAATTAATTTCTCGTTTCTACCTTCTTCATTTTTAATTTTGATTTTTTCTTTTAATTAAAAAACCTTCTTATCTTTTCCTTAATTGCTGACTACTACTGGTGATAAAAACTCTGCTATGACTTTTCCCATTTGCTAGTTATTTCAAATTTTAATTTCAGCCCCTCCCCCTTCTGACCGCATGGTTTAAATACATTAATATATCAAAATATCCTCTAAACTAAATTTTTCTGTGTATGTGGAATACACTTTAAAATGATCTCCATAGTGAGTTTTAGCAGTGAAAACGAATGCAAGAAAAACTGTTGAACTTGAAAAACTACTCTACCTAAAATTTCTATCTTCATTATAGATAGCCTTGAAATCCAACTCAGAAGTGTTTTAATAGTAGGAATGACTGGTAGAAATACTTTACTGCACTTGTTCTCTGGATTAAACCTATTCCTACATGGTTTAAACAAGCTTATAGATATGCTATAGACTCCACTTTGGAGGTTGGTACTAAAGTGTCAAACAGCTACACCAGGGTGAAAATGGTAGAGAATAGAGATGAATCGAGAAGATTCGAAGGACATATACCATGTCAAGATCTTGCCTTAAGACATAATACTTATTATTGTTATTTATATCCATTCAGACTGAATCACCAACATCTTTTTAATAGACTTCTATTTTCAAATTGCTCCAGATCTAGATCCTTTATAATACCTATTACTGTGTATGTTCCTTAGTGATTCACAGAAACCTCTAGCTGCTCACCATTGCACATCCGCCTCACATTGCACTAAACACCCACAATGCCGATCTCATATCATGCCACCATAATCAATTAAAAGCCTCAGTAATATTTCCCTGTTAGATGAATTACTTTAAAAACTTTCCTTCCGCCCCTTCCAATAATAGTTATTATATTGTGTCTGTTATCAACTGATATGTAAAAATATTTAAATTCTTGATTTTCTGCCAGAAATTAAGTATCCATATTACAGTCATAAAAAGAAACTTTTTTTTACACGAAATAAGCCATTTTTTGTGAAATATGTATCCCTTAATTGTATTTTTTTTAAATGTGTATTTACCATCATTTTGTGTTGTTTTAGAGGCTGGAATAAAACAATAACCATTTATAACAGAATTTATTAAGTGTGAAAATTCAAAAACTTCATCTTCTTTAAGCAAATTTGAAATTGACATAAATAATGCCACAGTAACTTTACTTAGTATACCAATAATGAACATTTAAAGATACTGTAATAATGTGAATTATTATTATACAAAATCTCTTACTGTTAATAACAAGCTGTTTTTATAAAAAGGAAAATGCATCAAGCCTAGTCATGGTATTGAAAATACACCCATCATCAGAGTAGGAAACGAGAGATGTGATGACACAAATTACATAAACATCCAAAATACAAATATTCTGGGGTTTCCGTTATTATGTGAGAAAATAGGTGATAGAGGCAGTTCACAATATATGTGTTTCCACAGACAGCATTTTCAGCAAAGTAATATTTTTCTTTCATGTATACAGCCTTTCCAATACAGTTTGTATAACTAAATCCTTTTTCAAAATCAGATAACCTCCTCAGAATTTTTATTTTATATTTCATGTGTGTTATAACACAGCTTTTGTAGTGCTTTTTCCTGCAGTTAGTAAAGAAGGCTACAATTTGTAACTATACTATTACTAATAAGAGAAAATGAGAAGAGGCAGAGATGATTTTTGGTTATGCAGAACATAAATGTTTTAATAATAATAAAAAGGAATATTATGAAAGATGTTATTTCTGTGTAAAGATAGAGATGTTTCTAAATATTAGTACATCAAATATTACCTGTGATGCCAGATTTAGCAGCATACCCATTTTCAGATCTCTAAAAGCTGTGACAGGGTATAAATCCACTGCAATATGAGAAGCCAGTGCTGTCACAAATGACCACGGAGAGTTGGAACTGCTAGCTCTGAAAAGGATACAAGTATTTTTATTATTATAAATGAGAAAAATTTACTACAGTTGACTCCTATCAAGTGCATAAAAAAGTTTTAATGCCAACTAAGGGTGTATGACATATGGACATTCCCTGATGCACATTTTTTTTTTATGAATTAAGAAATTATACTTGGAATAATTATGTTAAGAAATAATTAATGATTTGTGTATATTTTTTAAAAAATTTATAGTAACGAGTATTTCCACAGACGGTATATATAAATTGTATGTAGATAGAATAATATAAGTGTCTTAGCTTTTTATTAGTATTAGTATCTTTGATTGTTTGGTTGTTAAAAAAAAAAAGAGAAAGGAGAAGAAAAAAGATTGTTAACTAAAAACTTAATGTGTGAATTTGTAATAATTATAATTGAATTGAACCTTAAATATAATTAAAAAGAAAATTGCTACAAGGTATACACCTGGTGTATTAATTAAAAAGTAACGAGGAGGTTACATATTTGGCGACCCTGCCAGGATCCTACTGGAATCTTCTGATGTGATGATGCAATTAGTTATCATTGAGAAAAGTCTATGAAACAGTATGAAGTACTGCATATGTCAACTATTGGAATAACGGAAAAAGGAGGTAAACGGAATTTCTGATACGACAACCTGGGTATGTATCAAACGAGCGACTACGGAAACACAGCGACGCAGTAGGCAAGAGTGGTGGCATAGATTCCTACATATACTTGGGGAAGGTATGAACTTGCATATACCGAAACGGACAATCAGGGAAGAGAATGATCCCCCATGGTACACACGGGAGGTTAAAAGGTTACTCAAGAAGCAAAGGAAAATACATGCACGATCAAAAAGGACGATGCATCGGACTGATTTAGATAAGTTAGAGGAGATAAGGGGACGTGTTAAGAATGTGATGTGTGAGGTCTTTAATGACTTTCGTGCCAATTCTCTCTCCAAGAGCCTCACTGAAAATCATAAGAAATTTTGGTTGTATGTAAAAAAAGTTAGTTGTAGTGGGAATAATAAGCAAGTTCTAATAAAAGATGGACGGGAAGTTGAAGACAGCCACGACAAGGCTACCGTATTTAACACCGAATTAAAAAATTCATTCACGCGCGAAAACATGGAAAACATGTCCTCTTTATCACATCTTGTGGAATTAGAGATGGATCCGATAGAAATTGATAGCGTAGGTATTGTAAAGCAATTAAAACTCCTGAAGTGGGGTAAAGCGCCGGGTCCCGATGGTATACCGGTAAGAGTATTTTTTTGAATATGCGGAGGATATTGAACCATTTCTGTCAGATATATTCCGTAAATCTTTAGAAGAGAAAAAAGTACCTTCTAGCTGGAAAATAGCACAGGTAATTCCCGTTCTTAAGAACGGAGATCGGAGTGATCCTAGGAATTATTGACCATATCTCTAACATCTGTCTGCAGCAGAATTCTGGAACATGCCATATGCTCAAACATTATGAAGTTTCTAGATGAGAACGAGTTACTTACACCGTTTCAACATGGATTTCAGAAGAAGATATCATGTGAAACACAATTGGCCCCGATTTTCCCATGACGTAATGAAAGTTATCGATGCAGGTTCGCAAGTAGATACAGTTTTCTTCGATTTTCAAAAGCTTTTGATTCTGTGCCACACAACCGACTTTTATTGAAGATTCGAGCTTACGGTATTTCGGCTCAGATTTGCGAGTGGATACGTGATTTTCTAACTGGTCGATCACAGTATGTCGATGTTGACGGGGAAGCCTCTTCTAAGGTAAATGTTACTTCGGGCGTTCCTCAAGGAAGTGTAATAGGTCCACTTCTTTTCTTGATATTTATAAACGATCTGGGTGACAATGCTGGTTGTGATTGTTTGCCGACGATGCAGTTATCTATAGGGAAATAAGGTGCTCTGACGATTGCTTAGAAATTCAGCACGATTTGGATGCTACTTTCGATTGGTGCCGTAAATGGCATCTTACACTTAATTGCAAAAAGTGCAAGGCAATGCGGATAAGTAACAAGAAGAATCAGTTTGTTCACGAGTACAAAATAAACAATTCAGCTGTTGACACAGTTGATTCCGTGAAGTATCTGGGGGTGATAGTACAAAGCAACATGAAATCGGACATGCACATAACTTCCATCGTAGGCAAGGCTAATTCTAAATTACGATTCATAGGTCGTATTTTGAGGAATTGTAATGCTCATACAAAGGAGATAGCATATAAAACACTAGTGCATCCACATTTGGATTACTGTTGTGGGGGTTTGGGATCCGTATCGCAAGGTTCTGATTGACTCAGTGGAGAGGGTGCAGAGGAGGGCCGCTCGATTCATGACTTGTTGTTACAGCCCTTATGAAAGCGTCACAGAATTGATACATAGATTGGGCTGGGATAGTTTTGAAGACAGACGACGTAGTGTCAGGGACTAGCCGATAGTGGGGGGTTGGTATCGGATACTTCACCTGAACCAGTCTTCTGCCAAAATATTCTAAGTCCAAAAAGTTATGTTGCCGTGTTGAAATATTTCTGCTAACTGTTAAAATTGACCACAGTCGCCACTTACAGTTTATAACCTACTGCAAGAAAGGTACTATTGTAGAAATGAAAGTCACATGTTGAATCACTGAATTATATTCTCAAAATTTTTCACGTAAATAATACAGGTTCACAGTTAGCAAGGCAATCGGATAATCGTTCACCAAAAATCACAGGTTGAGAATCAGAGCAAAGAACCGCACGAAAAAACCCCCAACTGACTTGAAGACTACAATCACATTTCCTGAACTGTTCGTATGAATGTTAACGTCGTAGAATTTTCAACATGTCTGCCGTTAAGCGTGGCCGCGACGGAAGTAGACTCGTTTCCTGCCTACCGCCAGCCTGCACTGACCGAGCCTAGCACGAGACGTGCTCTCGACTGTACGTTTGAACCGGACTGAAACAAAAGGCGTATGTAGGCCCTGCATACATTACTTATATAGACTGGTCTCACGTGAGACCGCACTTCCGCTGAGTGCCTCCGCGATCTGGGACATTCCCTAATGTTTGACTTAATAACTTCTTTACTATATGTTTGATTTAGGTGCGGAAACGGGAAAGTTAGGTGAGTGTCAAGCTGAAGTGATTAGTGCCGAGTTGAAGTGTTTTAGTGTCTGAATATAGCATTAAAGGTGCCTCTCCGAAAAATTACCAAATATGGTGATTTTCCCAAGTCTATAGCGAGATGACGTCACCACCAATTTTTTAAAACATTTTTTTAAACCGGCTTTAATTAAAAACATGAAATTATGCTTAAATTATTGGCCCCATTTTTAGCCTCACAAAAATGTGAACTTTATTTAAATCGGCTATGTGGTTACCGAGTTATCGCAAAAACAGTGATTTCTAACAATCCGACACGATTATTATTTTAAGTTTTCAAGTATAACTCTGAAGATATAAGGATTATTAAGCCGGAAAAATTACCAATGTGTAGCCTGAATTAAACTGCTTATTTTGAATGCTATTTTATTTCTGTAGCTATTATATTCTGTACGCAAAAAAATTGTTTGTTTATTCCACGTGGATTTATTGTCGAGTGAATTTAGAAAACCTCTAACATCGGTTCCATTGCTTTAAATGGCCTGAAATTAATATGTATGAAACTAGAAGAATGGATTTTTTACGACAAACTACTTTTTAACCCGGAATCTGAGTAGGTTTTAAAATGAAAAAATGTTAAAGTCGGGTATTCTATTTTATGTATTCAGATCGTATTTAAAAATACTTAAACGGTTGGAAACTACAAGATTTAGATGAATTTAATTCTATTTAAGACTGTTTTAATTTATTTCTTACTTTATATCGTGTGACAGTGGCTAAAATCAGTGAAAAAGCATATAATGTGTGCAGTGTCTATAGAAAGTTGGATTACCAGACAGAAGGTCAGTAAAATGTCTTTAAATGGTTTTAGGAAATTACTTATGTGTGTTTACTATCATTTACATGCTCTTAGCGCTTTTGAAATGGTTTAATTTTATCGGAATTAATTCTGAAAGTCTCGAAAATCTAGTCGATTTACCGGCTTCCTGTACTTACTAATATTTCATATTTTACGGTTTAAAACTGCTTGAAATCTATTAAAACTGAAGGATACAATTATTTACTGCTTGTTTATCTACTTTTTAAATCCTGAAATTACTTAAAAGACCAAAAATTGTTTAGGAAAATGAGTGATCAAATTTCATCATAATTACTTCTCGTGAGTATTAAATGCTTTAAAACTATCAGAAACCTGTTAATTATCCTACTAAACTGTCTCAGGCATTATTTTATTTACTTTTAGAACTTTAAAATGGTCAAATTCCATCACAATGAGTTATCTTCATACTGCTTCAGTCTACTATTCAATCATCCAGTTTATTTCTTTAAAATACTTGCTAAACTATATTTAATTGTGAAGTTATGGTTATTGTGAGTCTAGGCTTGGCTATTATCAGTTCTTTACACTCTTTACTGTATGAAAATCACATTAGAAATACCAAAACTGGTATATGCCAAAATTAATGGTTGGGTTTGATTTATGTTGAAATTCACTATTTATCTCAGGAATAACGCTTATTAGTCATGATAACAGGTTTATTTAGGCAATGTATTTACTATTATTTACCATTTGCTTCTTTTAAATCCGTTTAAAATATCTTTCTGATTAATGTTAGGATCTGTTGTGGAAAGTTTACTTTTATATGAAATAACCTATTTCCTGCTGGAATATCAAGGCTTTATGACAATTTATAGTTTATTTATGTTAGTTATATGTTATTTATTCACTTTACTATCCTAGAAGTGTTGCTAACTCGATTTAAACTGTGGTATCGTGTACTGAAGTTAACCTTAAACTTGACCGGATCTAAACGAAATATTGAAAATATAACGAGGGATACCTTACAGTAGCTTGCGATCGAATTTATTGGAGAATATGCGAAAAAATTTAAATTTCGAATGGAATGAAATACTTCTTCCACCAACCTATTTAGGTCGCAATGATCGGAGGGATAAGATTAGAGAAATAAGATGCCGTACTGATACTTATATGTATTCCTTCTTTCCTTACACTATTCGGGATTGGAATAGGCGGGTTTAGGATTGGTGCTTAGCACCCTCTGCCACCCACAATGTTTGTGATTTGCAGAGTATGAATGTAGATGTAGATGTACTCATTTGTTCCTTGTTTTGGTCCGGGCATCAACATGCAACTACTAGAAGGATTGGCAGTTAATGTGGACAGTTGATTGATAGTTAGGTTTGCTATACTGAAATTAAAAAAACAGAAACTGAACTTATATTTCAATTGTTGAGTTCTGTTTTGATTAAGAAACAGAGATTTCTGTGGATTCGAACTGAATTAAAGTCAAATGTTAATGGAAGTATAGTAAAAAATTATAATATTAATAAAAAAAATAGAATTATTGTAAAAGAATTACAGTAAAATGTGTAATGTAGAACTAGGCGTCTGTGGAAAACTCGTAATTTAAAAGAAGTAAAATAAAGGCATTAAACAAAAAGGGAGGAAATTTATTTTAAAGTAATTATATGAAACTTATGATTTGTTGTATATGTATGTGCATGTCTGATTTAATTTCAGTGCTGTTTCCGATTTGGTTTGTTCTGTTGTGCATTTTTGGTATGCAATACAGAATTCTCAAAGAGTTTAGTAAATGAATTTGGTGTTCTTGGTCTCTCTTGTTGAATTAAGTGGAAATATTAACGGTGTTGCAAACAGATTTTAACCATTGCTGTCTATTGTGCATTTTGATAGAGCAGTCATTGTAGTGTGTTAGCGGACTGATTAATTCCGCATTATAAATTTTTTTTGGTGCGGGTAACGTTAAAAAAAATTAGATATGGCAAACAATTGCACCACTTTAGTTAGAATGAATATTCAAAGTGATTTGGAAGATCCAGGCAATATGTCGGGTTGGCAAACGGACAGTACGGGTGTTATTAGTTTTAATATTGTAGATGCGAACAATGGTAGAAATGTACAGATTGAGAATACTAGCAGTCCCAATGTTAAAGTGAATCAAAAGGCGGTTGATGAATATTTTGAAAATAGCAGTATTAACAATAATGACCAGAATAGTAGGTTAAGTAACGAAAGTAGTATTAATGTGGGGAGAGAAAATTATTAAAGTGGAACATTCTCACCAGAATTATGTCAAACATCAAACACTCGAGAAATGAATGGTGATACCCAAATAATAATGTCCCTTTTAATGCAAATAAAAACAGAAATTATGTCAAATCATGAAAAAACCATTCAGAATATCGCTTTGAGTCAAAAGAAGACAGAAGAAAGATTGCAAGTCATGAGGGATGAACTAAGTAAAATTCGGGAGGATTGGAAGCAAGAACTGGAAGTTAAATTAAACAACTGGAAAGACAACAAAATATCAAAGTTGGCTAAAATCGATCAGTGTAAGGATAGTTGTAGAAAGGAGGAAGTTGTGTTTAAAAAAATTCAAGTGACGAAGAAAAACATTCTAGCAGAAGATATGTTCAGAGAAGAAGAATTAGATAGGAGTAGTACAGGCTTACCGTCAGATGTTTAATCTGCAAAGCAAGATAATATCAACTTCGCGACGTATCTTGAATGCAACAAAGTAGGAGAGGGCAAGGAAATTTTGGTCCAAGGCACAAATCCAGTTAGCCAGCATCGATTTGAAATGAAATTTTTAAAGGATGGGAGAGAACAATTAATGAAATTGTGCCTTTTCAGGGTAATGGTAGGATTTGTTTATAAGCTTCTAACCATCTTTAGTGTTGGCAAAGACGTTTTATTTCCAAAAAGACAGTTGGTTTTTGACTATGAGTTTGCAAGGGTAGATTGGAAACGCAGAAAGAAGCATTTTCATTTACTTTGAGGGGTGAGTGAACTCGCTACCTCGTACTACGTACAAATTTATTTTTGGTAAGGGGTCTAAATGCATAGTCCACTCGAATTGCAAATATTTTAAGTTTTATTCCAGTCAAGTTTTCATTGATGTTAATGTTCTTACTTGACAGCAACAAGATTCTTTGTATCTTTGTTAGCGAAAATAAATGAATGAATGACTGCTGTAAAAAATTAAACAAGTTTATAAAAGCATGAGAATTATAAAAATGTATCTCATAAAATTTGGGGGAATGCAAATTTTAGAAACAATTTTGAGCGGAGGGATGTGTCAGGTAACAACGTTATCTAACTATTTTTTTTTTTTTTAAGGAATGTAGTGGACCTAAAATTGTCTAAATTTAAATGAGAATGAACTGTGTAATATTGGTACATCTCGGCAAATAAATGCTGTGCTGTAGTAATAGAAAAGTAGTTGACAGCATTAATTATGCCTCGATGTGGGGGCATATTGTGACATATCGTCATTTTTTGATGCACCAATTTTTTATAAATTAAGAAATTATACTTGGAATAATTATGTTAAGAAATAATTAATGCTTTGTGTATATTTTTTTATATTTATAGTAATGAGTATTTCCACAGACGATATATATAAATTGTATGATGTTGGAATAATATAAATGTCTCAGTTTTTTATTAGTATTAGTATCTTTGTTTTGTTTGGTTGTTAAAAAAAAGAGAAAGGAAAAAAGATTATTAACTAAAAACTTAATATGTGAATGTGTAATAATTATTATTGAATTGAATCTTAGATATGATTAAAAAGAATTACTAGAAAGTATATCCCTCTGGTGTATTAATTTAAAAGTAACAAGGAGGTTACAGGTTGAAGTGTGGAAACTGGAGTGGTCTGGTGACTCAGTGGTTAAGGTGTCTGGCTGGAGATCAGAAGGCCCCATTTTGAATCCCGTTCTTGGCTGGGATTTTCACCTGTGGTACAACTTGCCTTTTAATGTGAAGTACTAGTACACCAGAATGATTGCGTGGTTCAGATGCTATGTTAAACTGTAGGTCCCATATACCCAGTATGATTACTGGGTTAGATTAAGGTGGCTACAATAGGGGTATATCGTGCCGTTAATAAAAATCCTGTGGCCAGAAAATTTAAATTTGTCCCACATTTGTGTTTTTTCTGTTTCTGAATCTCTCTTCCTCCCCTGAGGTAAGTAGTGGTTTCTCCCTCCCTCATTATATTTGTTAATCAGTAAAATTGCTTGAAATAATTTCCATATTGTCATTATTAATATTAAATGTGATGGAGTTTGTGCTATGGTAACAACTTTCCTACTAGCCTATATGAGTATTTAATATAAACTTTTTTTAATTTTAGTAGTACACTGCTCACCTCAGAACTTGATAGCCTATTTCCCTGAAATCCCTTAGTACAAAGGAAAACTTTATCACATTCATAATACCATAATTTGCCAATCCCATAACACCATTATTCAATCCACTACACAATTACCATGCATTTAAATTTCTTGTCTTCCATTAGAAATTCCTAATTAATTGTATGATCATAGAAAAGCTTTATCAGCCTCTCTATGTAATAATAATGTTTACTATTTTTTGAAGTGGCTTTGTTTACTGCAAGGCTTGTGAGAGCTCAGCCACTAACTTCTTTTAACTTGACAAATGGTTTACCCCAAAATGTTGTATTTTCTGTGTTTGTGTTTTATTTTGTGTAGCTGCTGCCCTCCTCCCTTCAACTTTGGTGAATGTTGGGTGTATTTTATCAATCCTTTTCATATAAATATTGCCACATGGCAGTTCTTTCTTTCCATCGTTACCGCTTACTATTTTTTTAATTATTTTCATTGTATGCTGATCTTTTTAATTAAGTACAACATGAATATAACAAAGGATATGGAAAGTAGAACCAACACTTACCAAAGATACAGGGAGGAAGGCAACAATGAACACACACACAAAACAAGACAAACACATTTTACAATATTTCCATTTATTTATTTAATATTGCAGCTATATCAATCCTTATATCAGGATATAGCCTCTTTATGTCTAATGAGCTATATATTAGAATTTAATTCTACATAGTTTTGTTGTAGTTCTTTCCAGGCTGATCGAACTTGAGCCACCCTCTTCCACTTCACGTCTGTAACTCGACGTATATCCTTATCCCAACGATCTGGGGATCTTCCTCTTGCTCTTATTTATTTATGTAAAGAAAATAAAGAGTGATAGGGAAAATAATTTTTCACTTCTCACAGATGAAGGCAGGAGAGCCATAACGAACACAAAATAAGAACACAAACAGACTTTACAATAAATGATTACGAAAGCTTCCACAGTCACTGTATGTATTATCTTGGTTCTCTGGGTGAAGCCGGGTCACTTTATTAAAACCTAACATTTCTGCCATCATGCTATCGCCTTATATGGTAGCAGGAAGCTACCGCGCTTGCTAATAGTCCGCAGTGATGTCACCACATCCAGTTTAGGCGGTAGGATGGGGTTGTTTGTATTGGGTTTTCCTGAGCAGGTATGGCCAAATATGATCAAACCACTGTCAGCATTCATGTTGTTCAGCCATTTTTGTATTTCTAATGCTTCTTTTACACGCCTAGGCCACCATCTGCTCTCAATGGCTATAACACTGGTCTTATCAAATGAAATTGAATGGCCACTATCGGCTGAATGTAGAACTACAGCTGACTTGCTTGCATTGTTATTTTTCAAATGCTTGATGTGCTCATTTAGCATATCCTTAATGGTGCAGCTGCTTGTAATAGAGCCTTGGCAGCTCCACTTTGTCTCGCACTTCAGCATCATCGGTGGAGAATAACAAACAACCTGACAAGGCAGTGGCCATCCCGCCATACATCCAAGGAGTGATGGATAAGATTGGTCAGCTGCTTAAGAAGAACGTCTGTCCTGTATACAAGGCCCCTAGGAAATTATTCAGCATCCTGACCAGCATTAAAGATAAGAGAAAACATTTGCAAACACCAAGGTTACATGAAATTCCTTTAGTTGTTGCAAGGTATACATTGGGGAAACAGGATGCACCATTAAGGAGAGGCTCAATGAGCACATCAAGCATTTGAAAAATAACAATGCAAGCAAGTCAGCTGTAGTTCTACATTCAGCCGATAGTGGCCATTTAATTTTATCTGATAAGACCAGCTTTATAGCCATTGAGAGCAGATGGTGGTCTAAGCGTGAAAGAGAAGCGTTAGCAATACAAAAACAGCCGAACAAAATGAATGCCAACAATGGTTTACAACTTGACCATATTTGGTCATACCTGCTCAGGAAAACCCAAGACGAATGACCCCATCCTGCCACCTACACTGGATGTGGTGACATCACCGCGGACAATTAGTGTGTGTAGTAGCTTCCTGCTACTAATTAAGGTGATAGTGGCAACTGACAAAGCAGTCCACTGAAGAAGGCCACAGCACAATGGCAGAAACGTTAGGTTTTAATAAATCGACACGGCTCCACCCAGTGAACCAAGATAATAGACTTTATGATATTTTGATGAATGACCTTACTCATGATAGGGGCAAGACATATGACAAGCAAAAAGATGTGGTATACCTGGATTGGTACACTTCCCCTTTCCATGTGTCACTTTTCTATCATGGGTAGAGTTATTCACCAAAACATTGTAAAATTAGTTTGTGTAATTTTTTGTGTTTGTGGTTTTTTTATGTATTAGTGATTTTTTTTGTTTGTCCTGGCCCTCCTGTCTTCATTTGTGATAAGTTAGAGTTTATCCTCCCTATACTTCTTTATGTTCATTGCCTAACAGCAGTAATTGACAAGGGCTGTAAGCTACCACCTGACTGAACAGGCCATGAAGAGAATGGTGAGTAGTGTGGGGGGAAGGGAGTTAAATAATTCAACATAAACAATCAGCTGCTATGAAAAAACAATATCATTTGTGGAAACAGAATTTACAAATAGATGCATACATATAAAATTAAGTTACAATAATAAATAAACAAGGTTGAAATATTAGAATAAACATATAAATAATAAATGACGATTTCAATGGTAGTGTCTTATTGGAGGTTGAGACCAGGTGGACGCTTGGTGCCTAGGATATGTTGCTAAGTCAGTGTCCATATACAAGGTTAAGTAATAATAGTAGTTCCTGGGAAAACTCTGACAGCTATCACTGTTAAACAGCTGTTAAGGTTGTCAGAGTTATGGGAACTGTCATGAGCTGCCATTGGAGGGCCTAGGTTGCTGTTTGCCTGAGACCATTCATTCTGATTGAAAGTCGGTTAATGGTGAAGACGATATGAGAAATATTGCAGTGGTGAATGGTTAGTTGGTACATGAAGTGAAAGGTAGAGCAGTGCAGGATGACAGTAGATGTGTGGAGGGTTGGTGACAGCATGGGATATTTGCTTTTGTATGAGTTCAGCAGGTAGAAGTGAGAAATAAGAGCTTGTGCTAGGTTTTGGGAATACCTGCAAAGGATGTCCTAATCAGAACAGATGAATCTGCCACAGATGGTAAGACATTGTTGTAAATTAGGGGGCTTGAAATGAACAGAGAGTTGAATGGTATTCTGACATCTAATACTGTATACAAAGTAATATTGCAAAATATATTCATATTAGTAAACTTTCTTTGCTATTTTTGGCATTCACTTCACTGAGTATTTAATTTCAACAGCCCAGCAAAAGACTGAATTATTTGGATCAAAGGGGGTGGGGGGAGAGAAGTTACATGTAAAAAAATTTCATATGGGTTTACTGGTGTAGTATAGTAGTAGAACAGTAAATTTATCTCAAAAGTAACAATTGCAAAGAATAAAATCTTCTCAGTTCAATGGCAGAGATTGTGACTGTTGAAACATCTTGTTTTATCGATGGACTAACCCGGCTAGTTTCCCAAGAAGATTTTATTCATTTTCAACACTGAGTAAACCTCCAGTCTTACAACAATTGCAATGTATACCAGTGATGAAAACTTTAGAATTTTAGTCTGTCTGTCCACACAACATGCAAAAAGTAATGGTCAGATTTCAATAAAATTTCACGTAGTGGTAGCTTGTCAATGGCTAAGATATAGAATACTTTTAATCCAGACTGGTAACATACTTCCCAATGACACAGAGATCAAAACAGTAAATTTCTAAACTTATTTCTGTCTGCTCGTAGTACACACAAAAACTAATTGACAGGTTTTAACAAGACTGTAAAATGTGATAGCTTATGTCATAGATTGGGTACTTTTTTATTCAGATCAGCAACATATTTTCTGATACCGTGGAGACTTAATCTATAAATTTGTGTAGATAATCCATATAATATGCAAAAACTAATGTATGGCAGTGGTGTAACAGTAGGGTGGCAGGACGGGCTTCAAGCCTACCACCCCCACCAACAAATATCCCATTTATGCCACCCGGGCTGAAGAAAGAGGTCACCCATAAATTGGGTGCCCCAGTTCCCCCCCCCCTCCCCTTTTTCACAAATCCAGCACTCAGGGAGGAGGGCCATGTGATGAATTTTCCATGGCCCTCAACATTGTAGTTATACCATTGATGGATGGATTTAAACTAGGAAGCACACAGCAATAGCTTATGTCATCAATTAACATGTAAATTACTCTCTATCATCATCATCATCATCATCCGTTTTCTGCCCTCGGGCAGGTTTTCACTTGGTTGCTCTCCATGCTCTTCTATCGTCTGCCTTTCTCTTAAGGACCATGTAGTTGCCATTTTCCTTGATGCCGTCTATAATTTTATACCTCCTTCTTCCTCTTATTCTCCTCGCACATACTAGACCTTCCAAGGCATCTTTTATCAGGCACTCTCCTGTCAAAGAGTGTCCCATCCAGTTTTTCTCTCTCTCTTTTATTACTTGGAGAATTTTTTTGTTTTCACTGATTCTACTTCCATATGTCCTTCTTTAGTCATGGTTCTGGTTTATACAAAAAATATAATAACGTGTGTTCATATTTATGTGTTCGCCATGATTCCACAGCCTTCATCTATGAATAGTGATGGATTTATTTTTCCAAACTGTCCTTAATTATATAATTTTCCATTAAGTGCATTATAACATGTAAGCAAATTTAAAATGTTAAATACGATCAGTACTTATAAATATGTTTCAGTAATAATGTGGTATAATCTTGATCTTGTTTTCAAATTCTATATTCTGAATGAGAGAAATCCAACAAGATATCAAGGATAATTTTTTTAAAATATGTTATCAATGAATTCACAGCACAAATATGAAATTACATGAGAGCAAAGTCATGGGCACAGTTATTTGATATTAACATGGCAGACACAATTTTAGAAATTTGATTTTACGAACCGTATGTGACTGAAAAGTTTTGAAATCCTATTAGGCAGAAAATTTTTAAATGATAGGTTGCTATGCCGATGAACAAACAATGACTGTGCTGGCTCAGCACTTAGTGCATAGAACACTTTGTTCATTTTATGGCCTGCTATCTTGTAAAGTTGTCCAAGTTGCAAATTTCTTGACAGCTCATCTAGAAGAAACAGAAATATAAAAAACCAATTATAATAAGTACAACAGATATTAAAAAAGAAATCAGGTCAGGTATCTAAATAGTTTAACAGACATGTAAGCATGAATGTTTTCCTTCTGATAAATTAAAAATTCATGAACTTAAACTGGAAGAAATTGACACTTTTTTCCTTATGGCTTTACACCTCATTGAGGTCAATAGAGGTGAGAAAAAATTGGGGGCAAGGAATGGGAAGGAATAAAGCCAAGGCCTTCTGAAGGAACCATCTTGCCATTTGCCTGTAATTATTTGGGGAAATCATTGAAAACCCAAATCTGGATGGCTGGGTAGGGATTCAAAACCACATCCTCCTAAATGCGAGGCCAGAAATTACTGCCCACCACTACATTTGGTTTTTCCATAACTGTATTGTAAAGAGCATTTTTACAGCATGCTGAGTTATTAGGAATAAGTTTAATATTACACTAGTAATAGCAAAAATCATGTTAGTCTGTATATGAAAACTTATAGTCATAAATCTGTCAGTGTGGCTTAATATGTAATATGTTAAACACCACATACCAAATGTACATGTAAGCACAGAGAGGCAGAATAAGTGTTGGGATGATAGTGTAAAAACAGTAAATAGTAAAACAATGAATAGTGAAACCACAAACATGGAAAATATATATAATTTTGAGGGTTAAACCCCTCATCAGCTGTAGAACATATAGTGAGAGATCAACTAAAGTACACTGCCTGACAAAAAAAAAAAAAAATGAAGCATCCATAAGAGGAGGACTAAATTAAATATCATGGGTTAAAATGGTATGTAATATTATTTCAGTGATTACAAAATCGAGTCAGATTTACAAAGAATTTGGCAGAATGAGCCCACTTATCAGTATGATGTTGCACCACCTCTGGCCTGAATTATTCTGTTGTGAAGGATGTAATAAAGCCAAAAATGTCATAAGTTGACTTGATATCTTGGATACTGGCACTGGGATGAAGTTGATGTCCAAGATAGTCCCACACACATTCTATCAGAAATGGACCTAGGGATCTTGCTGGTCATGGCAGTACCTTAATGTCATGCAGGCTGTTCATAGAGACATGTTATCTGTGGACAAACATTATCCTCTTTAAAATGATACCATGATACTGTCACATAAGAGGTAATATATGAGGAAGCAGGATGTCCATAATGTACCATTTGTAAGCACCTTAGAATTTAGGTAAATTCTATTTTTCTTGGCTATAGGGTGTAAGGGAGGTGGTAATCCTTCCAGTTAACATAAAATTTTTCATCTAGTAACTACAGGAACACACGTTTCATTCAGAAGCCGATACTGCAAGCTAACTCAGAACATAAGCCGTTTTAAAAACAATAAAGTCATTCAGTACATAATACAAGACTTGAAAAAAAAAATTATAAGAGTAAATAACCATTAAACTAACCTGAAACAGTGTAATCCATAGTTATCCAATTTGTAAACAGTAGATTTTGGTTACGTTATAATATCACTAATTCTTAACATTTCTCAATGCAGTGAAGTATTTTTATAAGAATAATAATCAGAAAAAAGCTAAATTCCCTAAAAATCAGTAGTTTCAGGCCATGTAAATAGAGTAAACATAATTTTAAACACTTTGTTGAACATGCATTTTCAACACCACTTAACAACACGTTTTCAATAATTTCCTGAGCTAAAAAGTAAATTTTATGTAAGAGTAAAGAACCTGGTACAACATATTAAAGTTTCAAATCATTCCACCCAGTTTAACGAATATTAAATAAATTTTCAAGTAACATCGCAAGCAAAAACGTGGTTAGTTTCAAAATTAAACTGTGAATAAATAAGACCACTTCCGTAAACAAAATAACTTTTAAAGCGTATAATAAAATAAAAGATAAAATTCAGGTGATAATACTTTTTCGATATAAGCAGTACCTTAATAATTATTAACAAGAGACTAGTTTTTTTTACATGTCATCCAGTCGGTATACACCTCAGTTTTTGTGAGGTTAATAACTTCTATAACACACCACCGATAATAATAAAAGTTATAGTTTTTAAATCAGGAGCAATCACAGAACAATATGACATAAGTTTAAACAAGATAATTTGTAATTCAGCAAGAATTTCTAAAATTGGAGAAATTAAGTACCAGCTTGGGGGATTTACCAATATTTTTCAGGAAGTCAATTGCCATTACGCACACGCATTTTAATTTTTTACAGTATAATGAGTAAATTTAGAATTATGGTCATCATAAACTCAACAAACCTACACAAACCAGGCAATACACTGTAAAATTCTGAACACTGGGGATAACAACATTTTGACAGACTATGCTGTCTTTTGTTTGATGTCTGTGCTGCCTTTTGTTTGATGTTGCGAAGCAGTCCATGTGTTAGAGTGTTTTAAGAAATCCATTTGGAGGCGCGAGTGTCGGTCCACGATAATGGTTTCAGGAAGTACCAACATGAGCAATTAGTAGCCATGATGGAATTTTTTCTCGTGGAACAGTGGTGTAATCAGTGACTATGAAACTTTAAATTTTCTAACGGGGTTTAGTCTGGTATTTATTCCTCTTCATGACTTGCAATTTTTGGAGACGTTTAGTCAGACATTGCCATTTCAACTGTAATAGTGATTTTCAAATGTAACTTTGGAATAAATTTAAAAATTTTCATCAATTGTGCATATTTTCATAGTGAATATTAACCTTTTCTTTCCTGTGGAAATAGGGAAGTGGCAACCGCAACGCTTTACAGTTGATTTATCCAGGCCCACTCATGGTCATTCAGTTTTATTAATGAAAATTTATCAGAATTTAAAACAAGTCAGAAGTTAGTTCCATGATATGTGGTTTAGTTCCTTACACATTGTGCCATGAGAGTCATTACCGCCATGACCTGAAGTCATATCCAATGGTTTCACACACCATGATGGCAGGAGTAACACTGCATTGCCTCTCCATACATTACAAGAATGGGACCTCTCCCCAATGATTGTCTCACCAATGATTGTCATCAAAGGCAGTGAAGAATTCCAAATTATCGCTGAACACAATGCAATGCCATTTGTCAGCAGTCCATCCTTTCCAGTCATGACACCACACCAAATGCAGCTGTTTGTTTTGTGGAGTTAACAGCAGCCTACACACAGAACGTTAATTCCCCAGCCTGGCTCCTGCTTGTATCTGACCAGTGTTGCAGGGAGTCCATTACTTGTTATCAGATGTCAGGTGTAGTTATAAAAGGGTTACAGTGTGTTTGATGCACAATACAGCGATTTCCCCTTGTGGTGGTCAGACATGTTAGATGGGAACTTAGACAACAAGTAGGAAGCTCACATTCCCATGTGATCCACCATTGGGCCTCTGTGGCATCAAAATGCTCCAAAAATCTAGATACTGCATGATTCTACCAGCACCTTTCAAACTTTGCAATATGCAAATAATGCTTTTTCATACAAGTACACAGCATCTCTTTGTCTTTCACAGTGATTACACAACATTTGACATTGTTCATGCCCCTTATTACCCCACCAGGCTTGGCAACAACACTAATGCAATCTGGTGGCCATTCTACATGTCAAAGACCATTTCTTCTCCTTTTATAAATCTATATAGCAGCCAACAGTGTGTATGAGTATGAAGCTACATTGACATCTGACCAGGTCTTGTGGGTGTTTCGGTTTTTTTGTCAGCAGATGTGGTTGCTGCACAATGGCTTTTAACTGTGAAAGCCGGGAAGGTACTTGGGAGAATTTCAAAATAAGAAAAACAACATGTGTAGAGAGAATCACAGAAAAATCTGTGTATATAACAAAAAAGTTATCAAAATTGATTTTTTTAGAAAAATTATTAAAATGTACATGGAAATTTCCCAAAGTCCAACCCTTCCTCCACATGGTGGGAGATGGGCAACAGCATAAAGTAGGGGATTGCCTTTGGGGGTGAGGTACAGTGGGTACCCAGTGTGCCCCCAGACCAATACGGTAGCTGTGAAGCCCCTACAGCAGCGGTTCCCAATCTATGGGTCACGTTCCACTGGTGGGTCGCAACGTTTGTTTTGGTGGGTTGCGGAACAATCAAGGTTTTTTCCACAAAAATGTGTATTGCAATTCATCTATTTAAAAATATAACATGATATTTTACAAGTGAAATAATAATGAAATCCTTAATTTTCTTCTGGATGAATGTACAAGCAGAGTATCTAGAAACCCCTAAATTAGCTGTGAAGTTCTTGATGCCGTTCAACATGACATACTTGTGTGAACAAGCTTTTTCTACTTTATTGTTTTTGAACAACAAATACAGAAATAAACTATGTGTAGAAATTGTGTTAAAATTAACCAGTGTTAACCCTGATATTACCCTCATCAGTAAACACTAGGGCCAGAAATCTCACTGATTGTAAAGTTGTGTTTTTATAATAACTGAACGTATTTTTCATTATCTTTGTAATAAGGCGGGAGGCGGCTGCACAAAGCATCACCTCATTGAGTTGACGACTGAAATTCTAGGATTAGGTAACCCTTTGATTGCTCTGGGCGTGTTAACGTGTGTGGCTACTACTGCACCCAGGTGCTCTAGACTTGTATACACGCGCACCCTCGCCGCCCTGTCTGTGCTCCAGATGTGTATACACGCGCCGCCTTGTCGCTCTGTCTGTGCTCTGGACGTGTATACAAGTCCAGCCGCTCGGGTCCCTGTGTGCTCTGCACGCGTGAACGCGCTAGCCTCTTAGCGGCCCCATCATGTAGCCATATTTCCACTCAGGGTGGTTAGTTGTTTTCCTTATTCGACCCTTGAGCATTGGCAGCTGCGATCTAATTTGTGTTTCTCTTTTCCTTTTAGTTTTCGCTGAGAAAATGGCACGCCATCATGTTTGTACAGTGGAAGAAATCATGGAGATTCTTACTAGAAGCGACAGTGAATATGATGTCATTGATATGGATCGCAGTGATGACCCTTCGACAGGATCTCGAAGTAATAGTCCTAAGCCGTGTACATCAGCTAGTGGAAAATGACAATTTATCTCCAAAAGTGAAAATTCTTCAGAATTTGAAGCTACAGATAGTGAGAACGAAATGTGTTGAAAAAGAGAATGCTTTAATGACACATTTCACCGCATGCGCTTGATGATTAAGCTGTGGGATACAAGTGTGGATTAGGTTAACATTCCAGCAGTTTGTCATTTTTCCTGATATTTCTAACAGAAGATCATATTATATCTATTGCTGATGAGACCAACAGATACGCAAGAATCAGTTCACACTATATTTTCACTATGAAGTGGTATAAAAAGTTTTTTTCCACATTCTCGAATACTGCATTTTAAATGCTCACGCTATTCGCCGAGTAGTAACCGGCCGAAAAATGCCAGTTGCAGAGTTTCATCTGTCTCTGGTAAGGGGGCATCCATAAAATACGTGAGGTATTTTTAAGGATTTCCGGACCCCCCCACCTCTTGTGAGTTCTGGTTCGCGTGATACCACCCCCCCCCCCCACCCCCCACCCCCCACCCCCCACCCGCCCCTAAAAATAGCCCTCACAACTTTTTGAGACCTTTATTTTTTTAGGTTTCAACCTTCCAAAGCTGCACTTTTCAAGGAAATAACCCCCTAAAATCTACTTTTGCGTCATTTGTAGGCCTTTTTTTTAGCTCTACAGTCCAACAAGACCCCCCTCATCCCCTCGGTAAGATTTCGCCTCACGTAATTTATGGATGCCCCCTTAGAGAACTTGTTGAAGCATATACCAAGAACGAACCTAGCAATGGAAGACGCTCTGATAAAGAATATCATCAAGGATTTACTGGGAGACATTTTTCAAAAGTCATTCATATTGAAAATTCAAAAAAGAGCACGCCAATGCGTATATGCGTTGTATGTTCGAAACAGAAAGTGCGTCGAGAAACCAATGCAGAACATGTAATGTACCACTGTGCGTTGTAATATTTTTTAAGGTTTATCACACAAAAAGAATTATTAACCATGGGTAACTGCAGAGTAATAATTATATTACATTTATATGCCTCTAAAACTAAAAAAAAAATATAAAAACATATTTTTAACTTGCCAGCGACGGTCCATATCCCGGGTCAAAAAGGTTGGAAAATATGTGCAGATTTTGTGAAAAGTATTCGGAAAGGTATTCTCTCCAGATAAATTACTACGCTCACAAACAAAAAACATTTCAGTTGCTGTAATATCTATCTAGTATATGAAGTACCTGCATGTTTGCTTACACAGATATTCACTTTTAGAGGAGCTTTAAACTGAAAAACTTTAGTTGTTATATTAACAGCATTCATTTTGTATCTGGAGTTTCAAATTGCAGAGCGACAGCAGAAGAACGCCACACACAACTCTCCAGATTATATTCAGCATACAGCAGTCTGGTCCATGTGCCCACCTCAGCAGAGCAGATATCGGTCAAACGCGGCATTCCAGCACAGGTAAACAGCTTAGGCGTAAACAAAGCAGCACTCAGCAAGAGCTCGGCCGGGCGAACCGTAGCAGTTAAAGGGTTAAAACTCAATTCACAAATTAAAATGCCACTGATCATATCTTGGTGGAAAACACCTACAAATCCCATTTTAGTGTTTGTCTGGTAAGTTTAACAATGTGTTTTCCTGCACCCAGACTTCCATGTTTTCATACATTTGTGTGCAGTAATTTTGGGTGCACAGTGATAAATCTACCAATCAACCACTAAATCAGGTCTGCAGGTGGTTTCCACCAAAAGGCGACTCGGCAGACCAGTTGCATTTTAATATACTGATTGAATTATTTCTAATCATGGAATTTCAGCAGTCAACTTGATGAGGTGATGGTCTGTGCAGCCGCCTCCTGGTCTATAGTATGTTTGTTGTTTTATGTATTACCAAATCTTGTTTTTGTTGATAGTATACCCTTTGTGTGGAAATTTGCCTTTTCATATGATAGGATAGTCGATAGCTTATCAGTGTCATACAACAGTTCCCATTCTGATATTAGATCGACTCTCATGTAAGGTGGATTGCGAAAAAAAAAGTTACTTAAAAGTGGGTCGTGTACCAATAAAGGTTGGGAACCGCTGCTCTACAGGTACCCTGAAAAATTGTGGCCAAGACAGGCCTAGCAAGCTGGTAGTGGATAGAGCCTGCTTATAAAACAAAAACAAGCCTCGGAAAGGACGGAGCAATGGACAAAAGACATGACTACGGAAACGGCTTGAGATTTGGATCCTTGAATATATGGACATTAACCAGGAAAGTAAAGGAAATTGTGGACATGATGGAGAGAAGGACATTTTGGGGTTGGGTGAGACAAAGTGGAAAGGAAAGGGTAGAATAGAACTGAGAAATGGTTTCCAGCTGTATTGGAATGGAAATGAGGAAGGGAGAAGAAATGGAGTAGGGTTAGTTGTGAGAGAGGGACTGAAAGAGGAAGTGGAAGAGATTAGTGACAGAATGATGAAGGTTAAGATAGTGGTCAGATGGAGAAGCCTGGATGTACTTCAAGTATATGCCCCACAAGTAGGCTGTCCAATTTCAAGAGAAGGAGCAGTCTGAGCAGGAGTTACAGAGACAGTTAAGTGGGCAAACTATTATAATTATGGGAGACCTAAATATCCATGTAGACACATAAAGGTAGGGGTATGAGGAAGTAATAGGGACAGAACGATCGGGTAGCAGAAATGAAGAAGGGGAAAGGCTGCTGGATCTCTGCAAAAGAAATGGATTGAAAATAGGAAATTCCTGTTACAAAAAGCAAGAGAGCCACAAGGTAACATGGTACAGTAGAGACTGGAAGAGGAAGCCAGTTGTGGACTACTTTATACTTAATGGTGCATTGAAGAATGTGAAGGTAATACCATCAGAGGCATTGGATAGTCATCACCGGTTATTAGTAATGGAGCTATGGATTGCAACTGAGAGGAGAAAATCAGGAAGACAAGATAGGAGATTAAGAGTATGGAAATTGAAAGAGAAGAGTAATGAAGAGTTGTAAGGGCTAAGACTGCTATACCGGGGTGAAGTATAGGTTTAGGCACCTTAACCGAATGTTTACCTTGTAGAAAAATGTTCTCTGAATTTACACCTATAATTTTAAATTGATCATGTTGATGCCTGGTTATCAACTGTAAAGCTTTACGGCCACCACCAAGCTTATTTGGACCAAAAGCTGAGGAAAGGTTTCAGTCTACCACAAAAACACATAAAAATTCACTTGAAGAAAAATCTGAAGTTTATTCTCAAATTCACATTTTAAAATTTTGCATTTACTGTTGAATCGGCGAAAATCGAACTAAACTTTTCCAAAAGATTGTAGATTATGAAGAGGAGAATTTACCGACTGACCCCTTTAGAAAATTTATAAGTTCATTATAGTTGTTAACACACGAGTCTGGTAAGAAAAATCGTCATGGCTGCCACACGCTCCTAGCTTGGCTTAACGATTTCTGGTTATTACTTGGCCTAACCGATACATACTCGCGCAGGTCTACTATATGCAACATTCCTGGAATAAAGACCATGACCTCGCTATCACGTCACCCTTTATACCCCCCTCCAGATGACTGATGTATACCGACGCTTTCCAAAAATAGTGTAAAATGGTGTAATTATAGAATGTGTTCAAAATTTAAGCATGTGTAGCCTGGCCTTCAAGGATTATAAAACGTGTTTAGTGAAAATTCTCAAATGATTAGCTTTCATGTAAATGAATTTAATTTGAGTGCACAATGTTAAAAAGTTTCCGAAAATTAATGAGTGATTACCCGATTTACTTCTTAATTCTGGCAATTTTTAGGGGACCCTGCTGAATTGCAAATTATCGTGTTAAAATTTGTGTCATTATGTTCTACGTTAATTCCTGATTCCAGAAGTGTACATTTTTATTAAGACTGGTGGTGTAATATGTAAGCACCTTAAAAATTTGAGTAAATTCTAATTTAAGTTAAATTAATTTAATTGCAATGGAGCACAGGCTTCGGTGGCAATTTCCCTACACCCCCATCCTCCCCCTATCCTGCAGTGACTTACATTTTCCCACTACAAATTTTATCTTTAAATTCCTTCAACGTTTTCGGTAAATTATTCATCATTTCTCTTGATAACTTATTCCAATCCCTGACACCCTTACTTAAAAAAGAGAATCTTCCCACACCCTTGTGCCTGAAATCGAGTGCCAGCTTGTGGTCATGGTCATCTTTTCCCTTCCATGTACTACTTTTCATACCTATTGCAATATCTTTCCATGCCTCATCGCCAGTATATGCTCTGTACACTCCCATGACCCTCTTCATCCTCCTACTGTCTTGCAATGAACCCCATTTCAGCTCCTTTATCATATCCGTCACTGATTGCATTCTGCAATAATTTCCAGAAACAAATCTAGCAGCCCTTTTTTGCACCCTCTCCAACTCCTGTATTTGATATGTAAAATGAGGGTCCCACACTACATTACCATATTCGAGCAGTGGTCTGACCAAAGTTTTGTAACCCAATTCCTTTACTTCTCTCGTACATCCCCTCATCACTCTCTCCAACAAGTGCAGAACTTTGAAACCTTTTCCTACCACCTGTCCTATGTGTCCTGCCCAGTTAAGTTTGTTATCAAAAGTAATGCCAAGATATTTACATTTCAAGTCTTCAGCAAGCAATTCTTTCGCCACCTTATATTCATAATTAACCTTTTGTTTTTTATTTGTGTATCTAATTAGCTGACTCTTCTTTGTATTTATCTTCATCCCATGTTTACCAAACCAACTATATATCCTGTTCAGATCACCCTGCAACTGTTTACATTCCTCTATCATTTTGATTCTTTTATACAGCATTATGTCATCTGCAAACAATCTAATTTCAGATAGTAAACAATCAACACAATTATTCATTAGAATAATGAATAGCAATGGTCACAATACACTACCCTGTGGCACACCCATTTTTAATTCCACTTCTTTTGATACTACATTTCCTACCATAACTTTCTGTTTCCTACCTTTTAAAAATTCTTCTACCCAGCAAATGACTTTCTCATCCACTCCAATAGTTTTTACCTTATTTACTACCATTTTATGGGTCACTCTGACAAACGCCTTTGACAGATCTAATGCTACACTATCAATTTGGCCTCCGTTGTCCATTTCATCTGAAATATCTTGCATATATCCCACCAACTGAGATTTGCATGTATATCCTTGCCTGAATCCATGTTGCCTACTTGAAAACCACTTACATTCCTCACATATATTTCTGATATGGTTGCATATCAATCTTTCCATTAATTTACCTACCACTGATGTCAAACTGATTGGCCTATAATTCTCAACTCTATTTCTCACCCCTCCCTTATGTACCGGTACTACTATTGCACTTTTCCAATCCTGTGGTAAGCATCAAGTATCCAGACTCAATTTAAATAATATTTCAATATAAGGTACAATGTCACATCCGGCTATCTTTAAGATATCTGTAGTAATATTATCTTCACCAGCCCCTTTATGTTTTTTCAGCTTTCTTATTTCCCTCATGATTTCCTCAGGATGAATTTCAAATTGTTTACTATTGTCATTTCTAATTGTGTTGTTAAGCTCATTCTCTGAATTAGGCCCTCCTGTTTCTGATTCACCCTAATGCTTTCACTAAACCAGTTACTTAAAGTCTCTGCCTTTTCAAATCGTCAGTAACTTCTTCTCCATCCTTATCTACAAGTGTCTCTACACCCTCCTTTCCCCTTAGTTTCCTGATTTAGCTATAGAAATTTCTAGATGCGTCAGTCAATTGTCCTCCTGCACTGACAATACTCTTCATAAACCCATCCTTAGCCACTTTCTTTGCTGTTATTAAGTCCTTGTTTAGTTGCTTTAAATATCCCCTACTACCCTGCTGTCTCTTAACTCTGTTATGTTCTTTTCTTACCAATCTCTTTAACCTCATCACTTCCCTATTATAGTACATAGGTTCTCTACTTCTCTTTTTTTTCTGCCTTGGAATAAATTTTCTTCCCCCTTTCTTACTATCTCCTTGAACTCTTCCCACCTTGACTCTACTGTACCTGAGCCTTCCTTCCATTTGCTGAATTGTTCTCTGAAATATCTCTTCGAATTTGAAACCTGTGCCTTTTTATAATTGTACCTATTTCCCCCTTCAATTTTGGCTGCTGGTTTACTGAACACTCTAATATCCATCAGAACTGCTTCATGATCACTTATTCCTTCAGTTACTTGATACCCCACAAGGTTTTCATCGGGCTTAATTAGAAATATATCCAAAATATTTTGTCCCCTAGTGTTTTGTTCAACCACTTGTGTAAATCCTCCTTCCCTTATTAAGATATTTGCAAATCTTTGTTCCCTTGTGTTATTTATCTTATTCCCTTCCCAGTTTACACCTGGTAAATTTAAATCCCCGCCGATGATGATCATTCTATTCTCACCTCTGAAATCTGAGTATGAATTAATTTCTCCCCAAGAGCCTCATCCTCTTCTGGTCATTCTTACACTGCGGTAAAACAGCCAACACTCTGATTTTTTCTTTTTTATTACCCCAGAAATCTACCCCAAGTAACTCATGGTCTTGATCTATGAACGCCAGTGAACTGTGGTATTTTTTGCTAACTAGTATGAAAACTCCGCCACCAATTGCTCCTCTACCTCTGCGGTACACTCTGTAACCATCAGGAAAAACCTCACTGTCTAGTACTTCTTCTTTTAACCAACTCTCTACCCCAATTATTACTTGTGGTTCGCATCTCTATTAAGTTTGCAAATTCGATTACTTTGTTCATTATACTTCTACAGTTTACCATTAACACCCTTACTACTGGCTTTACATTTTCAGAATTTATCTCCTCTTTCCCACTTTTACCGCAGTCAGTTATTGTTTCAGCCATTTCATCTATTTCTTTAATATCTGTGACTTTCCCCATCGCGAATCTGCAATCAGTATCACTTTGATAATCTATTTCTGTCCCTTCACCAGCAGCCCCTAACCTAAAAAAGGCACAGTCCTGACCCCATCATCACTGGAAACGGGCTCCCTCACTGCTTTAGCTAACAACTCAGAAAGTACTCCCTTCCCCCTTCTATTTAGGTGTAGGCCATGCCTAGTGAAACCCCACCTACCAATGGTGTTCACAGGCACAACCCCCAACACAGAACTAATGCCTTTCCCAAGTAGCACTTCCGTTTCCACATTAACCCGCCTCACAGCATAGTTCAATTGTGGCCGGTCATGGCGACTTAGGACCTGCATGAGCTCCACCCTGGTATGCTGTGCCTCCTTCACCACCTTCCTCAGGTCACTCTCTATACTATAACTCGCGTTTCTATCAATACTATTTCCCGCACCTCCCACTATCACTACTCTATCATCCTTAGTGAAACTCCTACAAAGGGAACCTATATCCTCTATTACCTGGCCTAATGTTGCACTAGGTTTGAAAAACTTGTGACCTGATATCCTCTCCCATGGCTACTACCTAGCAGCAGAACCCTTTTTTCCTATTCTTGCCCTGCACGCCCTTATTCCCAAAGGTCTGCTGCATCTTACCTACTCCTACTCCTACATCTACATGAGGCTCTTCTCCTCCTGACTCTGGCAACAGGTCAAACCTATTTTTTCCCACAATTACTGAAGTGTCTGGCTTGTTCATCCTGTTAACCATGATTCTCCTACGACCTGTTACCAGCTCCCACCCATCCTTATCAACTTCCTCCAACCCACTATCTCTAGTTTCTGCCTCTACAGCTTGAGCCTCGACAAGCTCAGCCCCCACAGGCTGTGCCTGTGCAGTCTGAGCGTCCACAGGCGAGCCACCACAGACCACGCTTGCAGAGGCTGAGCATCCACAGGACGAGCCTCAAGAACCCTGATCCATTCACGCTACTCCCAATTGTTTCGCCCATCTCCCACATCCTATCATCCCTAAGACACAGTGAACAAAACCATGGGAGAGCCTCATTATTTCCCCCGTTTCCTCTTCCCCACATGCCCAGTGAAACCACTTCTTACACCAACTACAACCCTCCCCTTCGCAACGTACCTACGACAGGCGCCACAGTTTCCAGTCATGATTTTCCCAAATACTTCAACCATCTTCTAAACAAGTTTTAAATTTATTTGATAAAGTAGTCTTATAAAGTTTATACTATATTTTTTAACGTTTTTTACTAAATATGATAGGCGCTATACTCGACTAACTGTTGAATTGTTATATATATTTAATTTGATTGAGGTTTTATGAAAAACGACTAGGTAATTAAACTACTTAAGAACCAATGAATAAAACCTAAGCTAATGGATTTCGAAACAAACTTAAGATGGTAGGTCGATACTATTTAGTGCTAATGTGGATAACAACTATTTTGTACTTATGAAGTTTAAAAAAAGAAAGGAACGAAATTTTTTATAAATATATATATATGTATATTAGATGGCAATCAAACACTATTAAATTTCAGACAGAACAGGTGAATTATTAGAACATACGTTTTGTTATCCTAAACTTTATTTCGATATCGATAGTCGAACTTAACAATGATGTAACCTATGGTAACCTATATGAGTAACTAAATACTATATATGAATACTTATGTTTATTATTTATTATTTCCAGTTGATTTTATTACTATTGGAATAATAAATTAAGAAACTGTGTTATTTTAAACCTAATAAGCCTTAATATAGGACATATGATTGTTTAAGATATCAGCATCAAGAAAAAATCCGTAAAGACTGGAAATGTGCAGAATATTTAATTTAATTAGTTTTAATTTAATTTAATTGCAATGGCGCACACGCTCCGGTGGCCATTTCCCTACACACCCAACTTCCCCCTTTATGCACCCACCTACATTTCCCCTCTATAAATTTTAAATTTAAATTCTTTCAACGTTTTCGTAAATTAGTCATCCTTTTTACTTGGTAACTTATTCCATCCCTCATACCCCTACCCAAAAAAGAGACTCTCCCCACACCCTTGTGCCTGAAATCGAAGCCAGCTTGTGGTCATTGTCATCTTCTCCCGTCCATGCACTACTTTTCATACCTACACCAATATCTTTCCATGCTCATCACCATATACACCTTGTACACTCCTTTGACCCTTTTCATCCCTTCCTGTCTTGCAATGAATCCCAATCCGGCTCCTTTATCATATCTGTTACTGATTACTTTCTGCGATAATTTCCATAAACAAATCTAGCAGCCCTTGTTAAACGCCTTTGACAGATCTAGTGCTACACTATAAAATTAGCCTCCCTTGTCCATCTCATCTGAAATATCTTGCATATATCCCACCAACTGAGATTCGCATGAATATCCTTGCCTGAACCCATGTTGCCTACTTGAACCACTTATGTTCCTCACATGTATTTCTGACGTGGTTGCATATCAATTTCTCTATTAATTTACCTACCACTGATGTCAAACTGATTTCACCCCTCCTTTATTTACCGGTACTACATCGCCCTTTTCCAGTTGTGTGGTAAGCAGCAAGTATCCAGACTCAGTTTAAATAATAATTCAAGGTAAGGCACAAAGTCACATCCTGCTATCTTTAAGAAATCTTCACCAGCCCATATTTTTTTCAGCATTCTTATTTCCTTCGGAAGAATTTCAAATTTTTAGTATCTTCATTTCTAATTGTGTTGTTAAGCTCGTTCTCTCCGTTAGATCCTCCCATTTCTGATTCATTGTCCCTAATGCTGTCACTAAAGCAGTTATTTAAAATCTTTGCTTTTTTCAAATCTTCAGTAGCTTCTTCTCCATCCTTATCTATAAGCGTTTCAACAACCTCCCTTCCCCTCAGTGTCCTGATATAGCCATAGAAATTTCTAGATGCATCAGTCAATGGTCCTCCTGCACTGACAATTCATAAACCCATCCTTAGCCACTTTCTTTGTTGTTGTTATGTCTTTGTTAAGTTGTTTAAAAATATTCCATACTAGGCTGCTGTCTCTTAACTCTGCTATGTTTCGCTTCTTACCAACCTCTTTAACCTCCTCACTTCCCTATTATAGTACACTGGTTCTCTACTTCTCTGTATGTTCTGCTTTGGAATAAATTTTTCTTCACCCTTTCTTATTATCACCTTGAACTCTTCCCATCTTGACTCTACTGTACTTGTACCTTCCTTCCATTTGCTGAATCGTTCTCTGAAATATCCCTTCAAATGTGAAATCTGTGCCTTTTTATACTTGTACTTTGTACCTATTTCCCCCTTAATTTTGGCTGCTGCTTCAGCTAATCCTCTAATATCCATCAGAACTGCTCCACGATCATTCATTCCTTCCGTTACTTGATATCCCACAAGGATATCATATATCCAAAATATTTTGTCCCCTTGTGTTTTGTTCTACCACTTGTGTAAATCCTCCTTCCCTTATTAAGGTATTTGCCAATCTCTGTTCCCTAGTGTTATTAATCTTATTTCCTTCCCAGTTTACACCTGGTAAATATAAATCCACACCAATAATGATCATTCTATTCTCACCTCTGAAATCTGAGAATGAATTTAATTTCTTCCCAAGAATCTCATCCTCATCTGTTATTCTCTCCACTGCGGTAAGCAGACAACACACCCTGATTTTTTCTTTTTTATTACCCCAGAAATCTACACCAAGTAACTCATGGTCTTTATCTATGAACGCCAGTAACTTTGGTAGTTTTTGCTAACTAGTATCAAAACTCCTCCACACAATTGCTCCTCTATCTCTGCGGTACACTCTGTAACCATCATGGAAAAACCTCACTGTCTAGTACTTCTTCTTTTAACCACTCTCTACCCCACAATATACTAGAAGAATACAAACGAGACAGGAAACAAGAGAATTAATCAAACAGACATTAATTAATAGTACCTGGGTGACCGATCTTCGCTCGGCATCTTTCGATTTCTGCTCAGTATACAAAATTTCTTCCAAATCCTTAGGGAAGTTTTGTGAGAAGTAATTTTATCATATACAAGAGTTTTTCATATATAGTATTAGATTGGACAGATTAAATATATAGAAGTATAAAAAAACCTCCAGAAGGAGGTATATTAAGCCATTATATCTGATGTAGGACGGTCAGTTCCTTTCCTCTGGGACCTACAATTAAACGTAGATTCCGAACCACAGAACGCCCCAGCGTAGTTCACATGATCAAATACAAATCTTAAAAATTCTTGTCCCCATCGGGGTTTGAAACACGAGGTCGTAGCCAGAATATTTTGAGAGCTAGTGCAGAAACCACTTTTTTCCCTCACTAATTACGTTTGAGCTGTCATACCGCACCACATTTGTTATAACATTCAATAATTTCTTTCCTACTTACATCAATGTTTTACAATTAAACTTAGTATTTAATGATAACTGGTTATTGTGCAAAGTACGGTTAGTAGAAAAAAACTGTTAAATCGGGTTGAAAATTCGGCTGGCTGCTTCCTTGGCACTTTAAGGAAAAGTGTACCGAAAGCCATAAAATATGTAACAAAGTTGTAATTAGCTCTAAAAAATACGATTACGCACATTACTTCCTATGCATTAATAACATCTTGAACCGTCTGTATCGTTT